>CM018680.1:40100354-40423463 GCA_009363875.1 Mikania micrantha | reverse complement strand
TTGGATGTACGTATACAACCAGGCATGTAGGTCTCGCAAGTTGTGTGACCGGAGACTGCGATCCTGACAATCTGTTGATACTCGCGCCCCGGAAGGGACGGGATTTCTCGGGGGCGACAGATTTTAGGTACAGAGACCCCGGTTATTGCGATTATGTTTGCATTTAGTGAACTTAGTCTATAACCACTAGTCTCCACACAACACTTAGTGCTTAGTATTGTGATACGGCATGCATGATTGTACACACACGCTTAATACGCGCACCATAGCAAATGGCGTCATATCATCGTCACCCATGTGACTACACTGACGGTGGAAGAGCCGATCGCTATACATGTTCCTTACGAGTACCTACCGCACACACTATGTTAGTCCTTGGGCCAACACTAACACTTATTTCTCGCGATGAAGATCATGGCTGGAAGACGTGGAGGACGCAGGAATGCTGGTGGACGTGGAAACATCAAACCTGACTCAAGCTGAGTTCAACGCCCTCATCAACGAATGGGTTGAGGAGGTACTTGCTGCACGGGAAGCTGCCCGTACCAAAATACTGAACCAAGGTGATGAATCCTTTTCATATTCACCTTGCATCACAATCACTCGTTTGCCCCGATACTTAACCCAACTCTACTCTTTGCATATCTCAGGAGCAAATCCTAACCTCCTCTCTGCACATTCAAGATGTTCCTAGATTGCAAACCCCATTCATTCAGCGGTACTGAGAGAGAGCCGTTGGCTACTACGCTGGATTGAGAAGGCGGAATCGGCCTTCGCTATGAGCAACTGCAGGAACGAGGACAAGGGTCAAGTTCGCTGCAGGGACATTCGAGGGAGCTGCCCTCACTTGGTGGAAATGCCAATGTTCAGAACCTAGGGCTTGATGCAGCCAACGCTCTACTTGGGATAACTTTAAGCAAATGTTGAACCCGAATATTGCCCCTCGTGGTGAGGTGCAGAAACTTGAGAGCGAGTTTTTGGAACCACAAGATGGTTGGTTCCGAGGTCGAGGCTTACCACGGCTCGATCTTATGAGCTGGCAAACCTGTGCCCGGAAATGGCAACCCCCACCTTTCAAGCACATAGAAAAGTACATTTAGGGACTACCACCTCAATTCAGGGGCATGGTACTTTCTGCTGACCCATCACTATGCAACAAACAGTGCGACTAACTCACAAGCTCACCGATTCAGCTGTCGCACAAGGACTCTTACCACCACCATCGTGGTGCTGTGACCACAAACCAATGACAAGAACAAACGCAAATGGGATGACCCCATGAACAAGACTTCCACTCTTCAACCACCACCGCGCAACGTAAGTTTGGGTCATCTCAAGCTTACGCACCACCCATCCCAACCAACCAAAGCTCAGGATCCTACGCAGGCAAAACATCCCAAGTGGCAACAAATGCAACTTGCACCATGTTTTGGGACAATGCGGCTCTATCCGATGCCAACGTTGTGCAAGGGAGGACACCTCGCCAAGACTGCAGCGGTGAACTGCGTACAAAGACCCCACAGCCACAACAACAACAACTCGAGGCACCGAAAGGCTTCTTCGAATGTGGAAAGCCAGGGCACTTCAAGAGGGACTGCCCGCATCTAAAGAACAATGACAATAACGGGAACAACCAACGGTCCGAAGGGACGAGCCTTTGTGATCGGGGCAAAGGAGGCCAGAAAAGATCCCAACTTGCAACTGGTACGTATCTCTTAAACGATAATTATGCATCTGTGTTGTTTGATACTGGAGCTGAGAAAAGCTTTATATCTAAGGATTTTAGTGAGATACTTACTATTACCCCAACACCCTTAGATGTTGAATATACAGTAGAGCTAGCTGATGGTAAAATTGATTGTGACTAGCACATTCTTAAAGAATGCACTTTAGAGCTAGCAGGCCATAAATTTAAGATCGACCTCATGCCGGTTACACTAGGCAGTTTTGATGTTGTAGTGGGCATGGATTGGTGTGTCTGAAAAACAAGGCCGAAATCATTTTCCACGACAAGGTTGTGCGCATACCTCTCCCTGGCAGAAGAAACTCTAGATATCAAGGCGAAAGGAGTGACACTCCTCTGAACATCATCTCGTGCATGAAAGCTCACAAATGCTTACGAAAGGGATACACAGCCATTCTGGCGCTTATCACCGACAAGACTGAAGAGGAGAAGAAAATAGAAGACATCCCAGTCGTATGCGACTATCCCGACGTATTCCCTGAGGATCTACCAGGACTTCCCCACCACCTCGACAAGTGGAGTTCCGCATAGACCTTGTGCCGGGAGCAGCGCCTATTGCACACGAGCACCATATCGACTGGCACCTTGGAGATGCAGGAACTGTCCATCAGCTGCAGGAGTTGATGGACAAGGGTTTCATCACACCAAGCTTCTCACCCTGGGGAGCTCCGTCTTATTTGTAAAGAAGAAGGATGGCACGTTTCGCATGTGTATCGACTACCGTGAGTTGAACAAAGTGACAATCAAGAACCGTTACCCCTTACCTCGGATCGATGATTTGTTCGATCAACTACAGAGGAGTCAAGTTACTACTCTAAGATCGATCTGCGATCTGGGTACCATCAGTTAAATTCAGGAGGAAGATATCCCCAAGACTGGTTTTCGCACTCGGTTATGGGCCATTATGAGTTCTTGGTTATGCTTTGGGCTGACAAACGCACCTGCAGTATTCATGGATCTCATGAATAGAGTGTGCAAACCATACCTCGACAAGTTTATCATTGTCTTATAGATGATATTCTCATCTACTCCAAACCCAGGAAGAACACAAAGAGCATCTGCAATTGGCTCTTGAACTACTCCGGAAAGAGAAGCTGTACGCTAACTCTCAAGTGTGACTTCTGGATTCGAGAAGTCCAATTCTTAGGTCATGTTGTCAATGAACAAGGGATTCATGTTGATAAATCTAAGATAGAGGCGATCAAGAACTGGGAAGCACCAAAGACCCCGACTGAGGTGCGACAATTCCTTCCTAGGCTTGGCAGGCTATTATCGACGATTTATTGAAGATTTTCAAAGATAGCACAACCCCTTACAGCCTTAACCCACAAGGACAAGAAATATCTCTGGACTGAAAAGCAAGAAGCTGCTTTCCAACTTCTCAAGCAGAAGCTCTGTAGTGCACCTATCCTATCACTTCCGATGGAACGGACGATTTCGTTGTATATTGTGATGCCTCAATACAAGGGCTCGGCTGCGTGCTAATGCAGCGAGAAAGGTGATCGCATATGCTTCTCGACAACTGAAGGTCCACGAGAAACTACCACCACCCACGACTTGGAACTTGGAGCCGTGGTATTTGCACTCAAGATCTGGAGACACTACCTGTATGGTACAAAGTGTACGATATACACTAATCATAAGAGTCTCCAACACATATTCGAGCAGAAGGAACTGAACATGCGACAACGTCGCTGGCTCGAACTCCTAAACGACTATGAGTGTGCTATCAAGTATCACTCACCCGGAAGGCCAACGTTGTGGCCGATGCCCTAAGCCGGAAAAACACATCGAAACCCAAGAGGGTACGAGCTTTACAGCTCACAATCCTTCCCAATCTCCCTGAACAGATACGTAATGCCCAGGTGGCACTTAAACCTAAAAACTTAGCGGCTGAATCACTAAGGGGAATGGAACAACAACTTACGGAAAAAGCCGATGGCTTACAGTATTTCATGGAACGCGTCTGGGTTCCACATCACGGGAACCTACGAGACCTTGTGATGGACGAGGCTCACAAATCCCGATATTCCATTCACCCAGGATCTGATAAGATGTATCACGATCTGAAGGTACTTTACTGGTGGCCACACATGAAAGCCGACATCGCCACCTACGTAGGCTAATGTTTGACTTGTGCCAAAGTCAAGATCGAGTACCAGAAACCCTCTGGATTACTCACACAACCCGAGATCCCCATGTGGAAATGGGAACAGATATCCATGGATTTCATTACCAAATTACCCCGTACTCCTAGTGGATGTGACACTATCTGGGTAATTGTGGACCGACTGACTAAGTCAGCACACTTCCTTGCGATCAAAGAGAATGACAAAATGGAAAAGCTAGCCAGAATCTATGTCAAAGAAGTAGTCTCGCGACACGGAGTGCCAATCTCCATTATCTCAGATCGAGACGCCAGATTCACTTCTAACTTCTGGAAATCATTACAAAAATCGCTTGGCACACGATTGGATATGAGTACAGCATACCACCCACAAACTAATGGCCAGAGTGAACGCACAATACAAACCCTTGAAGATATGCTACGAGCGTGCGTAGTGGACTTCGGCAACAGCTGGGAAACCCACTTACCATTGGTGGAGTTCTCCTACAACAACAGTTACCATACAAGCATCAAAGCAGCGCCTTTTGAGGCACTCTATGGCAGGAAATGCCGATCACCATCTGCTGGGCGGAAGTGGGCGACAGTCAGCTCACTGGCCCGGAACTTGTACACGAAACGACGGAGAAAATCGTGCAAATCAGAAATCGCATGGCAGCAGCTCGTGATCGTCAAAAGAGCTATGCCGACACACGCCGAAAGCCTTTGGAATTTCAGGTAGGAGACAAAGTCCTTCTAAAAGTTTCGCCATGGAAAGGCGTCATCCGTTTTGGTAAACGAGGCAAACTGAACCCACGGTATATTGGACCTTTCGAGATCCTAAAAAGGATTGGTCCAGTGGCATACCAACTCAACTTACCAGCCGAACTCGGCGGAGTTCACAATGTATTTCATGTCTCGAATCTGAAGAAGTGCTTATCAGATGAGACACTTATAGTTCCACTGGATGAGATCCAGGTGGATGAGCAACTATGGTTCGTGGAAGAACCGGTTGAAATCATGGACCGTGAGGTCAAACAACTCAAACAGAGCAAGATACCCATTGTCAAAGTCCGATGGAACTCGAAACACGGACCTGAATTCACGTGGGAGCGTGAGGATCAGATGATGCGCAAATATCCCCATCTCTTCAAGCAGACAACGTCGAACGCCGACACCAACAAATAAATTTCGGGACGAAATTCCTTTCAACAAGGGGATGATGTGACAACCAGAAAAATTTTTGCTTCTCAAACACTCTTGTTTCTCAAACCACCAACAACAACCAAATTTCGGGACGAAATTTCTTCCAACAAGGGGATGATGTGACACCCGGCAATTTCAGGTAAATTGCAACTCTTATTTTCTTTACATTTCACATTCATACTTGTTGCATTTCATTTAATTATGTTTAATTAGATGAGTGAACACAAACAACTACGAAACGATAGTCTGAGGAACTGTCGAATCGTACATTGCACATTGGTTTTGTAAACCAAGTGTGGCAAACACAACACTAACACAAGACAATAATTCGAGGAGTTATTGAATTGTGCATTACACGTTGATTAGGATTAATCAAGCGTGCAAACACTTCGTTACACACCAACACAAACTATCAAAGATAATTCGATGAACTATCAAAACACACACACGAGTCTCACGAACGTTGGTGATCAATCAAACTTATGTGCTACTTTGTATTTATGTGCTTAAACGTGCATTAGATGTTTAGGATAAACGTAGGAATCAAGTACGAGCGAAATCGTATCAACGAAATCGAAAAACAAGGAAAAGGACCCATCGCGGTACGCGACGGTCCCTCGGCGAAAGGCTTCGCGGTACGCGGCGCAAACCGGGAGTCGAGACTCCCGAATCCCATCGCGGTACGCGATAAACATTTTTGATCGGCCTTCGCGGTACGCGAAGGCCATGCAGATCAAATTTCTTTTTAAAACCAACCCCATTCATTTACTCGGTTTCTCTTGTCCTTCTCCGAGTATTGCCACTTTAGATCGACCAAAACCCACCTGAATCCACCCTCAAACCATCTGGAATTCATATTGAAGCCACCATTGGGAGATTTGAAGGTATTGGAGTCCAAGGGGAAGTAGTGGAAGCCACCAACAAGCCAAGATACCAACATCAGCCTTCATTCAAGTTTCCAGAACCTGTCACACCACGAATTCAAGCTGCTAAGGTAGTTATCTTGTTTATCTATGGTTAGATCGTACATGCAATGGGTTATAACCCACATGCAACTCCATTTGGTTATGGTGCTTGGATTTGTTGGTGATTTGTTGTGGTGTTATTGTTATGGATTTACTGATTTCATAGTTTAGAATGATTAGATTTGAGGATGTTGAGTTATTGGTTGATTTGTCGATGTTTTGGAGCACTTGCTATAAAAGGAAACTTTTATGTTGCAAGTCTTGGATTTGTGATGATCTAGACATGTTAGACATGTCTAGATGTTGTTAAATGTGTATTGGAGTGTTTAGAAACACATTGGGATATTTGATTTTTGTCAAAACATGGTTTTGTGTAAACTTACTATAAATGGAAACTTTTAAAAAGCAAAAGAGGGCTTTTGATGTTTTTGAAAGATTTGATGAACTTTGATTCTTGAAATATGTTTAAAAATGATTTCTAAACATATTGGAAACTTCGTTTTGTGAAAATGAGCTTTTAAACGAATACTTTTCAAATAAGGAAACTTTATTTGGGTAAAACGGCATAAATGGTGATTTATGCGCAAACGGCATGTTTTAAGAGTTTAAACGTGTTTTATAAACATATTGGAAGTTATTAGTTTTATGAAATGGAATTTCACAACCACACTTCCTTAAATGGGAAACTTTCTAAAAATGGTAGCTTATGTGATTAGAGTCATAGGATGCATGTTGGTGTCTTATGTGCATCAAGGCACATAAACACAACAATCGTGTCACCAACGATTCGTCGAGTCTCACTAGTTAACACATACACTCGGTTGAGCACACCGACACTTGGAGTTGTATGGATTACAACACATCACAAAACACATACTCACACCTATATGGTCATAGGTGCATACTAGCAGGTGCTAGCTCTCGCAGACGCGAACATTCACACATACCGGAACTACTATCAGGTGAGTTCACGGCCCCTTTTTATCTTTTCTACCTTTGGGGGAGAAAACATTGCACTACAACTGTTTTTGAACAACAACTCATTTTATTTACGTATGGACATGCTTTATCATTATATGTATATGTGGGGCCCCTATCACAACTAAAAGTCCTCACGACACTCCTCGGACCGTTAATAGCATAACGCCTAGCATGGTAATCTTGAATAGTACTATTGGGCCTGACAAGCCCCACTACACCCGACTGGAGGTCGGAACAGTGCAATATTGACCAACACTTTTCCATAGTCTTGTGATGGACATGGCGGGAGGCACAAACTGTCAGCTTCGGTACCATCCACAATATAATATAACTGTATTGACTAGCTATCAATCGATACTGCATTGTAATGATATGTAAATCTGCAAAACTCTTACTTTAAACATTTTGATGTTTACTACTTATGAAAAACCTGTGCTCTCACCAACCTTTGTGTTGACCCTTTACTCGCGTGTTTTCTCAGGTAGCTAATGCATGCGCACAAGGATAGGATGCTAGGATGGAGTCCCATGCATCAGTTTTAGTGTCTTAGATCATTGAGAACATTTAACATTTTCATTCTGTTATGACATGTGTTGTTGAACACCTTTAATCGCTTCCGCAAACTTTAAACTTATAATGTTTTGAAAACTATTTAATTAATGCTTCCGCAACTTATGAACTGTATCTGTTTTGAGATTGTATAACTTCCGCAACTCTGATTTTACAAACTGATTTATCCAATAATTGGATGTACGTATACAACCAGGCATGTAGGTCTCGCAAGTTGTGTGACCGGAGACTGCGATCCTGACAATCTGTTGATGCTCGCGCCCCGAAAGGGACGGGATTTCTCGGGGTGCGACAAATTTTGTCAGCGATCATTTGACCCAAAAGGGGTATAACTATAAACTCAGTGAAACATGGTCTTATGAGTAACACATTTACATGTAGGAAATCAGAAATGGCCAGAAGCAAAGAAACTTGCTAGTGATTTGAAAATCAATGTCAAGGGCTTCTTTGTGAGATCATTGTTTTACTAGAATCCCAAAAATATTTATACCAATTTACGTGTGATAATGAAATGCTTAGAAATATGGTGGACAACACTTTCTCCCGTACTTTAGTAAAAATGTTATGGTGGTAGGTTTCTGAACGGGGTTTTTCTTGTATTATAAATTGTTAAAAGTTCATTTTTTAAGATTTAAATTATGTTTACTTCCAAATTCTCATAATTTCTAACTAGGATATTCAACCATAATATCGGTAATGTTTATATATAGGGAATATGTAGGGCAAACCCAGCCACCACCCACCACATTTCAATACCTGATAGCTTTCCCTAGTCAAATCCTATGGAAATTTTCGGTGCTATTAGAGATATTATTTCAAATGATTGGTCCTCGTATTGGTTTTGATATTTCGAGTTAACATGTTGATAAAAAGGTGTGATGAATAGGTTTTGGTCGTAAAATTTTTATGTTTTGTGACGAATCAAATGATACAGTATATAGACTTAGGATTTCGAATCTTAAACTGTCAAATTTGAATTATGGATTCTAATTTTAAAATTTGTAGCTTATGTACTAGAATGATGATGGAATTGTTATTTGATATATTAGAATTGTAGGTTGATGTATTGGTGTTATGAACTAGCGTCTCCCAATCATGTACTACCATGAGATCATAGGATTTGAAGTGTTTAATATTATATGTTGGCGATTACCTTTGGATGTGGATTTTAATGACTTGTAACAAAAAGGTATAAGAATAAACTATTCATATTAAGAATTTGCTTTCATCTAGTTTACTTGACTCATAATTTTTGGATTATTGATAGTTTAGTGATCTTGATGGATGAATAAAACCCTTGATTGACTTGATGTATAAACACACCCCGGATAATTGACTCGACCACTTGACTAAAGAATAACCTACTTGATAATGAATTTTGAATTTAATAACACAATCCAAGTTCAATATTTTGATTATACTCTAAATGTACTATTGGTGCTTATATATAGGGTATACTGCAGCCAACCCACCACACCACTAGTACTTTAAAGGCATACCAATCACCTATCAATACTAACCTAAACATAAAGTACTCATGTGTTTGAATCCTAGAGCATGATTTGAATGAGTTTTATATTTGGATTCCATGTTTGCTAAGATTGTGTCCATTGTATCGTAGAACAGGATTTACTAGGATTCACATGTACTGCAAATTCTCGTTATGTGTGCACCCGCAACGACAATTTGCATTGCATGATTACCCTACTTCCTTGTCATCATCCCAGATGTGGAACATAAATGATTTGATTTATTATTACATAGAATGAAAACTGTCTTATCAAAGTTATGATTTATGGGGCGTTTGGAATAACAATCTTCAATCGTGTGGATTGAAGTGGTCCCTCTCGTCAAGCTGTAACTCGTGACTCGATTTGCATGCGCAGAGTTTTGTATTTACGTGGTATTTGGATATTAAAGGATATTAAGGATAGTTATGACATTATAATTAAAATGATAAATAATTATCATGAATCATAATCCTTATAACATAAGATTTGGTTTTAAGCAAAAGATAATGTGGAATAGGACATTTTAGAATGTCAGGTTAAGATGATAATGAATATCACCTATGTTAAAAGTCTTAGAGTTTTTGTATTGTTGTCGAAGTATGCAAATATGTGAAATGTAACATTATTGGACTTCATATTAAATGATAAATGAATATCAATAATTATAAGTATAATGCCTTAGAAATTTGAAATTATAATCTGAGTATATGGATATATGAAAATGAAAGTTCTACACATGTAGTAAAGTATACGTTCTGTGTAAGCTTGGTTATCAATGAGGAGCTGAATAGAAAATACACAAGTATGCGACATTATGACCTTAGATAAAAAGGATAAATGATTATCACTATTCATAAGGATAATATCTTAGAATTTTAACAAAATATGTAAAAAGTACGTGATATTATAATACCTTAGATATAGAAATGAATCACCATTACTAATCTTAGGTATAATATCTTAGAATTATGATAAGATATGTATAGCGTGTGTGACATTTTTATTATCTTAGATATAATAATGAGTAATCAGTATCAATCATATAATAATGTCATCGAAATTTCTTGGTTTGTATTGAATGTTGAAGTATGTATCGTTGTAATACCTTAGGTGTACAAATGGATAGACTTCACTTAACCATAGGTATAATGTTATAAGATTTCTTTGATTTGTATAAAATGTATAATCGTGTGACATTATGACATATTAGATATAGTTAGGAATCACCCTCACAAAATTAAAGATGAAATGTCATAAAATCATAGTATAAGTATTATGGAATTTTTTTTAGGATTTGTGACACTTTTATACCTTAGATGAAATAAGGAATCACCCTTACTAATCATAAGTGTAACATGTATATGCCTTGAGGAATGATATCCGAGTTGAATACTTTGGGCATATTAGAACTTTGTAGCTAGCGAAATGTTTGGTATGACATGCTTTGTTCTATAAGTGAAGATACTTTCATCGATTATACCCAGGAAAGCTAAACGGCCTTCCTAGACAGGATTCTCAACTAACGGTATTTCACCATTCTAGTTAATACATGTCTGTCTTACAAACTTAGTTCTAACGGGAATAGGATCACAACGGTTTACATATTTATAGGGGTGTAGACAGAACAAAAGGATCTTGAATCCCTAAAGTCTACGAAGAGTCCACAAACTTGCGAGAATGTAGAAAGGTTCATAATAGGAGTTTTAAATGAGGGTGAATTTAGAGTTCACTTAGGTTTATATAGAAGGTTCAAGATGAGAGTTCACTAAAGGTCGAATAATAGAGTTCATAATGAAGGTTCACTAGCAAAGGTTTATAAATAGAAGTTCACTAAACAAAGGCTCATAATGAAAGATTGACTATGCAAAGGTCATAATGGAGGGTCATTAAGAAAAGGCTCACTAAAGATAAGATTCACTAATGCATACTATACATATAGGTGGAGCACAAAATAACAAATTAATCATGTAACACATAATATTGTAATAGTCCTAACTTATAGTATATGATGGTTCATATAAGGGGGTAGCTTAGTAATAGTCTATGTCACCATTTCTAATAACATAATTCTCTATAACCATGGCTCTGATACAAATCTGTCACACCCCGACCAACGGCGGAATACGTCGAAGTGCGATTGTAAATGCTCGAAAGCTCATGGTGCTAAGTTAAGGTTTAAATATTTAAAACATCCATATTAAATTATTCAAACAAAATATTCAATAACTTTCAATAACATACAATAGTTAAAAAAATACAAATGAAATACTAAACAATGTTTTAATTAACTAGGTCCTCTAAACCTAATCTATGTCTTCGTCATATGTCTTCATCTTAACCTGTTACATATGTAAAATAAAAGAGTCAAATAGTTGCATAGTTGGTGAGCAATTCAAACAGTTTAATATAATACATATAAAAAGATGAAACTGTTAAACTATGTAGAATTAGATCTAAAGCAGATGTAAGTTTCAAGTATCATGTTTAATCATAAAGAAAAAATCTGCACAAGTGATATTACAAAGATTAAATCAAGACTAGGTAGGTCTTAACTTAAACAATGTAAATCATAATGTTCATGTTTGTGTATATTTCACCTTTTTGACACAAGACACAAGTCATTGAGAAGAATGTAGCCACATTCTTAGGCTACAATGTACTAGTATATGTTTGATGTATGAAACGTCTTCTAACCTAATTCCCACATAGCAATTAACACATAAGTTTACATAGCATCTAAATCATGTCTACAAAGCTTAAGAGTTTGCATCATGTATATGTTTTTGACTCTATGAATATATTTTTGTATAAGGTATATGTAACATCCCATAAAGTTTACGAAATGTAAAAAGGGGGTAAGAATTAACGCACATTTATGGTTCTCGAGAAAACTACTATAATGAAGAATAATCAAGATCAACAATTGTATCAAACTGGATGCCCTAAGGTTTGAACGTGTGTGACCAAACAGCAGCTCAAAGGAACAAGTATACGATCCGAATACAAACGTGGTTCAACCTAGTCAAACGAATGAAACAATGATGGGTAAACATTATGCTAGGCATAGCTAAATGAATGGACATCATAGGCTGGACTCGTTGGGCCTAACGAGCCTCTACAAGGTCACATCAACTCTAAAGGCAACCTAAACAAGGCTACCTAAACGAGACGAATGCCCCTTAACTAAGAACCTAAGCTCACCTACTTAGACTAGGCTAAACAAGGCTACCTAAACGAGACTAACACCTCCTCGTCGAGAACATAAAAAAAACTATTAAGTTCAACATCCCAAAGGGTGTTGCTCTTGTAGAACCACCAAAAGTTTGTTATTCCACTTGTTTATACTCAACTAAGAGTTGCAAGCTATAAGGAACCAAACAATGACATTTATAGGTGTATAAAGAGGCAAAATATTGGTTTTTGAGCAATTGGAACGGGTTTAAGAAGGGTGGTCGCGACTTTCAAATCATCAACAAACATCAAACTTGTTTTCGCGATTCCCGCTTCGTTATAACTCCGTTTCGCGTACGGTTTTTGCCTACGCTCATCGTTTTTATAGTACTATCATACGGAAGAGAGTAATCCTAAATTCATAGTGTCAAGAATTAGGTTTAATCTTTGGATCTTGGTGTGAGTCAAGTGTTATGTTCTTAAACTTTTGTTTGTGATTCTTGCTTCGTTTGGGCTCGGTTTTATGCACCGTTTGAACATTGTTGCTCCTTAGTATACTAGTATATCTAAAAGATTTGGGTGGTCCAAACTGTTATTCGAGGATGGGAAAATGTTGGCTAAATGGTCACCCGAAAGTTATCTTATGTCAAAATTAAGAATACAACATTAGAGCTTCTTACTTTATATCGTTTACATCTATGCCTTACAAAACAAAATGTCCTATCTTAGGATATGTATATAATGTAAGTTGTATGATAAGATGGTCAGGATATGTGTTGTAGTTTAACTTTTTAAGTTTAAACTATTTATAAAAACTTATACAATTTATTTTTAACATTTATAACATTACATTTTATAAACTTAATTAATTTCAATTAATTAAATCTTCTAATCATTTTTTGTTAATAAAACGTGCATAAAAATATATGAATGAATTGTAACATAGCTGATTGAGAAAAATTTCATGTAATTATTCTGATTTTGAGATGTGTCAAAACTGTGTGTCGAAATTCGTCATCGGAATTTCTCGAATGTTACAGACTTGATGTAAAACCTCATTATGAATCCATTTAAAAGTTGTTCAATGTAAACAATGACTAGAAAACCATGATCGTCACACCTCGCATGTTCCGCTTGACTGGGTGTGGCACCTTCACACTAGAAGTAGGAGACCAGGGTCTCCTTACGAGATCAGATCTCCCTACGAGACCAAGGTAGAGCAACAGTTAGAAATAGACGATTGGTCGAGAATATATTAGGTCAAATCTTATAATCAATCATCCTCCTCGATCTTTTGAAAAAATAAAGTGTTAACTTATCTAGATGGAGATTAGAGAGTTATGATTAGATTAATCATATATCCATTAATAATCAGTTTTGCTTCATACAAATCTTGAAAATCATCCTTATTTTTTAATAATTGCCATTACAAACTCACCCAATCATCCTTATTTGTAATTTGCAATTAGTTGTCATGCTGCCTCATCTACCAGGTTTTTTTTATTGTCCTTATATTGATTTTTGCTATTTTATTTTGGTTTAAAAAATAGATTTAGATGTCAAATCAAATTGTGGTAAAAAAAGGATAAAAGAAAACGAAAACAAACAAATAATTTTAAATGAATTATTAAAGAGTGATTAGTACTAAAGTTTGTAACAACCACAAATACACATACTAAAAATCTTGTACAAATATTGATGAACTTTTAAATTCGAATGAACGTATAAATCTTAATTAACATACAAATCTTATTAAATATTTATATTATGATGAACATACAAGTCTTGATGAACCTTCAAATAATCAAAATGTTATTTTTATTTAAATCAATATATTATTATCTCTCACATTTAAAATTTGTTTTAAGCCTCTAAAACTATGGAGCCGACATGGGCTTTAGGAGTCTAATAATCTACATTGTGGCATAGTATGAACTGTGTAGTGTGTTCATTTGAGATATGATATATGATGCAATTAATTAATTAGAAAGTCAAAAGTTGATATAGTGATAATTTGACATTTTAATTTGATATAGGAGTTCAATTATAATATCCATAAAACCGTAATTAAATAAATAAATAAATTTAGAAGAATAATAATAATAAATATAAAAAATTAAAAGAATAAAATGAGATAAATTAAAATAATCAACTTTTGATGAACACACGATCGGACGAAGGAGAAAACCGATCTAGTTAAGAAACGTCGACTCATCTAACCAATTGATAAATAAATAATCTACTCGTTCTAATGACATTTTAATCAAGAAAATCATATATTACTAAGTCTTAATCGTAATTGTATTGGTTTCGATTGAACCGAAAACCAAGTTGAGAAACCAACCGTATTTGACGATTAAATAAATTTCATCACAGCATGCTCTCCTATTTGGCTACTTTTCAAAGTCAGGTAGTTAGTGTGTGTTAATTGAGAAAGTTGGAACTTGGAATCATGGATCGACTCCTCTTTATTGCCATTTAAAATTGTTCTAAATTGTTTGGAAACTTACAAACAACCAAATAATTGTTATGAATCAATATTAATCGACAACACCATTTCATACGCCTGGTTAATTGAGAAGGAAACCACCACTTGGATCAAAGAACCATTATTGTTGATTACCATCGATCATTAGAAGCTACATAAAGGATCACTTCTTGTATATATTTTTATCAATCGATCAAACATAACCGGGAGATAGAAAATCTAATATGTGAACTTATCAAGAAGATTAAGAATTGGTTAAACGTTTTAAGATATCATTTTACCAACATATCTATAGAGATCATAAATTGGGATGGAAATACACAGACTCAGGGACGAAGCATAGATGGTCGCCCCCCCTCTTTTTTTTGCCAGTAGTGTTAATTTTCGGATCGTAAGACAAAAAATTCTTAAAATACAGGTTTTCGCCCCCCCTAAAAAAATTTAAACTAAACACCTTTTAAAAAAAATACCCATTCCATCTCTCTTATTTGTTTACCTCATTTCCCTCCCTTGAATTTTTTTATCTCATTTCTCACCAAATAACCTTTTTTCTTTAATCTTTTATCCTTTTTTTAAATACCTATGGCTATTTCCTAAAATATCCTCAGCCCTAATTCTTAAAAAATTGAAATCCCGTCACTTTTTCCTTCCATTTTTTGTGACTCCCGTTCTCCCATTCTGCCGTTCACCACCACCCTACTTCGCTACGTCCACGTCGGTACCACTCAGGCGGCAGGCGGGTACCACACGCAACCAGGAGGCCCGCGACAGCCCTCCTCGACGGTACCCTAGTCCACATGCGTCCAGACGGAAGGCGGAAGCCCTCCTCAGCGGCTCGGTGGCCAACTTCGCAATTTCCGACCAGCAGCTCTCCTCCCTCATCGATACCCGGTGAGTTAGCTGCTATGGATGGTATAATGTTGATAGATTTTGTTTTCTTTTGTTGATTATGGTGGAAATGATGCCATTTAGGTATAATTTTGTATCTAATATTTGATGCCCCTTAGTGTATTTATTTGTTGTGATTTAGAAATTAGAAATTAGAATTGGTATGTTAATTGAGATTAATTGGTATTATTTTGTTTGTTTAGACATTTAGGTTTTAGTTTGAATCAACGTATAATGGAAAAAAAATCTCAACAATAGAAATTAGAACTGGTATGTTAATTGAGATTAATTTTGTATCTAATTTTTATTATTTGACCCGACTTGACCCAAATCGCTAATCCGAACATTTAACCCAACTAACCGAGCCAATTGCAAAAAAAAAATTTTGGATCACGTAAGTTTTCGCCCCCCTTTCCGATATAGTCATGCTCCGTCACTGCACAGACTATGGATTTGGAAATGGGTGAATAAGTTTAACCTTAAGAGATCTTTAAGATCACTAAAAGTTTTTGAAATTGAGTGAAGAAGATGACTGGTCAGTGGTTAGGTACAAGATAATAATGAATAGCACATGACTGAATCAAAAGGAAGTTTGGTTGACTTGTTAGAGACTTAGAGTTCAACGTTAAAGTCTGGGAGGTGTCGGTGGGTTGCAGTGTCGATCACTTGGGTGGTAGATTCGGTAAATGATAAAGATTGAGGGTAGATTTTTGTAATTAATGTCAATAAGTTATAAGTCCTTTTAAAAACCATAATTTTTAACTTTTAAAAAACAACTTATTACACTTTTACAAAAAGTTAGTTTCAAACTTCTTTTTTGGTTTGACAAACAATTTATTGTTTTTTTTTTGAAAAAACCAATAAGCTCATAAATCTTTTTGAAATTAAATCCCAAACATGCCCTAAGAAGGAATGTTTAAGGAATAAAATAAAGTACAAACACCAAAACTTCAACTATAAGACAGTTTGAATGGTTTAGGTTTTCTGAAAAAAGTCTCGGAGGTTGCGGGTTGAACCCTCCACGGTTTTGATAAAAAAAATAGTTTTTTGATATTTTGAGATCCAATAATTGTTTTATAAATATAAAACAAATAAATAAACAAGTGTTAATCAATTCAAATGGTTGAGACTTAGAAATCTAATTCCGGGAGGTCACTAGTTATAATTCTTCCCGAAACATATTTTCATTATTTCGTTTTTAAACATTATTTTATGAACTAAAACTTTAAAAATATCTTATTTATGAAAACAATGAACAATTACCAATGTTAATAGACGATTTGTTAAAATAAGCTAATTTGACTGAATTAACTTTAAAATGTTCGATTCACCAAACTATAACCGATTACTTACAAGAATCATAATTCGTTAATCTAGCATAAAATCACATAACACAGATTAATAAATCGTCACGGAGTTGGATAGCTTGTTTGTTTATATGATTATTTGGTGATTTATTTGCAAAAACTAAGATAGGAATTCTGTTTATTTATTATTCATAGTATTTTTTGTTCTGTAATATGTTTATGTAATTGTTCAATTTCATTTTCATATTGCCTTCTGAATTTGTCGCCACGATATGATATTGTGTTTTCATATTTCATTTAACATGCAACAAATCTAGATTATAATGTACTAATTGATGAACTTTCTGAACGATCCATGTAACATATGTGCCGGAATCGTTACCGGAACAGTAAACTGTACAGTAACATGTACAGTAACTCAGGTACAAACTAGGAGAAATACTTAGAAGCTATTAACATTCGATGCTAAACATAAACTATTACACGATGTTTCTGAAATTCTGATTTAAACCTTATGGTTTAAACAGTCAGAAACACATCAGACAATCATGAATAGATGCACACATGCTTAATTTTGTGTTATTAGGTTTAAACATATGTGAGGATAAACAGAACAAAACAATAACAGTTGTTGTTACGGAATGCTAAACTGACGAACTATTCGTATAGGTGACGATCTGTACGAATAGATCTGATAGTTTAATGATCTGAAACGATGACTGAAAAGTAGAAAACAAAATCAGAAAGTGAAATGTACGATCGTGTTCGTATAGTTAGCGCTCCGTACGAAGACGCGCGTAAGTGACGTTTTCTGACGAAACGAAAACGAAGACGATTCGAACGAATATAAATTCAAGGAAATATAATATTTCCTGTTTTACAATTTTGAAACTCATCATAAATAAATTAAAACGAAACTATTTTAAATTAAGGCGCGTAAAATAAAATACGCGTAAAAATAATAAATTATGACAGTTAATTCAAGGAAATGATATTTAAACACATTATTAAAAATAAATAACTTCCAAACATTTCAAAAAAAATAAGTCTTTTAATTAAATTACCAAATTTCACGCGTTACGATCCGGAAACGCGACGAAAACGCGAACCGAGCAAACGAAACGAACCCGAATACCCTCGGGGTATATATACTTTGAAAGAACACATTTCTTCCATTTTTACACATCTCTCTCTCTCTAGCTCAATTTCCGACCACCTCTCTCTCTCAAGAATTATCACCTTCAACCTTCAAGATCTCACTCGTTTCTCAACGAAATTTAGTGTTTTTGGTGTCCACGCGAAGCTCTCTTCATCCTCTACACGAAAGTACAACCGATCTGTGGATTTCTCCGGCCATCTTTGAGGTATGGAAGCTTTAAGGTTCGTTAAAATAGGGTTTTCTAGCTTGTGTAATACACACCCATACACAACCGGTTCTTGGCCTCACCTTCGGACTCCCATACCCTCGAAACCCATTTCTGGTACCCATCGACATGGAAGTAACCTGGTATTAGCATGGAGTCGGATAATGTTGATGAGGATGAACAGGGTCGTGACATGTAGGTGACGAACCTGCTAACCACCTTCTGGCCGAACCATCATGAGCATGGTAGCCAAACCTTTCTGATAAAAACCTGCTCACCGAACCTAGGCATGATGGCACCGAACCCTGTTGCTGCGAACCCCACACCCGCGAACCTGCTGCCTTCCCGAACCATAAAGTCACGAACCCTGCTCTACTCAGCTTAACCTTTGTATGGGTGGCGAACCCACAAGGTTTCACGAACCTATCTAGCCGAACCCATGCATGAATGCATGGGCGAACCCTAGCCTAACCCTGATGGTTGCCGAACCCTACTGTGGCTGATCACCTCTACCGAACCCTGGTCCATCACCCACGAACCCTTAGGTTCGTGAATCACCAGCACCGAACCTACAACGGGAACGAACCCCTGCGAAACATGGCCGAACCTATTGCAAATGGTCACAAGGTTCGCTGCTCGTGGGTTTAAAATTCAGTGTGCAACCCATTCCATGTATACGGCCAAGATATGGGCCTAGCTTACCCTACAATTGGCCCAAAGGAAAAATTGACCCAACCATTCGCCCCACGAAGACTAATAAGGCCCACTACCGTTAATTTGGCCCAACATCTTCACCTTACCCATCGTTTTAGTTCATGGGCCATTGGTGTAATTGGAGTTGTGTTACTAGGCCCAAAGGATGTGGTCTAACCCATACCCCGCTACTTCGGCCCATTGTGGTTACTTAAGGCCCACTCGTGGCCCAATAGTGTTACATAACCTAATAAAAATTACCTTGGCCTAAGGCTCGACCCACATACGGCCCAACGATTTTAAATGCAAACTAAATGGGAATTTAAGAGGTTAAATTAAGGATTTTAAATGTTAATCTAAAACCCAAGTGGAATACTTAATATCCTTTTGTCATGCATTGAAACAAGAGGGTACGACAGGTTAACCAAGACAATTGTCCTACATGAATAGGCTAAGGACAAATGAAATCTTTAGTAAACAAAATTGGGGCCGAACGGAGACCACGACTTATAAGTGTTAGCCAACTTAAAGGCTAACACATACACGCACACAAATCAACTATAACATACACTCATAAGTTACAAATACTATGAAATCAATACAAGATTGTGAACATTACAACAAGTACAGACAAAGAGCTTGCGTATTCTTGTTTTGCTTAGTCAACCACTTCGAACACAAGGTGAGTTCATTTGTCCCTTTTCAAACCTTCTGTTTTACTTCGTGTCACACCCCGGGCCGGCGGAAACGGATCGGGTTTTCCCGTCGGGCGGAAGGTTCCCGGGGCGCGATATCTTTGAGTGATAATCAAATGATCAGATTGTTTACATAGCACATGAGATATAAATGAGAAATGCTAATCATGACATGAAATAGAATTACAAAGTTAAATTACATTGTACATCATAATTTAACTAAGTAACTCTAATCAAAAAGAATCAATGAGTTTATATCTTGTATATGTACAAGATATACAAAAGATGATTCATTGTCTAGTCATCAAAAGTATGCAATATCCAAAAGTAGCTAGGTCTTATAAGAGTCCACTAGCTAGTCCTTGCATATATGAAATTACACCTGTTCGTCACCTGAGAAACATGTATTTAAACAAAGTCAACACTAGGTTGGTGAGTTCATAAGTAAGTAAATTGAAAACCATTGAATTGATCATGCACACATCCACAATGTCATACTTGTTACTTGTAATACTTGTTTCATCTGTACCACCCAATGGCCTCTCCTTAGTTATATGTACAAGTAATGTATCACCTGATCAAGTATGCTTATATATAGGGAATCCTGAAAGGGTCAAGCCCAGACGCTATCCCACCACATACTCAGTCAAGTTCCACACCACTTGCGATACAACTAAAGATATCCATTTCCCCGCTTATTCATCTCCATTGATATGTATTCAGTTATTGTATTGATGATAGAATAATATATTGTATGGGGTTTAATTATCAAACCGAAGTATTGATAACCCCCGATGTATTAAGGAGTTTAGATTAATATAATCCTGTCCTTGTATTATTCTATACTTGAGGTGGGTTAACTGATGATACTCTATTAAATATTAAGAGTGTGAGTTAACCCCTGGCAACTTGTTCTTGAACCATAATGCATAGAGCCTAAAAGGAATCCATTGAAATCCTCACGTAATCAGATTTCAATGCATCCGATTTATCTCTACCACTTTGCATGTCTATTGTCCTCAACGAAATCTATTACTAGTAGTGTAACATGAGAGCAGATCACCTTCTCAACCTACTAGTCAATAGGGTTTTCGCTGGATTAATTACTTATCACTGTAGATTAATATCACCATGTGTCGCTTACCAGAACCTGACTTGAGGTCGCCCTGTCACCGGTCATACGTTACCGGCCAATGAATTGTTACGATCAACATACTAGCCCTACAAGCTAGAGGTTTGTCAAACCTATGGTACCACTATGCTATCGTCGGTTTAGTCACGTCAAACTAACTGGTCAGCGAATTTAAGGGACTTACATGATCACTTGAACATATTGGCACATGATTGAAGTGATATAATGCAAACAGGTCAAATGTAATTAATTGTCATAGTATTCACTTGTACTCTTGTTCTCATTGTAATATGTTCTCCGTGATATTAACAAAGTTAAATAAGAACTAGTCTTATTAAGTTATGTTAATTAATTGAGTGAATGATGTTGTTATCATGAAATTATGTTATCATGATTATCATTCCATGCTACTTGTTATTCTTGTAATATGTGTTGAATTATAAAGTTAAGTGTTATAAGAACTAGTCTTATTACACTCACTTAATTCTTGTATCGAACGATGTAATAAAGATATACCATCTTTATATCATTCTGATGTTTGTTCTTGTAATCATGTCATCATGTTCCTTGTAATCGTTTCAATGTCATTTCTTGTAAGAATAACTAAGTGTTGTAAGAGTTAACTTACTACTAAGTTATTCTATTGAATCGATGAGTTATGATATTAAAAATATCATCATCATCTTATCTTTCCTGTATTCTTGAATTCAAACAAGCATGCATACAATGATTTATGATAATAAGCAATTTAATATCAAATACTCAAAGTATCAACAATATGTAAGCAAAACTTTTAAATAAATAAAAGTAAAGCATGTTTCTCAGCCCCGATAGTTTAAAATCAGTAAAGATTAAAGAAATGGGGTATATGAACTCACCTTGTTATTGTAGGGTTGACTTAGCTTAAAAGGATGAAGAAACGCTCTCTTGATTAACCTTGAGTTTGTTTTCACGATCCTGTATTGAGTTCACGATGTATGTACTTTATAAGTATTGATTGTAATTGTTCGTGTGTGTGTGTGTTGGTCCTAATTTGGTCATCAACCCTTGATGTAAATCCTCATTCGGCCCAATACAATTTGAGTTTATTTGTTATCACGAAATTGATTTAGTTTCAGTTTTGTGTATGGTTATAGTTTATGACCAGAAATTAGTTCCCATTATCTCCTATTACCATTTACTTGGTTTCATAAGGATTAAATGAATTACACTTCCCTAACCATTTTAATTCTTGAATTAGTTTGCATTCAAACTTATTGGGCCGAATACGTGGAACTTGGGCCATGTGGACCTAACAAAGCACTTGGGTCGAATGAGTGAAGTTGGGCCGATTAGCAACAATGTGGGCCGCCACAATGGGCCGATGATCTCATTGGGCCGAACCAAAATCATGTGGGCCAGTTACATCATGGATTGGGCCAGACAAGGCAATTGGGCCAAACAAAGGCCAATGTGGGCCGAAACTGTGAAATCCAAGGGAATAGCATGGATCGATTAATTTGTTATTGGGCCGGTGGTTTCCTGTTGGGCTGCTAAGGGAGATAGGCTGGTTGAAACTTATATGGGCTGAAGCAATTAAACTAAGCCACGTTGCATCAAATTGGGCCGGTTTGTTTAATCAGTAGAAACTGGTCGAGGTTTTACTGGCCGGCTAAACAACCTCTGGTTGCATAAAACTTGTGGGCCTGGACAATTGAAGTTGGCCGGTTAATGCTTCTGCATGGAGCCATGGAATAGAATAAAATAGGATAGCTGGGTGTGAGTTCCAGTGAATCCTTGGGTTCGTTGAGATCAGAATGGTTCGGCACTATTTCATCATTCAAGGTTCGTTGATGCTAGAGCCTAAGGTTCGTCTCCCAGAGTGAAGGGTTCGGCAAGGATGTATGGTTCGACTAGGGTTCGTGACCAAAGCTGTAGTAGAGTTCGGTGGTGGTTGCCAAAGGTTCGTGGCATGAGGATGGTTCGTCTACATGAGAGCTTCGCTAAGGTTCGGGGTGATGCACTGGTTCGGTAAACGAAGGTTCGACAGATGAGGGTTCGTGGTCTAAAACCCTCACGAAGCTCGACTCCCTATCATCACTTCCATCGACTTTTTGAACCCTGGTCTGTTCTCATGGCCATATTGGTGCGAAATAGCTTCTCGTGGTCAGGTGGTGCGAAGGTGGGTGGGTAGGGTTAGCCGATTTAGGTGGGTTCGAACAATCATCACGAAAACCCTAATTTCAGTGACATTAAGGTTCTAATACCTCGAAATCTGGTGGAAAATTCTTCAGATCCGTTGTATTTTCATGTAGAGGAGGTCGAGAGCTTCACGTGGGTTCGAAAATCACCCGATTTCGTTGAGAAACGAAGGAGATATGACGATTTGAAGTTGGATTCTTGAGTGAGATGGAAAGGTTCGTGAATAGGGTGTTTGAGAGAGTTTGGCTGATGAGAATGAGGGAAAAACACCTCATTTAGGGCTTTTATACTACGAGTGGTGTCTGGGTCCATTTCGGTTGCTCGGTTCGTTAATTCGTCGCGTATCCGGAAAATTGCGCGTAATTAAAAATAAATAAAAAGACTAATTTAATTAATTTGATGAGTTTCAAAATTGTAAAAAAAATGTTTATTATTTTATTTATTAAATTAAAATTCGTTTCGCGTCGTAATTCGTTTTCGTTTCGTCGAATCGCGTCACCATCGCGCGTATTCGTTCGAATCGTCATTCGAACGAACACGACGATGGTTTTGCTTTCCGACTTTTGTTTTCTACTTTCCAGTCATCATTTCAGAACGTTAAACTCACAGATATGTTTGTGTGAATCGTCACCCACGCAAACACACTGTCAGTTCGTTATTCTGAAATGACACTGCAGTTTATGTTTAGATTGTGTTTCCTCACTGTCGGACTCAACTAAACATCCTGTTTTCATCTTGTATTCACATTGAATTGTCGGCCATCTGATTCCTGTCATCTATGGAACTCAGATCGCAACCGATTTGTTTCTGATTATTGTTTGAACACCGTTGTTTCTCATGTTTTGTTGTGTTAACTGTAATTAAGTTTTCACTTAATAAACACAACTAATGTTTCTAATGTACGTTGTACTTAATGTATTTAAGTTTACACGAAAATACGTACAACTGTTCTTGTATTTAGAATTTTGTTAATACAAAAACTGTTCACAAATACGCATGTACACATAGTTACTGTATGCAAGTACACATACCGTACGGACTTGCCGGGCGGTCGGGTACTAGTTGTCACAGTCTCCCCTTGTTAAAGAAATTTCGTCCCGAAATTTAAGCATAAAGTTCGGTCTTTACTTCTCGAACAGGTGGGGATACTTTGCTTTCATGTTGTCCTCGCGCTCCCAAGTAAATTCTGGTCCACGCTTGGAGTTCCATCGAACCTTTACAATAGGGATACGGCTACGTTTCAGTTTCTTAACTTCACGTTCCATAATCTCTACAGGTTCTTCAATGAAATGTAATTGCTCATCAACTTGTATCTCTTCCAATGGTATGATCAATGACTCGTCTGTTAAGCACCTCTTGAGATTTGATACATGAAACACATCGTGTACTCCACTGAGCTCATCAGGGAGTCTGAGTCTGTATGCCACAGGACCTATACGTTGAGTAATCTCAAACGGTCCGACATACCTAGGTGCTAGCTTGCCTTTAGCCCCAAAACGAACTACGCCTTTCCATGGGGACACTTTCAACATAACTCGGTCACCCACATCGAATTCCAAAGGCTTGCGCCGTTTGTCTGCGTAACTCTTTTGGCGGCTACGTGTTGCTTGTAATCGTTGTTGTATCTGGGCAATCTTATCAGTAGTTTCCTGAATAAGTTCAGGCCCAGTTATTCTGTTGTCTCCCACTTCGGTCCAACAAATTGGAGACCGACATTTTCTACCATATAGTGCTTCAAAAGGAGCACATCCGATGCTGCTGTGGTAGCTATTGTTGTAGGAGAACTCAATGAGAGGTAAGTGTGTATCCCAACTTCCACCGAAGTCTAGGATGCATGTTCTCAACATATCCTCTAGGGTTTGAATGGTGCGCTCGCTTTGTCCATCCGTTTGTGGATGATAAGCAGTGCTCAAGTTAACACTTGTCCCTAAGGATTGTTGCAATGATTGCCAGAACCGCGAAGTAAATCGACTGTCCCGGTCAGAAATAATAGACAACGGCACTCCGTGCCTCACTACTATTTCATCAATGTATAGTCTTGCTAGTTTCTCCATCTTGTAAGTCTCCCTGATCGGCAAGAAGTGTGCGGACTTGGTCAATCGATCAATGATGACCCAAATAGAATCGTATCCGCTGGAAGTGCGGGGTAGCTTGGTAATGAAATCCATAGCTATTTGTTCCCACTTCCATTGTGGTATTTCTGGTTGTTCCAACAAACCCGAAGGTTTCTGGTGTTCGACTTTGACTTTGGCACATGTGAGGCATTTGCCGACATAACTGGCAATGTCTTTCTTCATGCCCGGCCACCAATAAAACGACCTAAGATCTTGGTACATCTTATCAGCACCAGGATGAACTGAGTAACGTGTCTTGTGTGCCTCATCAAAAATGAGTGTTCGAAGTTCATCTACTGCTGGAATCCAAACACGATCCAGATAGTAGATAACTCCATCTTGTCTTGTCTTGAAGTGTTTCTCGGCTCCACAGTCGAGCTCGCGTTTCAGATTGTCTCTTGCCACTGCTTCTTGTTGCGCTCGTAAAATGTGATCTCTCAAACTGGCTTGCACAGTCATTCCCATTGCGCGAACGCGTAAGGGTTTGACTCTTTCCTTCCGGCTCAAAGCATCTGCAACAACATTCGCTTTGCCCGGATGGTATTTGATCACACAATCGTAATCGTTCAGGAGCTCAACCCAACGTCTTTGTCTCATGTTAAGCTCCTTCTGATCAAATATGTGTTGTAGGCTTTTGTGATCTGTGAAGATAGTGCATTTGGTACCATACAGGTAGTGTCTCCAAATCTTTAATGCAAAGACAACAGCTCCCAGTTCGAGATCGTGCGTTGTGTAATTCTTCTCGTGTATCTTCAGCTGTCGTGAGGCATAAGCAATGACTTTGTCTCGTTGCATCAAAACACATCCGAGTCCCTGATGGGAAGCATCACAATAAACTACAAAGTCATCATTGCCTTCTGGGAGTGTTAAGATTGGAGCATTGCACAATCTTTGTTTCAATGTCTGGAATGCCTCTTCTTGTTTGTGAGTCCACACAAAAGGTTCAGACTTTTGTGTGAGCTTGGTGAGAGGCAAGGCTATCTTAGAGAAATTCGAAATGAATCTCCTGTAATAACCTGCCAATCCTAAGAATGATCTGATCTCCGTTGGTGTTGTAGGCACATCCCAGTTCTTGATTGCTTCAATCTTAGCAGGATCCACGTGAATACCATCACTGTTAATCACGTGACCCAAGAACTGAACTTCTCTTAACCAAAATTCACACTTAGAGAATTTGGCGTAGAGTCGTTCTTCTTTCAGAAGCTCCAAAACTGTCTTGAGGTGTTGCTCATGTTCTTTCTTGTTCTTTGAATAAATCAGTATATCATCAATGAAGACGATAACAAACTGATCTAGATACGGCTTGCACACCCGGTTCATCAAATCCATGAACACAGCCGGTGCGTTCGTCAATCCGAATGGCATCACCATGAATTCGTAATGGCCATATCGGGTACGAAAGGCCGTCTTTGGTATGTCTTCTTCTTGAATCCGGAGCTGATGATAACCTGATCTCAGGTCTATTTTTGAAAAGTACTGTGCTCCCTGTAATTGATCGAACAAATCATCAATCCTCGGTAACGGGTACCGATTCTTGATAGTGAGTTTGTTGAGTTCTCGATAATCAATGCACATCCTGAAAGTTCCATCCTTCTTTTTAACAAAAAGAACCGGAGCTCCCCACGGGGAAAAGCTCGGTCGGATGAATCCTTTATCAAGTAGCTCTTGTAACTGGTTAGACAGCTCCTGCATCTCTGATGGAGCAAGTCTATAAGGAGACTTAGCTACAGGAGTTGCTCCCGGAATCAAATCGATTCGGAACTGCACCGATCTCTCGGGTGGCAGTCCGGGTAAATCATCCGGAAAGACTTCTGCAAAATCTCTCACAATTGGTACATCTTGAATCTTGATTGTCTTCTTGTCTTTCTCGATCACGTGAGCTAGGAATGCAACGCATTGTTTTCGTAAGTACTTGCGAGCCTTCATGCACGATATTATCTTGACACTGCGTTTCGCTTGGTCTCCACGAATCTCCAAGACTTCATTGTTCTCCACAGGAATGCGTAGTAGTTTATCGGAACAGATGAACTCAACTCTATTAAGAGATAGCCAATCCATTCCGATAATGATGTCGAAACTACCCAGCTCCATCGGTATCAAGTCGATGGAAAATGTATGATCGTTAAGTGTCAATGGGCAATTCCTAAATATAGTGTCTACTGTAATCTGTTTGCCATTTGCTATCTCAATAGTATAAGGGGAGTCTAACAGTTCCTTAACATAATTAAGATGGCATGCAAAATCGGATGAGATGAAACTCTGATCCGCACCAGTGTCAAATAATATGGATGCATAGAAGTCAGATAAGAGAAATGTACCCGTGACCACATTCGGGTCTTGACGAGCAGCAGCAGCTCCGATCTGAAAGGCTCGTCCTCTTGGTGCTTGAGCCCTTTGTTGGTTCCTCTTGGGACAATCTCGAGAGAAATGGCCTGGTTCGCCACAGTTGTAGCAAGACCTAGGATTTGCAGCAGCAGTAGTAGTAGCTGCGTTGTTGTTTCTGTTTGGAGCGCCCGTGCTCCTGCAACGATTTGCCCAATGGCCAAACTTTCCACAGTTTGTGCATTGCATGCACTGAGAGTTTGGCGCGTGATGATACTGACAAGTGTTGCACAAAGGTGCAGTGCCAGTGTAGGGCTTCCTGACTTGTAGTGGTGGTGGCTGATTGATCATTGGGGCTTGTGTAGTGGCAGCAAAGTTTCTTGCCACTTTTTGTTTCTTAGCCGGACGTTTATCCGACTTCTTGGAAGTTCCAGCTTTGGCTGTTTCAGCCTCATTCTTCAAAACTCCAGACTTTACCATCACCTTGGTAAGTTTAGCTGAGAGGGAGATAGCAGCCTCCAAAGTAGCAGGATAAGCAGCCAACACAATACTTTGGATGCAAGAAGGTAATCCCGCCACATAACGGTCAATCAGCTTTTCCAATGTTGGTACCATTTCTGGCACCAAAGCTACCAACTCATGATAGCGAGTGGTGAAGGTCATATGATCAGCTCCCTTCATTACATGATTTGAGAGTTCAGTCTCCAGCAGTTGCAGTTCGTGTTTCGGACAGAACTCGTTCCTCAGAAGAAGCTTAAATTCTGCCCACGGCATTGCCATCGCCTCATCTCTTCCCTTTGCTCGAATCTGAGCATTCCACCATGTCAGTGCTCGCTTGCTGAATGAACCAGCTGCATAGCGAACTTTATGGTGTTCTGGACAGTTGCTAATGTCCAGAGTGTTCTCCATCTTTTCTAGCCATTGGATCAGTCCAACAGCTCCTTCGGCTCCTGTGAAACTTGGGGGTTTACATCCTACAAAAGACTTGTAGGAGTATTCCGAAGTATGACTAGTGGTTCCACTAGCCTCTCCTGTAGTATGGCCAGAAACGTTTCCGTGGCCTTGAATCTTGTTTATCATCTCTGGGATGACATCTTTCAGCTGGCTGGTCAGTTGAGTACTCAGCAGGGTTGCTAAGGCGATAGTAGCAGGATCTATCATCTGAGCATTGCTTGAGCCTGGTGGTGGAGAGTGCGGAGGAGGAGGTGGAGGTGGTGGTGAATGTGGAGGAGAGTCAGGTGGTGTTGGTGTCGAGGAGTGTGGTGCTGAAGTCTGCGTGGTCGGTTGCTTCCTAGGCGGCATTCTGATCATAACCGAAAGAAAATCGGTTAGTGCAGTGATCAGATGCAGAAAGCATATGCAAATAAGATCTTATGTCAGATAATATCTACATGAGGGTCCCTAGGTTATAGTCTAGGCCAAACCATTTATGTAATATGACCTATATTTCTCTATAACCATGGCTCTGATACCAATCTGTCACACCCCGGGCCGGCGGAAACGGATCGGGTTTTCCCGTCGGGCGGAAGGTTCCCGGGGCGCGATATCTTTGAGTGATAATCAAATGATCAGATTGTTTACATAGCACATGAGATATAAATGAGAAATGCTAATCATGACATGAAATAGAATTACAAAGTTAAATTACATTGTACATCATAATTTAACTAAGTAACTCTAATCAAAAAGAATCAATGAGTTTATATCTTGTATATGTACAAGATATACAAAAGATGATTCATTGTCTAGTCATCAAAAGTATGCAATATCCAAAAGTAGCTAGGTCTTATAAGAGTCCACTAGCTAGTCCTTGCATATATGAAATTACACCTGTTCGTCACCTGAGAAACATGTATTTAAACAAAGTCAACACTAGGTTGGTGAGTTCATAAGTAAGTAAATTGAAAACCATTGAATTGATCATGCACACATCCACAATGTCATACTTGTTACTTGTAATACTTGTTTCATCTGTACCACCCAATGGCCTCTCCTTAGTTATATGTACAAGTAATGTATCACCTGATCAAGTATGCTTATATATAGGGAATCCTGAAAGGGTCAAGCCCAGACGCTATCCCACCACATACTCAGTCAAGTTCCACACCACTTGCGATACAACTAAAGATATCCATTTCCCCGCTTATTCATCTCCATTGATATGTATTCAGTTATTGTATTGATGATAGAATAATATATTGTATGGGGTTTAATTATCAAACCGAAGTATTGATAACCCCCGATGTATTAAGGAGTTTAGATTAATATAATCCTGTCCTTGTATTATTCTATACTTGAGGTGGGTTAACTGATGATACTCTATTAAATATTAAGAGTGTGAGTTAACCCCTGGCAACTTGTTCTTGAACCATAATGCATAGAGCCTAAAAGGAATCCATTGAAATCCTCACGTAATCAGATTTCAATGCATCCGATTTATCTCTACCACTTTGCATGTCTATTGTCCTCAACGAAATCTACTACTAGTAGTGTAACATGAGAGCAGATCACCTTCTCAACCTACTAGTCAATAGGGTTTTTGCTGGATTAATTACTTATCACTGTAGATTAATATCACCATGTGTCGCTTACCAGAACCTGACTTGAGGTCGCCCTGTCACCGGTCATACGTTACCGGCCAATGAATTGTTACGATCAACATACTAGCCCTACAAGCTAGAGGTTTGTCAAACCTATGGTACCACTATGCTATCGTCGGTTTAGTCACGTCAAACTAACTGGTCAGCGAATTTAAGGGACTTACATGATCACTTGAACATATTGGCACATGATTGAAGTGATATAATGCAAACAGGTCAAATGTAATTAATTGTCATAGTATTCACTTGTACTCTTGTTCTCATTGTAATATGTTCTCCGTGATATTAACAAAGTTAAATAAGAACTAGTCTTATTAAGTTATGTTAATTAATTGAGTGAATGATGTTGTTATCATGAAATTATGTTATCATGATTATCATTCCATGCTACTTGTTATTCTTGTAATATGTGTTGAATTATAAAGTTAAGTGTTATAAGAACTAGTCTTATTACACTCACTTAATTCTTGTATCGAACGATGTAATAAAGATATACCATCTTTATATCATTCTGATGTTTGTTCTTGTAATCATGTCATCATGTTCCTTGTAATCGTTTCAATGTCATTTCTTGTAAGAATAACTAAGTGTTGTAAGAGTTAACTTACTACTAAGTTATTCTATTGAATCGATGAGTTATGATATTAAAAATATCATCATCATCTTATCTTTCCTGTATTCTTGAATTCAAACAAGCATGCATACAATGATTTATGATAATAAGCAATTTAATATCAAATACTCAAAGTATTAACAATATGTAAGCAAAACTTTTAAATAAATAAAAGTAAAGCATGTTTCTCAGCCCCGATAGTTTAAAATCAGTAAAGATTAAAGAAATGGGGTATATGAACTCACCTTGTTATTGTAGGGTTGACTTAGCTTAAAAGGATGAAGAAACGCTCTCTTGATTAACCTTGAGTTTGTTTTCACGATCCTGTATTGAGTTCACGATGTATGTACTTTATAAGTATTGATTGTAATTGTTCGTGTGTGTGTGTGTTGGTCCTAATTTGGTCATCAACCCTTGATGTAAATCCTCATTCGGCCCAATACAATTTGAGTTTATTTGTTATCACGAAATTGATTTAGTTTCAGTTTTGTGTATGGTTATAGTTTATGACCAGAAATTAGTTCCCATTATCTCCTATTACCATTTACTTGGTTTCATAAGGATTAAATGAATTACACTTCCCTAACCATTTTAATTCTTGAATTAGTTTGCATTCAAACTTATTGGGCCGAATACGTGGAACTTGGGCCATGTGGACCTAACAAAGCACTTGGGTCGAATGAGTGAAGTTGGGCCGATTAGCAACAATGTGGGCCGCCACAATGGGCCGATGATCTCATTGGGCCGAACCAAAATCATGTGGGCCAGTTACATCATGGATTGGGCCAGACAAGGCAATTGGGCCAAACAAAGGCCAATGTGGGCCGAAACTGTGAAATCCAAGGGAATAGCATGGATCGATTAATTTGTTATTGGGCCGGTGGTTTCCTGTTGGGCTGCTAAGGGAGATAGGCTGGTTGAAACTTATATGGGCTGAAGCAATTAAACTAAGCCACGTTGCATCAAATTGGGCCGGTTTGTTTAATCAGTAGAAACTGGTCGAGGTTTTACTGGCCGGCTAAACAACCTCTGGTTGCATAAAACTTGTGGGCCTGGACAATTGAAGTTGGCCGGTTAATGCTTCTGCATGGAGCCATGGAATAGAATAAAATAGGATAGCTGGGTGTGAGTTCCAGTGAATCCTTGGGTTCGTTGAGATCAGAATGGTTCGGCACTATTTCATCATTCAAGGTTCGTTGATGCTAGAGCCTAAGGTTCGTCTCCCAGAGTGAAGGGTTCGGCAAGGATGTATGGTTCGACTAGGGTTCGTGACCAAAGCTGTAGTAGAGTTCGGTGGTGGTTGCCAAAGGTTCGTGGCATGAGGATGGTTCGTCTACATGAGAGCTTCGCTAAGGTTCGGGGTGATGCACTGGTTCGGTAAACGAAGGTTCGACAGATGAGGGTTCGTGGTCTAAAACCCTCACGAAGCTCGACTCCCTATCATCACTTCCATCGACTTTTTGAACCCTGGTCTGTTCTCATGGCCATATTGGTGCGAAATAGCTTCTCGTGGTCAGGTGGTGCGAAGGTGGGTGGGTAGGGTTAGCCGATTTAGGTGGGTTCGAACAATCATCACGAAAACCCTAATTTCAGTGACATTAAGGTTCTAATACCTCGAAATCTGGTGGAAAATTCTTCAGATCCGTTGTATTTTCATGTAGAGGAGGTCGAGAGCTTCACGTGGGTTCGAAAATCACCCGATTTCGTTGAGAAACGAAGGAGATATGACGATTTGAAGTTGGATTCTTGAGTGAGATGGAAAGGTTCGTGAATAGGGTGTTTGAGAGAGTTTGGCTGATGAGAATGAGGGAAAAACACCTCATTTAGGGCTTTTATACTACGAGTGGTGTCTGGGTCCATTTCGGTTGCTCGGTTCGTTAATTCGTCGCGTATCCGGAAAATTGCGCGTAATTAAAAATAAATAAAAAGACTAATTTAATTAATTTGATGAGTTTCAAAATTGTAAAAAAAATGTTTATTATTTTATTTATTAAATTAAAATTCGTTTCGCGTCGTAATTCGTTTTCGTTTCGTCGAATCGCGTCACCATCGCGCGTATTCGTTCGAATCGTCATTCGAACGAACACGACGATGGTTTTGCTTTCCGACTTTTGTTTTCTACTTTCCAGTCATCATTTCAGAACGTTAAACTCACAGATATGTTTGTGTGAATCGTCACCCACGCAAACACACTGTCAGTTCGTTATTCTGAAATGACACTGCAGTTTATGTTTAGATTGTGTTTCCTCACTGTCGGACTCAACTAAACATCCTGTTTTCATCTTGTATTCACATTGAATTGTCGGCCATCTGATTCCTGTCATCTATGGAACTCAGATCGCAACCGATTTGTTTCTGATTATTGTTTGAACACCGTTGTTTCTCATGTTTTGTTGTGTTAACTGTAATTAAGTTTTCACTTAATAAACACAACTAATGTTTCTAATGTACGTTGTACTTAATGTATTTAAGTTTACACGAAAATACGTACAACTGTTCTTGTATTTAGAATTTTGTTAATACAAAAACTGTTCACAAATACGCATGTACACATAGTTACTGTATGCAAGTACACATACCGTACGGACTTGCCGGGCGGTCGGGTACTAGTTGTCACACTTCGGGACTGAGAAGCATGTCAAACAATTATTGAAATGTTTATTAAATGCTTTTACACATATTTACAATGCTTATATTAATGCATGAAATTGAAATGCTTGGGTGGGAAACCAAAGACTAAGGCTATAGTGTAAATAGCTAATGCTATTTGCTTTATACTTATTTACATTATACAAACACTTTGTGATCAAACTGGAAACTAGTATACTTTGAGAAACTATAAACTTGATACATATACTATAAACGAGAAGTTTAAACTATATACTTGAGGCTTACAATATAGATTTGAAGCCTAGACCTTATGCTAAACGCTTATGATATAAACTTAATACTTAAACTTGGAGCTAAATACTTATGTTATAAGCTATGTGCTTAAACTATACGATTGAGGTTTAACTTATAAACTCTATGTTTAACTATATACAAAATCTTAAGGCTTTGAAAATACTTAAACTAAACACTAATGCTTCATACAATTATTTCGGAAAGTTAATGTTCTACACTTTTAATAAAGTATTAAATTACTTTACACTTACAATGATTTGTTTAAACTTAACTTGAAACATATATGCTTAGAAATACTTATATACGTGAGATGCTTGAAATACTTGGATGCTTAATGCACTTGAAATACTTGAAAACATGTGAATACTTGTCACACTTAAGATACTTGAAAACACGTGAATACTTGTTATACTTAGAATACTTGAAACACGTGAATGCTTGATACATTTGGGATACTTGAATACTTGAATGCACGATATACTTGGGATACATGAACACTTGGAATGCTTCATACATTTGGGATACTTGAATACTTGAATGCACGATATACTTGGGATACATGAACACTTGGAATGCTTGATACATTGGGATGCTTGAACACTTGAATGCTTGAAATATTGGATGCTTAAACAAAAGACTGATTGACCGCCGCGTGTTGACCTTTGTGTCAACCCCTACTAGTCATCAGTGAAACAATGTGAATGCTTTAGACTTGTATGCATAAACTTTTGGACATTGTAAGACAGACTGTTGGCCGCCGCGTGTTGACCTGTGTGTCAACCCCTACTAGTCATCAGTGTTCTTCTTTGTCAGAGTCATGTAAGACAGACTGATTGGCCGCCGCGTGTTGACCTGTGTGTCAACCCTACTAGTCATTCAGTGTTCTTCTTGATTCATCCATCGTTATGATAAGTGACTAGAATGATTGGGTTCTCTAATTGACTTTGTGTTAACTTGAAGGTTTCTCTATCAAAACATGTCACGAGTCATAAATAGGAACATTATGGATGGATGCTGAACTCCTTAGGGTTTTCAGTTGTCCATAATGGTGCCTATTAAGCATGATACTTATTCGTTGTGGAATCAATAGTGTGGAGTGAAACGCTTAATTATCATTAATAACAATATGTTAAGCAGCCCGGTATGTGGTGGGACGGTGGCTGGGGCTTGTCCCCTACATATGCCCTATATATAAGCATACTTGGTTGGATAGCATAGGTGGTTGTTAGTGAGGTTAAGGTTGTCATTTCGGGGGAAACAAAGTAAACATTGGCAGGGAAAACAAATGCTAAGAATCGCACGTGATGGAATCAAAGTAGTGGAATGAAATGTTTAATTATCATTAACAACAATATGTTAAGCAGCCCGGTATGTGGTGGGACGATGGCTGGGGCTTGTCCCCTACATATGCCCTATATATAAGCATACTTGGTTGAAAAACATAGGTGGTTGTTAGTGAGGTTAAGGTTGTCATTCAGGGAATCAAGGTAAACAATTACAGGGTAATCGAATTCAACGAATCAAACGTTAGGGAATCAAACATGTAGGATGAAACGCTTAATTATCATCAGGAACAATATATCATGTGGTTTGGTATGTGGTGGGACGGTGGCTGGGGCTTGTCCCCTACATATGCCCTATATATAAGCATACTGGAACAGATGGTATAGGTGGTTAATGATGAGGTTAAGGTTGTCATTCAAAGGATTTTTCAAACTATTTTTACATAAAAACAACATTAACTCACCAACCATTGTGTTGACTTTGTTTTATTACATGCTTACTCAGGTGACGCACAGGATTAAGCTAAGATTCAGGATTGCATACTAGGATGACCAGACATAGATCCTAGTTGACTTTTGAAGAAGCACATCTTTTGAGATCAATACGAATCTCTTTTTGATATCTTGTACAAATACAAGATAGATATATTTGATTCTTTTGGATAGGTTTACTTAGTTAAATTACCAAACCTTGATATTTGTAATTTAACTTTGTAATCCTAGTTAATATTTTATTGTGCTTAATTATTCTTAACATTGATGATATGTAAACAATCTGATCATCACGATTATCATTCACGATATCGCGCTGCGAGAACCTTCCGACCGACGGGGACTTCGATCCAACCCCGCCGGCTCGGGGTGTGACAATCCAATACTCGAGCATGACTCGACCTGTAAGGATGATTGTATGCCCTTCATGGAGGCAACCATGATGTGGAACCATCCGTGGCATTTAATTGAGTTCACGACATTTCTATTTCGTGTTCTGATAGTACACTTGTGCACATATTGACTTCTAGAGAGACGTATGGATCACTAGTCATAGGATAATTTTAAACTATAATGTTCTAATTTTTAGGGGATAGTGACGTGTATGCCAATATGAAATATCACGTGTGTCTGGTGAGCATGAGTAGCTACCCATTAACCTTACACTTATTATATGTACAGTCAGCTCATGGTATATTCTGGAATGATCCACTATTTTTGACTTACATTATACATTTTATTATTGTTTCTAAAAGATTATATTTTATTCAAGTCAGACTACTATTTAATGTTCTGTTTCTGTTAATATTCTGAATTGTTCAGTTTTCTGGCCGGTGTTCTGATTATCTTCATCACATTCCGCACCTATTTATTACTATTGTTTATCCGTAACTGAGCATTATTTGTCTTAGCCGTACATGTTTTTGTTGTGTTTGTCTGTATTGTATAGATAATCAAGGAAATCAGGCTGGAAATTGAAAAGTGTAATAAAAGATAATATCAAGAACTTATTATTCCAATAATGTAATAATCTAAAGACTTATATATATATATATATACTAGTTAGAAACTCGCGCGATGCGGCTGCAGCAACTTATTTCAAAATCATTAATTGCAATCGTTTTCACACGCTTGTCATCTTCTTTGCATATCCTCGAATCATAATCATAATGAGCTCGCTTCAAACAACAAAAATATTTAAAAAAATGAGTTGTAATTCCTTACAAAATTGATAATTCAGCTAGAGATCACTTAATGCTTATTGGGTTGAAATGGTGAACATGCAAGACAAGTTAATATAAGACACAAAGACTGTCGGCTAAAGGTATCCAAGAATCTTACAAAGACTTGATATTACCAAAGATTCGAAAAGTTATGTGATGAATTGTTGTCAAAACAAAACAACAAAAGTTTAGACTTTATTATGCATATTTGCAGCCATTGGCTTTATTATGCATATTTGAAGCTGGAAATTTGGAGATACAGTCCTAAAATCACAATGTGTATAGTAGTTAGAAAATGATATTTAAAATTGATATGTAATATAAACAATAATGACAGGTAAATAGCATAACATATATAATACCATAATAAGAAAAAATGGTACATTAAGTAACAATTTGTATTGCCTAAGTAACGAATTAATTTCTACAAATACGACCAACCAAGTTACAAAATTAGCCAAAATTAAATCACAAAGTAATTTCTACAAATAATAACAAAACAAAAAAAAAGTGTTTCTGCAAAACAATAACATCTAAAAGTCTGAATAGTATAAAAATTCTATAAATGATGGATTGTTTATGATAATCAAATCACAAGAAACATGATTTGACAAAATACAAGATCATTGTAGCATACCTGACATAGGTGTTTAGTTTGATAGATTTTGGTTCTCTAACCAATCTATTGCCGACTCGCAAAAATTTTGTAACCAAACCAGCCTCATAAATCAAATTCTATTAAAAATATTTTTCCATTCTATACAATTTTGTTGTTTTGGAGCTAAAATGTTTAGGTTATACCGTAGACAATTCCGTATCTCTAAACCATCATGCTTGTATGGGAATTGTTTAGGTTGACGATTATTAAAAAAGCATTTATTTAAAAAAAAAAGAGAGAAAAAAAACTTATCGTCCTAAGGTGAACAATATTTTGCTTTAGCATTAACAGGGTAACCATGCCCATCTGCATCACATCAAAAGAAAGAAAGACAATAATAACACTTTTTTTAATATCATAGTTTTAATAAGAAATCATATTAAATACTTAATTTTTCCAACATAAGATAAAAAGTGAAAGAAAACTACCTTAAGACTCTTATCAGCATCTTCAAGGTCATCCAATTTGTCAGATTCAATGTATTTCATTTCCACAACAACCAACCACCACCTTTGTGCCAGAATGCCCAACCCCATTTCCATTCACATGTGGTTCAACCAAATATCAATGTTTTTTTTTCTTTGGTTTTCTCCAACATTTTCTTCGATTGGTTTAATGCATTACTTACCTAAGATGTCTTTACTTGAGGTTTCATTTGTCTTGGATATAGGCAGCAAATTAAGATCTCTAAGAGCATTTTGAGACATCATTGTAAAGCTGCAAGCAATTGGAAAACATTAATCATTATCATTTCAAGCCGAGTCACAAAACTACTTCATCATCTATCCCCACAGTCGTACTTGAAACTCAAATATGTAACTACTGGCTATTACATAAGTTATAACCAGCACTACTGAAGCTATTCAGGAGAAGGCCTCTATCCCCACAGTTGTATCCTCGTCAATCTGCATAGTTATTTATACCGCAAATACAAATTTTGTCAGGACCCATGTCTCAAGCTACAAAATTTTTTTTAAAGCTTCTATATACTTACCCTATGATGAACTAACTTGTCTTAAAAAATCCAAACATTTACCAGCAAGTATAATTAAAGTCGAAGTTAACTTCCTAGTTGAAAACACGCTCGATACCTCCATTTTTCTATGATTAGCATATAGATCTTCAACACTCAACCACTACAAGTGGAGTTGTCTTTTCTCCATGTTTGGGAGTCAAGCTTTTCAAGACAATATCTTAAGCAAATAACTGCAAAATATTACATATGACCTTAAATTAAAAAAAAATGCAGCATGTAAAAAAAAATAAAACAAAACATAATCACACACAAAGAAAAGAGTCATGATAGTAGCAAAATGTTATGTTAACATGATCACAATCTGGGGTCAATCAATCTAATCTAAATAATTGGTTTGATTAATCATACGCAGAAGCACGTTACCTTAACACCATAAATCGATCATTGTGATTTCAAGATGCAATAATCACCTAATTTACTTTCCAAAATGCAGTTCAAAACACTCATAAATCTCATACTCATTTTCCAAAAACACGTATATATATTAAAAACCACACTCATAAATCCCATACTCCTCCAGATATCTCCACTTATAGTTAAAGAACTTTCAAGACCACAATGGTTTTCAAGCTCTTATTTCTATATACTCAAACAAATAAAATGCTATTAAATGTGGTAGAGTTTTTTTATTCTCATATTAAAAAATCTAGATATGTTTACCAAAACATTATAATAAAACTTATAACCTTATTTTGTGTTCATAATCCACAAAAATGTGACCTTTAATGAAAATATCATAACATCGCAGGAATTGGGAATAATTCAACTACTTTAGCAGCTCAAAGCGAAACAAAAAAAGGGGCCTTTTACAGAGACCGATCCATGAGTTTTTGTCAATAAAAAGGCAAAAAATGGGTTAGGATGAGAGGTTAAAAAAATTACATTTAATCCGGCCAAAGAATTAGATTTGTAAACAATAAAAAAACCGACCCTATACTTTGGTTCTTTGGTAAAAAACAAAAGAAGATAGAGTACATGAAGCCCTATTCAAATTTTGATTACATAACACTATAATAAAATGTGTTGCTCCCCAAATTTTCGTCATAATGTTAGAAAGGTCCTTAACTTCCAGCAAAAATAAAATCTCCAACACCTCTACATCAAATACTAAGTTAGCAAAATAGCAAATCACCAGTTAATTAATATATAATATGTTTTAAGCAAAACACCAAATCAGTATTATCAAATCAATTTTGAAAATTTTAACCAATCTAAAGCCAAAAAGAAATAGAAGTTTTATAAATGATTTTAGAAGATGTATAAGAGTAATTCAAGATACCAGGGAGTACCTTCCACTTTGATAACCAATAATTAATACAAATATCAACTAATACCTACAACCCTTTTGACAGTTTCATTGATAAAAGAAGTGAAGAAACTCAAAAGATCAAAGTGGATTCGGTTATGATATATTATAGTAGTCTTCAAGTTCATAAATACTTAAAACACCTTAATAAACCACTTGTCAAACACCATTTCGTTTTAGTTGCAAAAGGTTCCCTTTTTGTCGTAAAATAGGCGTGTTTTTCTTATTGAATTAGCTTACTTTTTTGCAAAGATGTGTTTCTTGTTGTAAATTAGTCACGTTTTGTTGCAAAATGTCACACCCCGCTAAAGCGGAAACAGGGGATTGTGACGTAAGGTGTCGGGCTAGAGCACATCGGTTAACAAGAAACTAAACATAACATTACATATTCATAATTATCTTACACAACTGATAAACTTTCATGTCTTGAGTACAATTATTTATAGAATAGACTAAGTCTCCAAAATGCATGAAGTTCATTACACATAATTATCCATGCTAAAAGCTTACATAGAAACGTTGTGCTTACTTCACTGAGGTGTACCTGAAAAACATGCTTAAAATAGTCCATTACAAAAGTAATTGGTGAGCTCACAGGTTTGATGACTCGAATAAAATAGTTTTAAATATGCCCAATATGACATCTGATTACAACTTTCAACAACCAAGCCTATGACTGTAACGTGCCCCATCCGGACTAGCTTGTAAGTTGTAGTTCTATGCATTCATTGACACAAGGAGTATGTAACGATGTCTTGGTATGGCGCGACCAAACCATGAATGGGGGTGTCAACCCAATAGTACTATCCACATGAAGCACGGCTTATATAAAATAAGTTAAATGGTTGTTATAGATACAGGAACTTTTAGTATCTTTATTGGCCTTGTAATCATATTCATAAATAAAAAGTTTAAAGTGCATACAAAATGTAACAAGCAATGTTTTTCACCCCAAGTAATAAAACAAGTAAGCGAAAATGGGGCTACGAGAACTCACAGAATGATAGCTGATGAATAACTGTACGAAGCAAGTAACTAGTAATATCCAAGATGAAGAATAACTGTTGAGAGTAATCGTACTCGTGTCCTAAAACCCAAGGACATATTAACAGTCTGTACGCAAGTCTATATTATAAGTTGTTCACCCAACCTACTAGACTTAGAAATATTTCACAATAGTGTTTTTCCGAACGACCCGTTGGTGACTCGAATTTAGTTTGTTTTTCATAAATTAATAGTTAACATTTTTAAATCCATATTATTATCAAATAACTAAGTTATCCTAGTTAAAAATTCATTTTAACTATTAACTTAATTACTGGTAATAATATACCAAAAATGACAAATTTTCCATCTTTTATCGTAAAACCGATAACACAACGCACACCAAATCACACACCAAGCATGCAATATGACCCTAGTTACTTTTATTACTTTATAATAAGTATATTTCATTTATTTTTATACAAAATTTGCTGATTAAAATCAGCCATATATTTATGTCGTATTATCGCGTTAAATCGGCGTTTTATGCATTTTTCGAACATAATTTTTAAATATACCACTTTATCCTTTTCTCAAAACACTTATACATCATAAATTATAGATTTTTATCATAAAATTTGTATAAAAATTCTGGTCTAAATCAGATTTGTAAAACGAGCTTTTTATGCTTTAATATCGTTCAAAACGGTTTCTTTTCGGTTACCGATGACCATCTTATAAATATATTTTTAAATCCTCTTGATTTTATACATCATATATGTTATAAAATCACTTCAATTACTGTTTTAAATCTATTCACAAAACAATCATAAAATTACGACTAAGTTGTGTAACAATCCATTATACCTTTTTACAAAATAATAATAATAATAATAATAATAATAATAATAATAATAAAAATAATAATATTTTATGTATTTTGAACTTAAAAAATTCAGATCCTTTATTTTTCATAAAATACCCCTTTATTATTATTATTTATTTATTTTTATTTTTAACTTTAACAAAATACATTATTTTTCATAATTTCACACCTATGCATGCTTGTAAAAACCCTCATACATGTATATTCTAATTTCACTCACATATATACTTATATATAAACTTATATTTTTATTAGTATATATATTCACATGCATACATGAAGTCAACTCATACATACATATATATATATATATATACAAATATATATATATATATATTTATTTATGCATACATACACATATGTATACATATATATTATATATACATATACTTACATGCATGCACTTAATATCATACATATATACATATGCATACATATGTATATATACATGCATGCCTTTAAGATCATCATTTAGAATTCACACACACACACACACATATATATATACATACATGCATGCAAGTAAAACTCATGTCATGCATACCCATATACATATACACATATGCATGTCATCAAAATAATAATCTAACCCATATTACATATGTATATATACGTATATGCATATATATATATGTATGTATGTATGTATGTATGTATGTATGCATGCATGTAACATACAACAATACACACACACATGTATGTGTGTTACAAAACACACACAAAATCATGAACACACCCACTTTTTTATACAAAACCCATTTGTTTTAAAACTCAAGATCTTAGGTGAACAACTTTGTATAAAAACTCATATTATGTGAAGAGATTTACCTTAATATGGTTAGCTTATGGGTTATTTCTTGCTCAAACTCTTAAAATTCTTCAAGAATGTTTAATAAATGAGAAGGGTGATGAATATGAAGCTTGCAAGAGGAAAGAAAGAAAAAAAATGAAAATGTAAGAGAGAGAGAAGGTGGAGACGGTTCAAGAGAGAGAGAGAAGTGAAAGAGTTGGGATGTGATGGAGTGTAGAGATGGATGTGATGATGTGTGGTGGGGCTTTTGAGGAGTTTTGGAAGATTTTATAAATCTCCTCTTACACATGCAAATGACATGTGGTAGACACATGTCCAACCCTTGTCATAAGTAGATAAAAACTGATATATTCTGAATCTTACGGTGTGTGAATCTTGTACCGGATATTTAACAAAAATTTGATTTTCATTCTAAAATTAATAGAATTTTTAATCATACTAAAACGATTAAATTTTTGGTCAAAAAGAATGAACTTAAATATTATTTAGATAATTATTTCCATTTTACCCGGCTAAAACGTAGATAAAGTCGATTTTCTGAAAATTTAACGGTTAACTCCAAAAATTACGATTTTTCATCTTTAAAGCAAGTTATTCATTTACGATTTATTATTTCATGCTAATCTAAGCATGTTAACTAAATTCGTTGACCGGTCGTCACCAACGTTCGTTTCGGATAGTGTACAGCCAAGCGGTACAGATTAAAATTGTCAAATGCAAGAGCATGCATTTAAAATAAAATACTCTTTGCTAAATTTTAAGAGCTTTAAATTTAATAACATATATTAAATTTATTGACTCGTTAATTAATCGAGTTAAGTGTACTAACCGCATTGGATTTATTCATCAAAACTCATGGATGTCACACAAAATGTGGTAAATGTTTTTGTTTTTGGAAGCAACCATGTCTTCTAACTAACTTTGCTTTCTATTTGAAAATGATATTTTTTCTTGTTGTAAATTGGCTAATTTGGTTTCAAAATGTGGTAAAAGTTTTATTCTAACAATGCAAGGCTTGAAAGATGTTGGAAATACATATGTTACGGAACATTAACGAGCTCTTATAAATCATGTACGAAAGAATGAACTGACCTTAAATGGCATACCAAGCACAAGTTTTGCAGCTAAAGATCCACAGAAGATTTCAGATTTCTGGATAAAAGAAAATGCTCAAGTTTATAATGCATAAATAGATCTTAATAAAAAATTCACAAACCAAAAATATATTTAACCTTTAAGTTGATCCAGGGAAACAAGACATGAAAACAGAGCCATCACGGTGTAGTATACCTCTATAATCTACCCCTTCACCCTACCATGCATTTGATTAATTCATACATTTAAGACAATCAAATATGATTAGAAAATATTAATATTTTGTAAATAGTCAAACAAACCTCCTTCTACACACGCAAATCTCCAGTTCTCCTTTGAAAATCAAAATTAATATCTATGTTTCCCTGATCTTTTCCATTGGATGACTTAATTTTGAAGATTTTTAACCTTTTCCTCTGCAATTTTCCATAAGAGTGTTTCATTATGTAGTAACTTCTTGACTTCAATAAGTTCTTCATTAGGCCTATTATGTAAGCTTTCTTCTTTTAATTTATATTCTATCAATTGCTCTTATCTACTCCATATAATCTCTTTGATATTCCAATCTTTCCTTCTACAAAATCAACACACAAAAAGATAAGAAAGAACATTATAGGCTTTATGGATGAATATTAATATATTATATATCATGTAAAAGTATCTGCAAAACTTTCTTTGCCATGAGATATTTATTTGTTTGATCCTAACAGCTTCCGTACCGTATTTACAAGCTCCAATGCAATCAAGGCAAAAAAAACCTACAATTACAAAAACTATGTCACACCCCCACCTCTTGTCACCTGTTAATGATGTCACTGAAACGGTCGGGGAAGCATAGTGGTGATGTCTCAGAGATAAAGGGTGACTTACTTGATCCGATATCACAAGCACACAGATTAACTCAGGATAATTACATTACATGGTTCGTTATTACAATTTTCATTACAAAATTAACTTATTCAGTTACAAGTTTGTGAAGTGCAGTCTCACCAGAATCACTGTCTATCTACAAAAGTTTTAAGTTTAAACCATCAGCACAAAGCTGGTGAGTTCGTAAAGTTTAGTAATTAAACAATATGATATGCAAAATTTCAAGATATACAGTTCAAATAACCATGGGACCCGTATCTAGTTCCTTTCGGACAGTTTTACGTTTTACGAAGATACTACCCGTCGGTAAATATCTTAATGCCTCATTATCTTAATGTCTTTCACTAACATTAAGAAAGTGTTTCGGAAACAGGTAACAAACATTCACACCAGGGGAGATGCAATCCTCCCAGCAAATGGGTTGTCAGCCAATAATACTATCAATGCTTCCTGTTCGGCCCCACATGGGTTCACTATATACAGTTTCAAAGAATGAGGGCTTTTGATACTGTGATAGAGATACTAACGGAAAAATCCCATGAAATCACACAAAAGTCACATGCAATCACAAAGATAGCAGTGATACATATCATATGTTCAGAAATCGATTTACAGAAATTCCCCGATATTTGTAAAATACTAAAATGAAAAGGGGTTGTACGAAACTCCCCTGATAATTTAGTAGTAGCAGAATCTCACAAAACTGATAATAATAGAGTGATTCTGCATTTATTTATATTTAATAAGTTATTTATGTTCTAACTTACTGATTAGATCTTTTTGAACGTACAATGTCAAAGACATTGCCTTAAAATTCATCAAACCAATACTAGGTTTTTAATTAATTATTTTAACATTATATCATACAATGTATGATAATGTAGGAACCTATACTGATTCAGGTTCCTAATACTAGGTTGATGACACACTTGATTAATCAAAATAATCTCGGATTAACCACATAGTTAATGTTGTTGATTATAATGCTAAAACAGTTCCTAGACAGATTAATGGCTTAGGAATGATCAATCCTTGTTATTGATTACCCAGATATCATGAAATATCACAATGTAGCATTAGAATAGGTTTAACAACCATGTTTAACATACTAATCTGAATGTTATCATAAACATCAGATAATTGTTCCAATGAGTATGTTAATGATTGTGATTAGTTTGAAACACTTGGATTTCGCGTTGCATGTCAAAGATTAATCAAACTAATCACCTACATTGTCATAATCAAATGATTTAAATCATTATAATCATGGGTATGATTTCATGCAAACCGGGCATTACAACGGATCAAAACAAGGATTTATCCGTTAAAGCATCGTGTTCTTCGTTTATAATCAATCCTAGCCATCATCTAGGCAATAATCAACAACCCTAGCTATACCATTACGTTCAAAAACAAGATCTAATCAACCATTATCAAACTAGAAGGTTAAAACGAATCATTACCTAATCAGATGGAGTTTTAACCGTAAAACAACGATCAAAACTTGCAGATACGATCCTTGATGCGATCCACGCGATCAAAAGGCTTTAAAATGGAGATTTTATGGGTACAGTGGTTGGTTCTTCGCCTGGCAGCAAGAAAAGTCGAGATAGAAGGAAGAAAATGAGTTTCCAGATGCAAACTGATCGTTTTATCCAATTTTGCCGACATATTGACCTCAGGCGCATCGCCCCAACTAGAGCACTGGGTTGGGGCGTACCGTGCGGGAGGGCCAACTTCCAGATTTTTTTTAGGCTCTAGGCGTACTGCCTAGCGGGAAGGCTTGGCGCCAGGCGTACCGCCTGGGTCCTGTTTTCTCAAATTTTTGGATTTTCTTCGTTTCGCGATTCCAGACAATCCGTAACTCCGTTTCGCGCACGGTTTTCGCCCACGTTCACCATTTCTCATGTACTATCAACCTGTAATAATTACAATCATCAAATCAACATGGATTTCTAGAACGATCACATGTGGTCATGTCATTGATGACATAATTCTTAATTGCAATTGTCACAAACTACACAATGACCTCTCACATGGGTGTGTTTGAAAATTTAAATATAAACCTAAATTATCATAAATCCAGAATCACTCATAAAACCCCAAAGTCTAGGCACATCCCTTGATTCTTTAATAATTAGCTTGAATCTTCAACTGCATTTAAATGTTTATAATCCAGGATTATAGGTTTATCCCTGTTTCACATTCCAATATTCACAAAACAATTAAGCTATATTTAAGAACAATACCAACTAAATCAGACAAAAAGTTAAAAAAAAATGTAACTACCTAATAGGGACTAAAGAAACTTACGAAATGTGATCCCAAAACTGAGTTCCTGATCCGACCTGTTGGAAATCCAACCTGTTTTCCAACTACTATGCATCTCTCTTTTTACCCAAATATCCACCACCGACACTTTCCGACTTGGTATTTTTGGAGCCTGTGGTGGTGAATTTAAGCATTTCACACAAAACTCCATTGTGACCTATGTTAGCGAACCCAACGAATGGATTATTTGCTAATTGAAACTCAATTTTTCTAACAGAAAAACTATCCACCGGAGCTAAAGATTCTGAGTGGCGATAATAATGTTATTAGCCAAACCAATTTATTAGGGAACATAATACTGGTGGTGGTGTTTTTTGTCAAGAGTAGACCGCGACCAGGGGTGAAACCCTAGTATCGCCACAACCATCATCGTCAAACCCACAACAATTGCGTGTTAGTGTTCCAAAAAAGAGAAAGCAAGGATTCACTTGATTTTAGGCGAATCGCGAGAGAGATTGATTCGAGACTATGAGTAAAGCTTCATTGGATTAGGGTTACTTTATGTGTTTGAATTTGAGGTGTTTGAAACTGAGGAATGTAAAGCTTCAATGCATTCTCAAATCCCATTCACGTTATTGACCTATTAACCGATTAAATACAAGAATCAAAGGGGACGGTGATAGGTCAAAATATTACCTATTTGGGAGATTGAAAGCCAAGAATGGTATAGCATTTTTTTGGGAGAAGGAAAGTAAAATCCAGAGTTTCAATCTGAAATTAAGAACGAAGGCAATATGGTTGTGAAGTGTAGCTTAAATTGATTGTATGATAAGCTTCTTAAGTTGTATTTTTCTTAAATTAATGACGTTTGATTTTTATCTCACCAATATTCATTATATAATAGTAAAGATATGTGTGTGTGTGGTAAGGATAATTTGAAAACCACTTCTCCGTGACGAAAACCGTGAAAGTAAGGCAAAAATCATGTTAAAAAACGTATTTTTTTAAAAAAAATTACAGGTTTGTAACACTATTGGACATACTTTTATAAAAAAAATCAAAAAAAACGCAGATCAGATATTTTTTAAAAAATATTTTATAAAACCATGTAAAACATACGTAACAAAACTTAAAAAAATTTCGTCAGATTTGATGCAGCGTCACGTATGTTTTACATGGGTTTATAAAATATTTTTTTAAAATATTTGGTCTGCGCTTTTTTGATTTTTTTTATAAAAATGTGTCCAGTAGTGTTACAAACCTCTAAAAAATTTCAAAAAAAGTACGTTTTTTACATGACTTTTGTCTTGTTTCACGGTTTTCTCACTAAAATGGGGTTTTAGTTTTATTAATTCTCTATATATATGTCTTTGGTTTAATTATATAAGATTTAATTATAGTTTAATATATTTAAATTGTTGCATTAATTCTGATCTTCTTATAGATGACACGTCAACCCAATGAGGCTGGGGTGTCACAATGATATGTTGGATTATGTTATTTTGATTATTTAATACATTATAATATGTTATTACATGCATACGTATAAACATACCATAGCAATTGTTTTCAATATACTATTTGTGACAGCTTTCTTTTGTCTAGAATTTTTTGTTCTATTGTATTGGCTTTTAATATTTTTTATAACTATGGGAACACACTTACATGATAAACTCTCAGGCTTCCTTGATACCAGACTAACCGGGAGAAAAAAGTAAAGCATGGTTGAAAGCAACCGGGTCACTAACCTCCAAGGAAAATCACCTCAAATGAGAATTGAACTTGAGACATTTATGTTGTCTCTCTCCTACTTTATAATTGGAATCTACAAATGTGTATAGAGGATCAAATTGTTGATCAATTCCTTTGATTTGATTATTAAACATGTGTATATACGAAATAATAATAATAATAATAATAATAATAATAATAATAATAATAATAATAATAATAATAATAATAATAATAATAATAATATGGATTAGATGAAACCTGTGAATCTAGTGAAAGTGTTTTTGATTCCTGACATCGTTCTTGATATGAATCGGACCGAATGGGTTCCCGTTTAGGGTGTATGATCAGGATGGAACTGATTATAGATGGTTTGAGGGTTACAAATTCTTAGAGTAAGGAATTCGTGAATGATGTTGGCATTAGTCAAATAAGAAGCCTAAGTCTCCTCTATATACACCCAAGGAGAAACCCTAATTAGGATAGTAAAGGGTAATTATGTCCATCATATAATTACTTATCTAGGTGGGTATTTAATTAATTGATCAATTAGATAAATAATCATGAGGGCCATATATTATTTATTTATTTATTTCCAACATTCTCCCACTTGGCCATGTGATTATTTATTATGAGTATTAGACAAGTCTGCAAAATGATAATACTCATTTTAGTTCCAAATTGTAATCATAGCAGAGAAATACAGTCATTGAATTAGTTATTCAATTTAAGACCCCATTAATCATACTACAATACAAATTTAAAACTAAAATTAAGATCAATTAAGAAGTAAGCCTTTTAACGAATAATTTGTTTTATTAGTGTCTATATGTCATTAGGCATGCATAAACATATATTTAGACATAGAAAGATCAAATAAGTGATGAAATTTCATTAATCATAAGTAAGTACATTATGCAATAAGGTCTTTACATAAGCCCTTATTCGAAACATGTTCTTCGAATATCTTAGGTGGGAGACCCTTAGTCATTGGATTTGCAAGCATAAATTTAGTACTTATATACTCAATACAAAGATTATTTTTCTCAACTCTCTCGCGAACGAACAAGTACATTGTATCAGGATATAAACTAGCACCTGTCGAACTGTTACCGTTCGAGAAGTTAACGGCTCCTAAGTTATCACAGTAAAGCTTCAATGGTCTAGATATAGAGTTAACGATTTTGAGTCCAGCAATAAGTTTTCTCAACAACATTCCATAACAGTTTGCATTGTACACTGCAACATATTCAACCATCATAGTTGAGGTTGTTGTCAGCTGCTGCTTATGACTCTTCCATGAGATCGGTCCGCCTGCTAACATAAAGATGTACCCCGAAGTGAATTTCTTGACATCTTTGCATTTAGCAAAGTTAGAATCAGAGTAACCAACCACTTTCAAATTATCACTTATTCTATAAGTCAATTTGAATTCTTTTGTCCCTTGAAGATATCAAAGCACTTTCTTAGCTGCTTTCTAGTGATCAAGGCTAGGATTAGTTTGATAACGGCCAAGCATTCCAGCAATGTAAGCGATATAAGGACGAGTACAGACTTGAGCATACATAAGGCTCCCGACTATTGATGCATAAGGTATCATTCTCATTTGCGCCTTTTCAGCCTCTGTATTCGGACATTGAAAGGAACTGAAGACATCTCCTTTAACTACTTGAGCTACAGAAGGAGAGCATTAGTGCATGTTGTAGTGTTTGAGGACCCGATCAATGTAAGCCTTCTGAGATAAACAAAAAAGTCCATTGACCCAATCTCGGTGTATTTCGATGCCAATAACGTAAGAGGCCTCTCCGAGATCCTTCATGTCAAAATTATGCGAAAGTAAGCTCTTCGACTCATGCAGCATATCTAAGCTATTACTTGCCAAAAGAATATCATCAACATAAAGGACAAGTATAGTAAAGTTTCTCCCACTCATCTTGAGGTATGTGTATTGATCCACTTGATTCTTTAGGAAACCGTGTTTTTTCATCACTTCATCAAACTTTAGATACCATTGACGTGAGGCTTGCTTCAACCCGTATATGGATTTCTTTAGCTTGCAGACTAAATGCTCTTGACCTTCAGGCATGAAGCCCTCGGGCTATTTCATGAACACGTCTTCATAAAAGTCCCCGTTTAGGAAAGCAGTTTTGACGTCTATCTAATGCAGCTCTAAATCAAAATGAGCTACGAGGGCCATCACGATCCTTAAGGAATCCTTTCGAGAGACAGGAGAGAAGCTCACTTGATAGTCAATTCCCTCTTTCTGAGTGAAACCTTTTGCAACCAATCTTGCTTTGAAGCGTTCAATGTTCCCATTTGGATCCAGTTTTGTTTTGAACACCCATTTACATCCTATGGATTTTACTCCGTTGGGTAGTTCTACCAAATCCCAAGCATCGTTCTTCTTCATGGAATCGAGCTCATCAGTCATAACTTTCTTCCATTCAGAAAACTGATCACTAGTAATGGCTTCATGATAAGAGGTAGGATCAGTAAACTTTCCGGCATCAATTTCTGCTTCAGTCAGGTAGGTTACATAATCATCAAAAGTTAGTAGGCACTTTAGGCCTAGATGACCTCCTGAGTTGATTAGCGGGTTCAGCATGGTTGGTATTGTTTTGATGTTGATCAGATGAGGTGCCTTCATTTTTGGTAACGTTTAGAGTCATAGTGAGTCTTGATTATGTCAGAATTGGTGCAGTAAAGTTCGGAGTAGCATGGTGTACAAGAGGAATAATCGGAGGTAAGTTAGTCCACGAGTGTCTCCCCCTGCGTCTTGTACTTCTTGCAAATCAGAATCAGGATTTTCGCTGTTCCCACTGACCTTATAATCCTCAAGGAAATGAACATGCTTTGTTGCTACAATTCGAGTGACATGGGAAGGACAATAGAATCTATAACCCTTTGAGTGATCGGGATACCCGATGAAGTAACATGTAACAGTTTTCATGTCAAGCTTCTTTAAGAAGGGATTACAGAGTTTAGCTTCGGCAAGACAACCCCATATTTTCATATATCTAAGACTCGGTTTCCTTCCTGTCCAAAGTTCATAAGGAGTTTTAGGGACAGATTTCGAAGGAACTCTATTGAGTATATCAACTGTTGTCTTTAAGGCCTCGGTCTAGAGGAATGAGGGTAAATATGAGTTGGCTAACATACTTCGCACCATGTTCATAAGGGTTCTTTTTCTCCTTTTAGCAACACCATTTTGTTGTGGAGTACTGGGCATGGTGTATTGGTTCACGATCCCCTGGCCTTTACAAAACTCATAAAATGGACCAGGAGCCTGACCCACATTAGTATGTCTACCGTAATATTCACCTCCTCTATATGATCTCACAACTTTTATTTTAAGATTTAGTTGATTTTCAACTTCAGTTTTATAATCTTTAAAAGTTGTAAGTGATTCAGATTTATCCTTGATTAGATACAAGTACATGTAACGAGAATAATCATCAATAAAGGTGATAAAAGAAGTTTGTCCAGTTATTCCAGCAATGGTGTAAGGGCCACTAATGTCAGTGTGAATAATTTCTAATAAATTAGAACTCCTAGTGGCACCTTTCTAAGTTGTTGTTGTCATTTTGCCTTTAAGGCATTTTACACATGTTCCAAAATCAGCGAAATCAAGAGAAGGTAACACTTCATCCTTCACAAGTCGAGATAAGCGATTCCGTGAGATGTGGCCTAAACGTTGATGCCACAACATGGATGAAATCTCTAAGTCCCTTTTTCTTTTAGTCTTTTTTGAGTTTTCATTAATGTTATATGACAAAAAAGACCTAGAGAAATCATCATCTAGTTCTAATTTATAAAGACCACCATCCAGAAGACCAGTACCAAATACTTGAGAATTAGAACTAATAGTAAGTCTGCCATTACCATGAGAAATATAAAAACCATCCATGTCTAACTTTAGTCCTGATACAAGATTCCTAGAAATTTCAGTAATATATAAGGTATCATAAAGTTTAATACATAGACCGGTTTTCATTATTAATTCTAAGGTTTCCACAGCAGCAGCAGATAGTTCATTTCCATCCCCAAGCTTAAGTGTTCTTTGGTTTCTTTCCAACCTCCGAATTGTAAGGAATCCCTGAGTAAGATTGGTCACATGAACCATAGAACCAGAATCAAACCACCATGTGTTAGTTGGAACATTTAAATTAAAGGACTCAATTATCATATTTAGATGATTACCTCTCTTAGCCAGCCATTCCTTGAAATCAGGGCAATCATTCTGCTTATGGGAACCTTTCGGCAGAACTTGCAGTAAGGCTTGCCATTGGAATTGATAGAGCTGGAAGAAGCACCTGCATTTGATTTATGGACCTTGGAAGCATACTTGTGAGTATTGTTCTTCCTTTTCTTCAAACCAGCAGCCATAAGGTAAGAAACATCAGGTTTCTCGAGCTTCTGACGCTCTTCCTCTTGTACGCACATGGCAATCAACTCATTGATCAACCACTTCTCTTTCTGAGTGTTGTAGTTGATCTTGAAAGCCTCATAAGATGCAGGAAGAGAAGTCATAATGAAGTGAACCAAGAAACCATCACTGATCTCCATGTCTAATCCCTTAAGTTTACAGGCCATGTCGTTCATCATCATGATGTGCTCACGAATGCCACTGATCCCGTCATACTTTGTAGACACCAGTTTCATGATAAGGGTGCTAGCATGCGCCTTGGAGATTCCTTTGAATTGCTCCTCCACAGAAGTGAGGTAAGCCTTCGCATTAGTCAAATTAGGAATGGCTTCTCTAATGATTGGGCTAATGGAGTTCTTGATAAACATGAGAGCCATCCGATTAGCCTTCTCCTATTTCTCATACAACAACTTAGCTTCAGCAGTGCTCGTATCAGTGAGGGCAGGAGGTGCAGGCTCTCTTAGTGCGTAATCGAACTCCGTGATCCCAAGAGTCAGCATCAGTGAATCTTTCCAAGCAGAGTAGTTCGCACCAGTAAGGGTTTCAATTCCCATATTGGGAGCTGTGGATTAAAGTAGATGAGAAAGATTAATATACTAAGGCTATAGAAGAACTTAGAGTGATATATGGGGTAACTTATATTTAAGGCAAGCAGATATAAGGACCATTATAGTTATGAAGTTGTGATAAAATTCTACTATAACATCAAATTAACAGACTAGATTAGGTTCTACTTAAATAAATGGATTTCACTTTGGTTAATAACCATTCATTTAAGCATTAGGAATAATTAATTAAAAAAATAAAATGTTCATTAGGAGTGTAACACATCACCTTTGGGCATAAGTGAGACATTGTAAGCATTATGCACATGTTAAGTTTGCAAACATAGATGTAACACATCGCCTTTGGTCTGAAGTGAAACATACATACTTTAAGGAAAATAATGTCATGTGAATATCTAATGTTTAAGGATATGCACAAGTATGTGACAATGCTTAATAAGACTTCAAATAATAAGATGTAACACATCACTTTTGGGTAGAAGTGAAACACTTATTATTGAGCTTAAGCAAATTTTGTATTTTAAGGTTTTGTAAAAAAAAACATAATAATCTAAGGTTTTTTTAACAAAACAATTTAGTTATAATTTAGCCCACAATTACCGTGGATCGATAAGGAGAAACTGTTCTCGGTAATGAACTGAGTTCTCGGTTAGGAAACAAGTTTTCGGTGAGAGACTTGTTCTCGATAAGGAGCTCGTTCTCGGTAAGGAACAGTTCTCGGTGGAAATTGTTGTTCTCGGTAGAGCCTTAGTTATCTGTGTTTAGCCGAGTTCTCGGTAGAGAACACTGGTTCTCGATTTTTAGCTAAGGTACTCGGTTTTAATTTTAGCTTTCGGTAGAGATGTTTTAGCCGAGAATGATTATTTTAGGATAGATTCTTCAAAATTTATTCAAATTTCGTAATTTTCCAAATTTTTAGGAAAAATACAATTAAACATTGATTACATCCCACAATAAGAGGATTTTTATAAAAAAACTTTTTAATTGTATTACTTTTTTTTTGAACGGCATTTGATCTCAATGTGTGAACCACTGTTTCCAGGCCATGTCACCAAGGTCTAGTTACCATGACCTCCGTTGAGACCCCACCACCACCCCAGGAGGAACCGCACCGGAAAACCCCCTGACCTCTCAAGGACCCCTATTTCGCCTTGAGAGGGATTTGAACCCATGACCTTCCATTTGGAAAGCCATGGGGGTACCACTAGGACAAAGCCCCTTTGGTTTTTAATTGTATTACTTAATTACGTGACATGTTAACCCAATATTTTCGAAAAACCATACTGGTAGTGACTTCGATTTTTTTTATCTTAAATTAAACACACATATACATATACATACACACACAGACACACAGATATACACACACACATTTTATAATTTTTATCACATTATCTTGTTTTTAATCCGGTCTGACAGGTTCGAGTGTTTCAACTGTTTTGACAAGTAATCTAGTAAAAGAACCGGTTTTATATTAGCATGGTAGTATGTCATCTCACTTACATGTACTTCACCTTTTAATTTATAATTATAACGAAGTCTAAGAACAAAAAAATTGAGATAAACAAGAACGCCTTAGGGACCAAAACATGTTGGTCGTAGTCTCGTAGATGATCAATGCTTATGTGTGTGGAGAATTCACGACTCTTGCTACCATTTCTAGAGAAACACAAGGCTCTTCCACCGGAACCTATAACAATGAAAATCAGTGTATTTTAGTCACGTGAAACGTCTTGCAAAAAATAAACTACAAGCAGTTTGCTGAATTAGCGACAATTTAGATATTTAGCGACCTTTTTTAATTACAAACAAAATCTAGGGGTCCAAATAAGCCGTGCTCGAGCTCATATGGGCTTTAGGAAGCACTAGCTCAATATCAGCGTGTTGAGAGCTTTATTTTTAAAGTTCAAGCTTGGTTTATATGAAATTTTTAAACTCAAGTTAGACTCGGCTCGTTTATTATTAATTTATTTATTCATTTCTTTTTAATATTAATTTTATATATATTTATAACTATATTTTTTGCTTATAATACAATATATATGATTTTATTAAATTTGTCATAATTTTTTATACAAAAACAAGTATCTATATAAATATACATTTATTTAATAAAATGAAAATATATAAATAAAAAGCTTATTTAGGCTTGTTATCTGGCCCGATCTTGACATATGAATCTCAAGCTTGAGCTCGTTAACTGAAGAGCCATATTATAAGGCATGAGCCGATTTGATTCGTTTACACCATGATCATACATGTTTTATAAAAGGAAAGCATCAAAATACTTACAAAATGACCGGCTCCAAGAATCCAGTAGAAAGAAAAATTCTTATATGATCTAAAGAATCCTTTAGTGACGCTCTCATCTTTGCCACAGTACAGTGGAGTGCGACTCAAGTTCAAGTATGTGGTTAAACCATCCCATCTAATCCATAAAACAAGCCCACATTTAACAACAGGCCAACAGCTGTGCCTTGGGCCTGAGCAACATGAGCTTGTCCACAGGCCCAGTACTAACAGGGGCACATGATAAAAAACATAAAAATAAATAACATATAGGTCAAATTGTTAAAAACACAAGCTATGCAGGATCAAAAAAAATCTCTAAAACGACAGTCAGGAAGGAAAAAGGGCAGCATCAATTGGAAAAAAGAAAGGGTAGCAAGTATCAACAATCATTAAAGTTTCAAATCCAATAAAAATTCTCAAGTACAAAATTCATATATAAATATTGTTTAATACTTATTTTTTAATTGTTTGTATAAAAATAAAGTGTTTGTTCACGATGACGTTGATAATGCGCGACTGTGCGTGCTGGCAAAGCTCAACTTGGTGATGTTAACGTCAATGATATTGACTTTAATGTTGATGAAAACTAAGTTGGTTTTAAAGAATTCCATTTATCAGCGTCAGTTTTATTATAAATGGTCCAATACTACTTGTTGTGCTAGGTCTACTAAATCTACGGACCGGCCCTGCCGACTAGATTATTTACGTCGTCAATTGAAGCACGAAAAAAAAAATGAATACTTGAGTTTATTAATCCAGGCTTCTGTTCCTTTGGTTGCGCATATTAAGTCGACCTGTCACAAAAACGTTACAAATTATGGAAGTTGTTGCATCACTTGAGGTAATTCTAGTTATTTGGCAAGATTTTACACCTGGCCGTTGTATACCGTCACATTTACTCCCTTCGACAAAAGCTCATCAACCTGAAAAACCAAATTGTATATTTATGCTTTTTGAAAGTTATAATTCGACAAATGCACCTTAAGGTTGTAAGCTTTACTTGCTTATGATTATTATAATACTACATTATTATTTCGTGTATTACACGAAATTTAATATTAAATATTAAATAATTATGAATTATAATACAATATTTTAATATAAAGTAATTATATAATTGTTTATTAACAAAAATTTTATTTTTTTAAGTAAGAAAAAAAATAATAAAAGACCATAGTAACTAAAAATTGCTACTTGATCTTCTTGATTTGTGACAACAAAAATTTTTAAATTAACTGACGTTAAAAACTTCATTTCATTATTTTGTAAAAACTATACATTGTAAAATCAATAATGTTATTAAATTATAACTATTTAATACGAGAAAAAAATATTATAATTTAATAAGAGAGATAATTAAATGTGATGATAAAAAGATGACAAAGACAATATTGGTCTAAGTGGGAAGAATATTTTAGTTTATTATAAACTAGAATATTACCCCGTGTATTACACGGATTTAACATAAAATATAAACCTGTTAATAGTAAAAATTTAGCAATTATAAAACGATATTTTTATATAAAATGATTAATTTACATATTAATAAGTAATTTAAGTAATAAACAATATTAATTTTTTTATAACGAAACAATCTATACCCCGAGTTTCTTGATTTTAACAGCTGAAATTTTAAAAGTAATTGAGACTAAAAATTTTATTTTTTTCCCTCAAAAACTATTTGTTGTAAAATTAAGATGGTAATTATCATTTTTTAATTATCAAAGTTAAGTGACCAAATTTAAAATATCCATAAATATAAAGAATCAAAAATATAATTTTTTCCGCAAAATAAGAAGATAGGATGCAATTTTTTAGTTATGTCATAATTTGAAAATATCATCAAACATAAAAGATCAAAAGTGTAATTTTCACTATCATTTTTAAAATTTTAATACTTTAAAGTATTTATTTTTAGGGATTTTGCGTTAAAAATGTCATTTATTTATAAAAATTCTTTTTGTTTAAAGTCTCTGTTTTATAATTTATTTCCTTCTTTTTAGAATTGTGTTTTGTGAGAAACTTATTTATTAGAAAGCAAATTAATAAAAATAGCGCTTTAAAATCTTTTTGGTCATTCAAAATTTTGATTTTCAGAAAACTTTCATATTTTAGTAAAAAAATTTAAACTATGTTTTTTGATAAAATATTTTGATTTTGATTTTATTTAAAAACTATTTTTAATATTAAAAAAGTAAATAATATCATTAGTATTATAATTAGTTAATAGGGTTTTAAACCTGTCTCTCCAGCCGTAATCAGGAGCTCACGAGCCTAAAACTGAGTCTCCATAAACAACAAGCCACGAGGTAAGCTACTGAATGATCTAATCTTGATATTCAACTATGTTTGATCGAGATTCGGTGCGATAAAGGCTAATATAATATGTTGTTTTGCTTTTGTACAATATAAAGAATCAAAAATATAATTTTTTCCGCAAAATAAGAAGATAGGATGCAATTTTTTAGTTATGTCATAATTTGAAAATATCATCAAACATAAAAGATCAAAAGTGTAATTTTCACTATCATTTTTAAAATTTTAATACTTTAAAGTATTTATTTTTAGGGATTTTGCGTTAAAAATGTCATTTATTTATAAAAATTCTTTTTGTTTAAAGTCTCTGTTTTATAATTTATTTCCTTCTTTTTAGAATTGTGTTTTGTGAGAAACTTATTTATTAGAAAACAAATTAATAAAAAATAGCGCTTTAAAATCTTTTTGGTCATTCAAAATTTTGATTTTCAGAAAACTTTCATATTTTAGTAAAAAAATTTAAACTATGTTTTTTGATAAAATATTTTGATTTTGATTTTATTTAAAAACTATTTTTAATATTAAAAAAGTAAATAATATCATTAGTATTATAATTAGTTAATAGGAGAGATAATATTGAATATATTTAATATGGAAAAGAATTGAATTGATAATATAAAAAGATGGCATTTGGCATTATTAATCTAAAAATTTGACAAGTTGCAAAATAGATTTTTGTTTATTATAATAGTAAGATAAGATTTATAATAGTAAGATAAGATTGCAATTATAATTATATATGGTTAAGTCAATAAGAAAACTTACACTTTGACGAACACTCTTGAAAACTATATATCAATCAATAATATAATTTACAAAGTATTATTTTTATTTTTGAGGATATAATTAGAATATTATATATTTTACCAAAAACTTATTATATTCATTTTTTTATGTACACATAATACTTAGTATTACATGTATGTAACATCATGTCAACAAAAAATTAAATGAAAGAAGTTGTTACATATACATAACACAATACATATAATCATTTTTAGGTAAAATATGTAATATTACATAAATATCTTTAAAAAATTAATTAAATTAATATATTATATTTTATCATATATAGTTTTATATTATACCCTATAGAATTCACAAGTTATAAAAAACTAAAAATATCTATTTATATTCACATAATTTAAGAGGTATACAAATAATTTCTTTTAAGTTAAATGATATTATTATTATTATTATTATTATTATTATTATTATTATTATTATTATTATTATTATTATTATTATTTGCATTTTAAACTTTTGGTTAGAAATTGCATTAACTGATAATACTATATTATCCATTACTTTAATATGAAATAATTAACGTTTAAATTTAATAGGTTAGATTGCTTAAGAGTATATAAGCAAAATTTTACCTTAAAAAAATCAGATTTAACATGTAAGTGACAAGTGTAATATTTTCATTTAAAACAAGGGTTGACCCCTTTATTTTTTAAACTTGATAACGTTTTTATAAATTATTATTTTTATAAAATTGCATCAATAAACTTATTGTAGTTTCCATTAATTTAAATATAACCTCATCATTTTTATTTCAACTATTCATAATTACAACAACGAAATGAATATTAATCTAAAATAGTAAATTACAAATATGTAATAGGTGTTATATTGCATTTGGTTCCGGTCAGTACATGATTCTGAATCAATAGTCGTTTAATTAGCTATGAAGATTAGAGATTTTATTAGAATTTTATAATTTATTGATTATGATGTTATAATTGGTAGCATAATGTTAAAAGTTCAAGTCCACATAAAACTCAAAGTCTTTGTGGATGTAACAAAAGTGGTTTAAAAATAGGATAATCCTTTTAAAATTTGGAATAATTACATATATTCTTCTATTTACATATCTAATCTATTATCTATTAAAAACTAGGTTAATACCTCGTATATTACACGGGTTCAATAAAAAAATATAATAAATAGTAATCAATAAAAATCTAAATTCTAATATGAAATATTATTAAAATTTTGTATAATTTAATACTTAAGTAATAATTATATTATTTTTTAAACACTAAGTTTTTCATAGTTTGTTTTTTTAACATTTCAATTAAAAAAAATCAAATTATTATAAAAATTAAAAAAAATAAAAAAATTATATTTTATAATAATTTGATTTTTTTTAAAAACTATGCTTTTTGATATTAATATATTTTAAATGTATTATAAAAAACTTTTTTAATATAAAAATGTAAAAAGAATATATTTATAATGAAATGTATTTAATATGAGAGAGAGGAGGGAAACCAAAGGTGATGTGCTCTAGGAACATGACATGTGTCCCTATAAACCTTTATTTATTAAAATAGATAGATAATTATAGGACACTTGTCACAAATTTAAATTATTCTTACACTACTTTTTCCGCTTCTTTCTTCTAATAAATACACAAATTTATTAAATACTAATTATATAATTATATATTATTCATGCGTTTTTCAATTAAAAAAAGATCTTGTTATTAAAAAAATATATTACATAATAATACTAAATACCAATTATTACATAATTAAAAAGGAATTCTTAATATAATAAACAATATTTTAATATTAGAAAGCACACTTTAAAAAAATCAAATTATTATAAAATATGAAAATTTTCCAAAAATTTATAACTCATAACATCTTTTTATATTTTAGAATTCATTATTATAAACTATTTATTTTTTTCTTCATCAACTTGCTTAATAATAAAAGATCCTATTATTTTGTAAAAATTGACACTTTTTAAAAATAACTTTTTTTAATGATGAAATGTTTAAAAACCAAACTTTGAAAAGGAATTTTTTTTAAAATACAATATTTTTATTTTATTTTCTATGTAATACGGATCATATTTTAAAATAAAAGGTCATTTACAATTTTTAAATCTATGTTATTGAATATTTATTAATTTTTATTCAACATGTGTAATACACGGGATACTAACCTAGTTACATATATACTCAAGTCGAAGTTAAATTAGATATAGCTCTTTCTTTTATAATTTTCATTCTTCATATAACGGAAAATATGTAATTAAGTACTTTAGGTAAGGAGATATATATAATTTAAAGGGTTATATAATATGATATATGTAATTTGGTTTTTAAATCGGGTATATATATTATTTATAAAGTTTATAGGGGAATATTTGTAATTGTCTGTAAAATTTTTGTTATTTAACTACAAAAGTCGTTAAACTTTTTAAGATTTACCTCTAAGATTCTCGGTTTCATGAAATCGCTTTCCATGGCCGAAAACACACTATCGCTTTGCCCTCCCCACCTGTAACACATTCATGATCCATCGTATCATACATATAAACATGAAAGCATGCATGTCAAACACTCTTCTTCATGTGGTTTTAAGATCATACGTTACATTCTCAGGAATAATCTTGAGCTTCTTTCTAATTGGACCATTCATGACCGAGCCAAGGTCAGGACCGTTGTGTTCCGAGTAGATTGCATAGGGCTTCTTTTCTAGGTGCCTCAATCCTTTAGTATTTGTTACAACCTGACTATTTCCGTCATCCAACATGAAGTTGTAGAAATTCTAAAAAAAAAGTAATAAAGCGTATTTTTTGTTAAAGCTATAAAAAACACATATATAATTGTTGTGTCTAGATAAATCAAGACAAATAGGCAATTTAAATATATGTAATATAAGCAAAAATAATAATGTGTTTATTGAAAACATAGTAACAAATCATTTCAGGAGTCAATTATAACTCAAGATTATGAAGACATAAAAGGACATGAAGAAGTACCATAACAAATGATAATTTTATTTAATTACTAGTTAATATCTTGTGTATTACATGGATTGCATAAAAAATATAATAAATAGTAATCAATGAAAATCTAAATTCTAATAAGAAATATTTTAAAATTTGGTATAATTTAATACTTTAAGTAATACTTATATTATTTCTTTAAACACTAAGTTTTTCAAAGTTTATATTTTTTAAACATTTCAATAAAATAATTAAAATTTTATATTTTATATTAATTTGATTTTTTAAAAAGTATATTTTTTCATATTAATATATTATAAAGTATTAAAAAACTTTTTTTAATTTAAAAATGTAAAAAAGTATATTTATAATGAAATGTGTTTAATAGAAGAGAGAGACGGGAACCCAAAGATGAGGTGCTATAAGAACATGACATGTGTCCCTATAAATCTCTATTAAAATAGATAGATAGATTATTTTTTATTATCATTTGTTGTTTTCATTTGGGTTATGACTTCCTATAAATAGAGAGTAACTTCAACCTTATAGCCAAAAAAATGTGACGCGTGTTTTTCAATGCAATCTTGAAAGCTTTCCGGAAAACTTTAATGAAAGTTTAATTGCATGTGAAATGTATCAAATATAATCTTTGGATGACAATTAAATTATTATTATTAATATTATTATTTGAAAGGGTTGAAACACACACAACTAGGATGATATTTCAATTATCACTGAGTATGAGGTATATGTTCGACCCCTTAGGAAAGAGCCTCGTCACTAAATGAATGTCTTTATCTTATCTCATCAAGTATGCGTTGGCTCATCTTCTTACATTACATTCTTATATTAATGATTTTTGTTAATTTATCACTCATTCGATCATTTTCTAGACTTTCATTGTCCTTTATAGGCTAGATCTTCTAACAACATACTACTTCCTATCAATAATCATTCTTGATATGCTTGATCTTATATTACATTCTCAAATCTCAAATTATTATTGTTTGTTCCAGATCGGGTTAGATCCTATCCACAACCATTTTTAAACTAATACCTGAAACTTTTTAGTTGTAGGTTGTTAGGAATCTCATACATCGTTTCTATCTGTTGTTTGAAGCGATTTTTTTTTTTTAATTTTTAAAACACGCTTTATTTTTAAAAAACATGTTTTAAATTTAAGTGATCCCCTATCTTGACCAGTAGATGTGCCATACTCTTGTGAAATCTAGAGGATGATTTCATTGTTTCTAATTTGTTTTCAAGAATTAATTTTGCATGTAGTATATTGATTTTTCTTACATGGCTTGTAAAATTAAATTTAAAAAAAAAATAATTAAATACATATTTCTTTTTATTTTTTTGGTTGAAGACCTTATATAAATTTTGTTAAAACCAAATTTGTTTGAAAAAATGCCTTCATTCAGTGACGGAGCTTGAAAAAAAGTCGGAGGGGGCGGAGGATTTTTAGGAAATAAATGGAGGGGGCCGAAGGATTTTTAGAATGAAAACAAATGGGCCCGAAGGATTTTTAGGAAGAAAACGAAGAGAACCGAAGGATTTTCCGACGAAATACTATTATATCGACCCTTCTGAGCGAAAAAACAGAGGGGCCAGGGCACCCTTGGGCCCCTTAAAAACTTCGTCCCTACCTTCATTTGTTTGCCACAATACATCACTCACATTCACAAGTCAAACTAGCAAATCATCTAAAAATAGAGGTGTTCATGGTTCGGTTCAAATCGCAAAAACTGTTCAAACTGGTCATCGATTCAGTTTCACGGTTTGCTTTTTCCCTAACAATTGGTCGGTCATTTTAAAAAGTTTGAAACCGTAGCGAAGGGTTTGGATTACAATTTTTCATCAAAATCTGGTCGTAAAAAACCAGACCGGACCACATGTGTGTGTATATGGAAGGGTTCAATTGTTTACCCTTCCTTATTGTGATAACCGAATAACTACATCTTATTATTTTGAGGCCCACATTAAAGTAAATATAAAGATGTATGTTTTTTTAATATTTTAATTAATTTAAGTAGGGCCCACATTAATTACATTAATTAAAAAAGAAGAAAAAACATACATATTTAAATTTACTTTAATGTAGGCTCCAAAGTAATAAGATGTAGTTATTTGGTTATCACAATAATGAAGGGTTAACAATTGATCATTCTCCCTATATATATATAGGGTATGGTTATTTTGAAAACCACATCTCAATGAGAAAATCGCAAAAACCATGCAAAAATCATGTAAAAACAATGTATTTTTTTTGAATTTTTTTACAGGCTTGTAACAATTGATCATTCCCCCTATATATATATATATATATATATATATATATAGGGTATGTTTGGTGTTTCTACCCATAAGTACAAACCTGACCAATCCAAGTTTGCAGCTTTCATGGAGGATCTTGGCTTTCTCTCTCTAGTTTCTTTCTCTAAGATTCTCTCCGTCTGGCGATTGTATCTTCTCTACTATTGCCAGAACTTCTCACGGTTATCTACTAGGTTTTCAAAGGGTTAATGGATCCTTCAACTGAATGCATGAATCTGGATAAACCGCCTGATCCCAATGAACATCTTATGCTTGACGCAGGAGCTGGAGCTGGAGCTGGTAAATGAAGTTCCCCAAGGTTAGCCCTAAATTTGAAATCAAAGAAACAAAAAGAAGCAACTGTTACAAAATCGGGTAGGAAAGACAAAGTTGCGTTTGTCCACCTTAATTTCAAAAGGTTTGTGGAGTAGGTATCACATCCACCAGGATCGACCCCAATTCTAAATTCATCTGCAAATGAGGAAATTAATGTAAATTCAGGGGTTGTCGGGGTCTCAGAACCGCAGCAGAAAGCAGTAGCAGCGCAAATACAGGATACAGACATGGCACCTGAAGTGGAGGACTACTACAGTGAAGAAGATGACGATTCCAATGAAGGTGATGATTCCTATGTTGCAGGTACGCCGAATCCTAGTAATCAATTGAATCTGGGTGATCGAAAATTAGGGCAACAACTGAATAGGAGTAAGGTCAATTGTCAAAATGGGTCAAATCCCAATTCGGATGGTCCCAATTTGCAGGGGTCGCACCCTTCATTCAGGAAGGCTGAGAATGTAGGGAATGTGTGGGATAATCACAAAGAAGGAAAATTATCCTATGCAGGAAAAATCAAATTGAACAATCAGTTAGAGAAGACTAAATTGGAGTTCATACCTCCAATGGATACTCCGGAGGGAGGTAAGAGGGTGATCATATCAGATGAAGACTTGCGTTACTCTGCTACCATGTTTTCGTTATACATGTATGGTTACTTTCTAGGAACCTCTATGGACTTCAATGTAGTTAATGCCACTTTAAGAAGGTTGTGGAGGTCATATGATATAGATATTATATCCAAGAGTACTGCATGATTCTACTATTTCAAATTCAAGAGTGAGAAGGGTATGGAAGATGTTCTGGCTAATGGGCCATGGTTGATCAATAATGTTCCCATCTTTCTTCAAAAATGGGAACCAGGAGTGTGCTTACAAAGACTTGAACCAACTGCCATTCCTCTATGGGTCACAGTTCATAACGTCCCATTAGAATTATGGACAGGTAAAGGGCTTAGTAAGCTTTTGAGTGGGATTGGTAGGCCTATGTTAATGGACAGAATCACGAAAGAAAGATGTAATAGCCAAATGGGGAAGATAGGCTATGCTAGAGTTTTGGTGGAGGTGGAGGCTGCTAATAATTTATTGAACCAAATTGAGGTTGAGTTTCCAGCAATTAACCATAGACCAGCTATGATAGTTAAATTAGATGTCTCGTACCAGTGGAAGCCTCCTATGTGTGTGCATTGCAAGGTCTTTGGTCACTCATTTCAGTCTTGTAAGATTAGGCCTTTAACAGAGGAAGAAAAAGTCACCAGAAATGAGAAGCCTCTGGAAGCTCAGAATCAACACATAAATCAGAGTCAGAATGATGAGGGCTATACTACTATTAGGAGTAGGAGCAATGGCATTACGGGAAAGAGCATGGGCAGAATGCAGAAGGGTGAAAGTAGCAACAAACATAAAGGAGATAGAGATCAGGAGAAGCATAGGAAATTTGGGAATCAGGAGAATCAAAACACCAGTAGTGACCCTAAAATACAGAGGAAAATGGGAGAATTACATCAGATTTTTAGGACTAGTTAGATAGCTAGAGCGAGTATGACATCCATGCATAAGGTGTATCGCAAGAAACATAGCAGCCATCCCATGAACAAACTGAAACCAGCAGCTACCACTTCTAAGGAGGGTAAGAAAATTCCTAATATCCACCTGTCTAATAGTTTTGAGCTTCTTGATGCGGATGACTCGGTCTTAGACCTTGAGGCATCCTTATTAAGAGGTGAGCTAGTTACTACGGGTAGGGTAGATAGAGAAACTAACCAGGTTTATGAGCAAATAGATATGGAGGATGTCAATACTGATGATGAATTAGTAGATTTTGGTATCACTGATGCTCATAAATTGGCAATCCTCAATAGATTGATTAAGTTTCGAGCAGTGAGAGCAGAGGATCAAGAAAACTGGGAACAGGAAGAATGGGATTTTTTTCATCATCAAATCAGGGCCTTGAATATAGACCCCAGGTTTAGTGTAGAGGATGTGGAATTGGATGAAAGTGAGGTAGCTATGTTTTTTGATAGGGAAACAAAAGGGGCAGATCTAATTTCAGGGAATAGGAAACCTGTACAAACCAAAGAAGTTTAGATGGGGCTCAAAATTATGTCTTGGAATATTAGAGGGCTGGTCAGCTCTTTGCACCAGAAGCAAGTCATTAAGCAAATAACCAATGGAGGTATAGATGTTGTGGGGATCCTAGAGACTCACTTGTCTAAGGCTAAGATGGCTACTGTCTGTAATAATGTCTTTAGGTATTGGGAGTGGGATTCTAATTCGACTGTGTGCACAGGAAATACTAGGATTGTGATAGGCTGGAATCCTAAAATTTTGAACTTGACTGTCATTGATATGATAGACACCCTCAAGTGATTCATTGTTTCCTCAGGTCGGTGAATGGTGATGATGGGTTCTATTGCTCCTTTGTCTATGCCCATCACATATTGGGGCACAAACGTCACCGCAGGGACGCGTTACGCTATCATACACAAATGGTGGGTAACGATCCTTGGTTTCTCATGGGTGACTTTAATGCCATTCTGGATCCTTCAGAACGTTCTATGGGGTCTTCTCAAATAACGGCTAGCATTGAGGAAATTAGAGAGTGTTTTTATGATATAGAAGTCGAGGATTTACAGTCCATAGGTCTTAAATTTACTTGGAATAAAAGTCCTGGTAGGGCTAATGGGTTGCTTAAGAAACTTGATAGGGTTGTGTCCAATGACAGTTTTAAGCAACATTTTCCTCATGCGTTTGGTAAGTTTGAGCCTTTTCTCTTGTCTGATCACACTCCGATTGTCTTATCCATTCAGGATATGCCTAGGCCTAAACCGAGACCGTTTAGATTTCCTAACTATCTGGTGAGGAAGAAAGAGTTTACCCCTGTAGTTAAGGAGGTGTGGGATAAGAGCATATCTGGGTTCCCCATGTACTCAGTTGCCACTAAGCTAAAAATATTAAAATCTCTTCTTAGGAAGCTGAATTTTAATCAAGGTAACATGTTTAACAAGGCTATGTGTTTTAAGCATGAGCTTGAGCTCATTCAGGCTGCCATTGTTGATGACCCATCTAGTGAAACCCTTAGGGAAGAAGAGCAGGCTTATTTGGAGGCCTATCGGGAGGCAGTTAGAGATGAAGAATTGTTTTTAAATCAAAAGGCCAAAATAACTTGGTTATCTGGGGGGGATCAAAACACCAAATACTTCCATAGAGCTGTTAAGAGTAAACGCAATAAGAGAAGTATATTGGCCATCCAAAATCAGCAGGTTCAATGGGTGTATGGTCCAAATGTAGGAAAGGCTTTCATTGACCATTTTAATCGCCTTCTTGGTCAACGTGCTGAAACTATTGACATTATTGATCCGGATACTTTGTTCACCCAACGTCTGGATGAGAACAGTGCGCTGGAGATGGTTAGAGAGGTCACTGATGAAGAAATTAAGTTGGATATGTGGGATATAGATGATAATAAGGCTCCTGGTCCAGATGGTTACTCTTCCAGATTCTTCAAAGCTGCCTGGGGAGTTCTGGTGTAAGGCTATAAAGGATTTCTTCCGAAATGGAAAACTTCTGAAGGAAGTTAATGCCACCAGTATTGCTCTTGTTCCGAAAGGAGATATGCTGAGCAAAGTCACTGATTTCAGACCCATTGCGTGTTGTAATGTGATGTATAAATGCATTAGCAAGATCATTACTAACCGGATAAAACACTGCTTGCATGACCTTGTTAGTGAAAATCAGCGTGCCTTCATTCCTGGGAGACAGATCAGTGATAACATCCTCCTATCTCAGGAGTTGATGCGTAATTATCATAGGAATAGAGGCCCTCCTAGATGTGCTTTTTAGATAGATATACATAAGGCTTATGATACGGTCGAGTGGAAGTTTCTTAGAGAGTGCTTGATGAATTTTGGTTTTCATGATAGGATGATTGGATGGATAATGGAATGTGTCTCCAATACAGCTTTCTCTATCTCCATAAATGGGGAGCAACAAGGGTACTTCAAAGGAAAACGGGGTCTTAGACAGGGAGATCCGATGTCCCCTTATCTTTTCACGCTGATCATGGAGGTTCTATCCTTGATGATTATGAAGAATGTTAAGGACCACCCCAGTTTCAAGTTCCATTGGAAATGTGGAGAACTTGGCCTAACCCACTTGTGCTTTGCGGATGATCTTATCTTATTCGCCCATGGGGATGTTGATTCTGTGCAAATCCTCATGGATGCTTTACATGATTTCAAAGACATGTCGGGTTTAACTCCTAGTATTCCTAAAAGCACTATTTATTTTGGGAATGTGTTAGGCCAAACAAAGAGAGATATTGACGATATCTGCCAGTTTAGGGTGGGAGAGCTCCCGGTTAGGTATCTTGGGGTCCCCCTTATCTCTTCCAGGCTCTATCTGAGAGATTGCACCCCTTTTCTTGATAAAATCCACAAGAAGTTTAAGGATTGGAAAAATAAATCCTTGCCTTTTGCAGGTAGACTTCTCCTTATCAAAGCAGTGATTTACTCTTTACAAGCTTACTGGTCCTCTGTGTTCATTTTACCCGTTTCTGTTATCAAGGATATTGAACGTGCTATGAGAGGCTTCCTTTGGTGCCATGGAGAAATGAAGCGCGGGAAAGCGAAGGTCAAATGGAAGGAGTGTTGTACGCCCCTGAAACATGGGGGTTTGGGTATAAAGAGCCTTAGAACTTGGAATAAAGCTTTGATGGCTAAACACACATGGAATTTGATTACCAATAAACCCTCTTTATGGGTCAAATGGATCTCTACATATAGATTGTGAGGGAGAAGTTTCTGGGAGGTTAGGGCTAAAGATGGTGATGCTTGGAGCTGGAGGATGATTCTCCAAAATAGGGACATCCTGAGGGACCATATTATTCATGTTATAGGTGATGGCAGGAACACCTCTGCTTGGTTTGATAATTGGCACCCTATGGGTCCCCTTTGTAGGATCCTGTCTTATAGAAATGGAACGAAGGGGATTACACTCTTAACAGCCGTGTGAAGGACCTTCTTACGGATAATAGGTGGAACTGGCCCCCGGAGTGGGCAAGAAGGTTTCCTACCCTGTTTGATTCTCCTATTTGCCCCATTAATCCCAACAGTTTGGACAGAGTCTCATGGAAGACCAACAATGGAGTACTTATCCCTTTTCAGGTTGGTAAGGTGTGGGCTAATATCCAGGAAGTTGGAGAGGAAATGCCTTGGGCAAAAGCTGTTTGGTTCAATCAGAATATTCCAAGGCATGCCTTTATCCTCTCGCTGGCCATTAAAGGGAAGCTCAAAACGAATGATATTGTGAACAGATGGCACCAAGAGCCTACCTTAAAGTGTGTTTTCTGCAACAATGTTCAAGACAGCCATGATCATTTGTTTTTTGAGTGCCATTTCCCCAATCAAGTTTGGCATAGGGCTGCCCTAAGAACTACATGGGGAAATGTGGTGGATAACTGGGCCCAATTGATCTCTGATATTTCAAATCTTAACCTGAATAATTCGATTTGGAGTGTCATAAATCGTTTAGTTTTGGCTGCTACTGTGTACTTTGTTTGGCAGGAAAGAAATCTTCGAACACATGAAAATAGGAAAAGAACGGTTGACCAGATTGTAGCCTTGATTTTTGATTCGGTTAGGTTAAGGTTGGGAGGGATTCGTTTCAAAAACTCTTCTTCGGTTGTCCAAGCCGGATACATTTGGGAGATGGCTGGGTATCCCTTTTCGTGCATTCAGGTAAATGATCCTAAATCCAATGATAACTCATAGTTTTGATAACTGTTGGGAAGTCAAGATACAAAAGAGGGACTATATGAAGCTTGATATGGTGAGTATCGGTAAGGAAATGTTAAACTGGAGAGAGATTGGTTTTGCTTTGTTAATCTTTATCCATTTTTATTTTACTGTCAGATTGATTTGTAACAAATTTACTGTGTTGAGAGAGGGTAGGGAAGGTTGGACATGGGATGGGACCGACCAAATTAAAGTGAGTTCTTGGGGTATGGGTTGGGTGTGGATTGGGCCTTTTTTTACTATTTTTATTCTGAGTGATGAGTGTAGAGGTGAGGTAGGTTGCCTTTGGCTTATTGGGATTCTGGTTGGTGGGTTGGGCATGTATCTTGCTAGGAGGGGTTATTGGGTGAGGTGGAACCGGGATGATTACATGTGGACTGGGTTTAAGGGGGAGGTTGATCCTTGCTGGTGGAATTGTGGGGTCAGGTGTTAGGTCTGGTATAAATGGGTTAACTATGTTATCTCCTGGCTGGCCAACATGGGTTGGGGCTGGGCTGATGTCATTGGTAGGGCCCTGCTGCACAACATCATGTTTAAAGAAGGTTTAAAGGGTAATTTACTCAAGCGGAGTCAAAGTCAATTCATCCTGACAGATTTTCCCCACTGGTTGCAACAGTTTTACCAGACTTGCTTCCAAAATTTGCAGTTCCAATGGGCTTGTCCTACCAGTTGGGTTAAGATGCAAAGGTTTGGTGGTGGGCGTGTGAGGCTGATCCAGTTCCCCCTATGTTTAAATTGCAACTGGGTCTTGCCCTATTGGTTATATGGGTCTTTGCAGGTTTGGATTCTGCGGGGCCAGCTGGTTATTGTTTGGCTTGGGAGTACTTATTATGTTGCTCCAACAGATGCCTGTTTTTGTTACTCAGTTGAAGAGGGCTACTTTGTGGACTTGGTTGGGGGTCAATGTTCCAACTTAATCTTGGCTAACGGTTCCTGCTATGATCTTAGACTAAAGGGTAAAATTGTGGTTATTTGTTGGGTCAGGATTGATGTTTGTTTGGGTTCTTTTCTTGGCCAAAAATGGACCTGCTTCTGGGAGATTAGTATGGGTTGGGATCATAATAAGTGCAACCTCTGTTTTCATAACAGTTGCAGCAGGGTAGACCGTTTTCAAGGTCAAATTGGGTTTCTGTATTTGATTAGAAGTTGCAGCAGTATAACTTGGTTTGTGGGCCATTTTATGGTGATAATGGGGGATTATGCCTACGATAATATGGTTTATTTGTGGGGACCTCCTCCTTTCTACAGTGTGGTTAAAGGCAGCTGGAATGGGGACTTGAAGGCCCTTAAGATGTGGGCTGATTGGTGCTGCAAGGGGTCTGCTGTCGTCTACACTTTGTGGCCCTTCGACCAGGCTTGGATGTGCAGGTGGGTCAGCTTTTGGTATGGTTGGGCTGTGTGGCCTGCGGCTGGGGCAAATGTTTCTGTTAGGCCTTAACCTTTCTATGGGTCTTGGTTTTATTGGTTGGATGCACATGCTATACTTCAAAGGTATTTTTGGGTTTGTTGGTATCAACGTGCAACATTTTTTGGGATTGATGTATTGGGTTCCTCATCATAGTACCTACTTCCTTCCTGAAGACATGGGGAACACTCGGCATCAATGTTTTGATTACTTTAAGTTACTGATGATGTATTTGATCCATTGTATGTATTGTTGTTTAGGTTACGTTACCTTTAATTCTACTCTGTCTAGTTTCACTCCTTTTTTGTATAGGTGGGGTAATGGGATTAAATATATCCCTTCTATTTTTTGGGTCCCTAAAGTTAGGGCTCCTTTGTTGTATGTTTTGAGGGGGTGTGCCCCCTTGGTCGATTTGTAATTTTTCTGGTTTCTTATATATTTTTCCGGGCAAATGCCCTTTATCCAAAAAATATTTTTAAAAAAAATATTTTATAAACCCACGTAAAACCTACGTAACAAAACGTAAAAAAAAATTATAGTGTTACAAGCCTGTAAAAAAAATTCAAAAAAAAACGTTGTTTTTACATGATTTTTGCATGGTTTTTGCGGTTTTCTTATATATATATATATATATATATATATATATATATATATATATATATATATATAGAGAGAGAGGTAGGTTCAGATACAAAATGAGATTTTGTAAAAAGTGTAAAAAGTAAAGTGCTATTATAAAAAAAACAATGTGCTATTATTGACAAGGAACTGTTAAATATTATAATAGCATCATGTTAATATTATAATAGCACTTTGTTATTTATAATAGCACTTTGCTTTTTATACTTTTTTACAAAACTATCACTTTATACTTTTATATCTTACTATACATATATATGTATATATATATAAACAAATACACACGCACACATAGATATATCTAGAGTAAAATGTCATTTTAGTCCCTGTGCTTTAACAACTTTTATCATTTTAGTATAATAGTTTAAATTTTACCATTTTGGTCATTATGATTTCATGTATTGCCATTTTAATCAAATTAAAATTTAAACTTTTAGACTAAAATGACAAAATTAACCAAACCAAAGGGGCGAAAATGACAATAAAATGGAAACCATAATGACCAAATTGGCAAATTTTAAAATATTGGACTAAAATGGCAAAAGTTGCCAAACCACAGGAACTAAAATGACATTTTACTCATATATCTATATATACATATATATGTATTTAATCATACATATAAATGTGTGTGTACTCAATAAAATGTGTGTGTATACGCCCCATTTGCAGTGCACACATATAATGTATATATGTGTAGGCTCTTAAGGGGCAAAAGTAAAAGTGCACTAATTTTAACGTTATTTTAATTATTTTGTGAAAATAATGTTAAATTCCTTGGGATGATCAACTTCAAACGATAATTTTGAGCCAGGGACTCTTTCAGAGCAGCTTCTCTATCTCAATTGGGATAGTGATAAGGTTTGTATCTATCCTTCCCTCCCAGACTCTACTGAAAAATGGGGATATACTGGGTAAGGTTGTTGTTGTTGTTGTATAAATGTGTGTGTAGACTGGGTTCATGATTTATGTGTTATAAAAACTTCCAGCCAGGCTTGGTGTAATTAGCTCGTATTAAACCATAAAATGGTTTAGTTTAATTTTATTTTTTTTAGTGTGCTTAAAATCTCAAAACCAAAAAACCCAAACCGTAAAACCAAATCGGAAACAAACCTTTGATAAATGTTCAGCTTGTTTGGTTTATTTTTATTTTTAATGGTTCAGTTTTGATTTTCATTATTTAAAAACCGTTAGTAATGGCTTGATTTACGGTTTCACTTAGAAACCGTAAAGACCGGATCGTGAACACTCTTGCCTAGAAACAAAAAGTGTTTCAAAAAAAGCACCTAGAAACCCTGTATGAGGTTGCAAACTCATTGGAATTTTTCTTTGTTTTTTTTTTTTCCATTTTAATCGTATCTTACCACATAGTTACTATGATCAAGAATAACTCCCTCGAGGTCGAACCATGAACTTGTTGCAGCCTGGTACTGACCATCCGCTAGTTGCTGCTGTATCTTTAGAGCTATACTGCATAGAAACTCATTGATCAGAATTCAGAAACATGCGACACATTCGTATAAAAGCTCATAGAGCCATTGAGTCTTGGTTGAACCTGTTCGACTTGTTCAACCCGACTTCATCAATCCTCGACACATCTTTAAGTAAAGGACCCCATGAAAGCTGCAAACTTGGATTGATCAGGTTTGTACTTATGGGCAGAAACACCAAACATTTTTTTTCCATAAGAACAATTGCAACTTACCACAAAATCTTCAGGGGAAATCCAGCTATCACCCAAAGCAACACCTATATTGTTCAATTATAACATAAGATTATTATTTCAAAGAAAATATAGCCAATTAATGAGACCCGTCATTGGCATGTTACCAACATTATCATCATTATTATACTATGTATATCCCACCGTTATCAAATTAAAGACAGGGTCTGAGGAGGGTAATATGTAAACAATCTTACCTCTACCTCAGAGGAATAGAGAGTTTTTTTCCAATAACCCTAGCTCATGTGGCATGTTACCAACCGAATAAGGTAAATCACAACTTGTGATTGGCAAATGGCAAGAGCAATGTACACTATTGCACCACACCCATCGATGATATATAGCAACAACAATCATACCCAGTAATAATAACTTGTAGCATGGTTATTTGTAAAGTAAATAAAATGTGAGGTATAAGCAAATCTTATCAACGATAGAAAGATGATTGGATAAAGTTGTTGGGTAAATTAATTAGTTTCTAACCAACAAGTTTTTTGTATACAAACCACCGGTTTCAAAAATAACGCTGAATAATAACCCCAAATCCATGCATTCCATTATGGGCGAAGGTTCCTTCCATTTAATCCCTTGAAGTAGTTCGCCCATCATTTTTTAACACTAATTAAAAGGATTTTACTTTTTTAGTAAGACCTTTTCGGCCCCTATGTTTTAAGTGTTTCATATCCTTGTTTCAATTTTTTGGCATACGGTTGTTTCTCGTTTTTAAATTTTTGTTTGCATTTAATATGAATATTGCTAACAATTTCAATTGATTTGGCGGTAGCCCTGTAGTTTTTTATAAGGTTATGGGCTAGAGACTCGTTTCAAGCAAAATTAGCTTTGTGTTAGAGCTAGCGGTTTTTCTAATCATAGATTTCCTTTAAATGAAATGGGTCAAGTTACCATGTTAATGGTCTTCCGGACGGAAGGTTAATACGTTTAGTAAGGGATAAAAAAAATGAATACTAGGGAAAGTAGACCTCCTAGTTGAAGTTTGAGTTGGTCTTCTTTGATGGCTTGTAAAACCGAAAGTCCAAGTGTAACAGCAAATTTCCCTCCATAAGATTCTGCAAAAATGTAAAGTGGACTCTTTTGAAGGGTCGTGTTTACGTTATAAATCACCTTCAACATCGTCGTTAAATCCGTTGCTGCTTCTACGTCGGTTTTGACGAACAAATTGTCATCCTCTACATAACTAAATCCAGTCCCAACCGGGCTATCCTGGGATCACAAAATGAAGATTTTAGTGACAAAACAAAAAATAAAACAAACAATGTTAAATCTAACTAGAATTTATAAAAGATAAAGACGATTGCATACCTTTCATATACATACACTCATATATAGTTACATATATACACATAAAACACTCGTAAAACATACCACGAACATAAGATCAGCTTTCTGAAGCCATGTTGAGTTTCGTGGCTTCAAGTTGACATCCAATGGACCGATTTCCCCAAAATTTCCGAATCCGGCCCCAGAGCCACCCTGATGCAAAAGAGGATAATCTGAAGTCAATGATGATGAACATGGTCACCAGCAATCAACCAAATGAACAATCGAATGTTTGGTTATTCTTATTAATTAAAAAGATAATCTAAAGTTCTAAACTTAATGATATGATGATCATGCATGGAACATATGTTGATTGACGTCAAGATAATCATCATAAAAACAGAAAATAATAGGAATAAACAATATTAGTTTAGTTGGTCCATCCGATGCAACAATAACAATACGAGGCTTAATTGCCGACTAATTAAACCTAGTGACCATTCTAGTCATCATAATAAATTAACTTGTAGCGACTATATATCATAGCTAACTTGAACATGGTTTTTGGCAGATTGGAGAAAATCACATGCTTGTGCTGAGACAATACGTCATTATAGGTTAATACTTTTTTTTATATATATTTTGTTTATATAAGAATAAATCGTATATGAAAATTTTGTTTTATTTTCAATTTTTCATTCTTACCTATAGCAACATCTATAGGTAAACAAGGAAGTTTTTTCTTGCTTGGCCTATAGGACCGATCAATTACAATTTACGTGGCGATTTCTTTTTCTTATTCTAAAAATAAATATAAGTTTTATCGACAACATGTCTTGAAGATAAGTTAAAATTAATTATATTATTTATTTTTTTATATATATTTTTATAAAAACCCAAGTTAATCCTATCATAACGATTTGTCGTTATTATAAGTTGCTATATAGCAATAACTATAGCGATGATATGTCACCACTATATATTTATTTTTTTTGTTACTATAAGTCAATTCTAGTGCAAGTAGCTAGTGGTGGTGAAACCATCTACTTTGCTTTTAGCACAATTTTTGTGATTGTTTATTCTTTCTAGTTCGGTACTTACAGGGCCTCCTTGGAGCCATAAGATCGTAGGCCAGGGCTTGGAAGGAGCTTCGACTCGATTAGGGCTCTTGTACAACCACCAAAACATGTGTGCCCCTAAAACAAAAACAACAAAAGGTACATACATATAGTGACATATTACGGTTATAAATTAAACTATCTAAAACTAATGAAGCCAGTAACTATGTAAGGATGAAACCATACGTGGGCGAACTTCAATGTAACCCCATACTTCTGATCCATCGATACTTCCTCCTGAGTTGTTGCCTGTCGAACCAACTGAGGAAATAAAACCTAAAACACAAAGAAAAACAAGGCCTTTTGTGGTAGCCATCTTCATGTTCTAAATGAAGTAAAATTTAGAGAAACCAAAAGAATATAACATGCTCTTTGTTTGTGGATAAAGAGTACAAGAAAAATAAACAAAATTGGATGAGGAATACAAGAAATTAAGTGGCACAATGCACATAAACAATTAAGGTTGGAAGCTTTAATTGTTTCACTTGTTTCTAGGTATTTTTTGTTGAATTTCAAACAATGTGAAGTGGACGGGTCTTTTTGTCTTTCATTAATACAATTTTATAAATGATTCCTGATGTTATAATTAGTGTAAACTAGTAATATGATCCATGATGTTTGTAAGTATTTCACTCAATGCTTTCTAGGTTTCATAAATTCCACAAATGATGGTCTCATACTTCAAACATTTGTTACACAAACAACTTTATATGAGGGTAATTTGGTCAAACATGTGAGGTAATTTGCTAACAAAAGGACTATATGTTTTACAAATAAGTTTTATGACCATATAAGTAATTTATAAAACTTAGATAAAAGTAGTGCAAATCATAGGGATCATATCGGCAATTTTCTCTTATAATTATAAAACATATATATTTTTTTAATTTATAATATTAGTATACTATACTTACTGCAAGTGATTAATATTTTGTGGAGTGTTCAAACTATAACCATTTAACCAAGTGAAAAATAAATATAACTCTAGCTGAACGTGTTTATAACAAGTACGGAGTGTTTGGTAGGTCTCTTAATATATGATCATTCATAGTCTCTTGACAGTCATGAGATAATATTGAGTAGAAATGCTTAAAAGGTAACGTTAAGAGATATGGGTTACCAAAGGGACTTTGTCCTTACAGTACCCCTTGAGAGGTCAGGAGGTTTTTCGGTGTGGTTTCCTCCTAGGGTGGTGGTGGGGTCTCAACGAAGGTCATGCTAACTAGACCTTGGTGACATGGCCTGAAAATCAGTGGTTCACACGTTGAGATCAAATGCCGTGCAAAAAAAAAGAGATATTGGTTGTTTGGTAGTCTTTTAATTATCATTAAAATGTTATCTTTTGATGGTTCTTAGCATGTAAATGATTAAGATGAAATCTTAAGTCTGAATGATTAAAAATCTATATATATATTGTTATCTATTAATCATTCTCACACTTGAGATACCTCTTAATCATTAACAGATTACGAACCATTAAAAGGTCACCAAACAATCCTGTAGTCTTTTAACAGTTCAAACTTAAGGGCATTTCTTAAACATTTAGATACTATGAACTATTAAGAGCTACTTTCTTAATTATTTTTAAAAAACTATCAAACAACCTGTATGTTAAATTTATGTAGCATGCCTCCAAACCTATTCTTTTAAATAATAATTTTTTTTCTTTTAAATTATATATATTAGTAATTAGTAATACTTGAGGCAAGTGATTAATAATTTGTGAAGTGTTCAAACTTTTAATTATTTGAAAAAAATGTAAAATAATTATAACTCTAGCTGACACAGCTTATATTAAGTAAGTTAAATTTATGTGGCATGCCTCCAAACCTATTATTTTTAAATAATATTGCTTCCATTTTGATTTTGTATCACATTAGAAGTATATATTTGTTCGTCACAAGTATATAGAGGTGGGATGGGTTCAACTGAGAATTACAATTACAATTACAATTACAAATATTAGGGAAACTACTTGATTGAATATCAATAAAGATAAAAAAATTAAGCATGGAAAAACATATAAAATGCGAACATTAAGAATTAGATTAATACAACACATATGAACTTTGCAATGGAAACAATAAATTTAACAAATGTATTTTTGAACCTTATATAACAAAACGGCAATGTTTTATAAGGATTCATCAAAAGAAATTGCCCTATGGTGATGGCAGTCGCCACAAACTTTGTTGACAAGTGGGTGTCGTTGCTTCTTCACAATGGGTACAAATTTTGTCGTCGTCGTCGTCATAGGTTCAGTTTTGCCGACAATATGTCATCTCCACATAGTTGTCGTCATACTTTTTAAAATAAAAAAATTAATTAACTATTCTCTTATATATATATATATATGGGAAGGTTCCATTGTTAACTCTCCCTTATAGCGTCGCTTAACCCTAGCGTTTTTTGCCCGAATCTTAAATTTTTTTTCATGGTTTTTATTATGCATAAATATGGGGGTTTCTTTTTTGTGTTTTTGCTAATTCATCACCGTTTAGAAGTTATTGTAAGTGTAAGTTACTTACACTTACTTACAATCCCGTATCTGATGCAGTAAATGTAAGTAAGTGTAAGTAACTTACACTTACAATAGCTTCTAAACGGTGATGAATTAGCAAAAACAAAAAAAAGAAACCCCCCCTATTTTTGCATAATAAAAACCATGAAAAAAAAATTTAAGATTCGGGCAAAAAACGATAGGGTTAAGCGGTTAACGCTATAAGGGAGGGTTAACATTTGAACCTCTCCCTATATATATATATATATATATATATATATATATATATATTATATTTTATCAACGGCAAGATAGTTTATTAGTATTAAGCTGATTCCAAGCAAGGTGCTTGGAAAAATTACACCAAATTATTCACCAAACTGAAAATTAAAATTACACCAATCTAACCATTTAAGATTATAACGTTTTGATTTATTTTTTTACCCAACTGAAAGCTTGTACCTTGATCTCCTCCAATAAGTTCTCCAAACACTTTTTTCGTTTGTTGAAAACTCTATCATTAGAGCTTTCCAAATAAACCACATGGTAGTCAAGATGATACAAAGTGCTATTTCTTGTAATCTTTATTGCCTTGAATCCAATCTTTTACCTTCAATTGTTATTGCACCGTATCTCCCTGATTTTATTTCCATTCTGCACCATGATTTCACCAAACTCCAGATCTGCTCCGTGTATTCACAATCAATTAAGATGTGAACAATGGATTCTAGTGCCTCTCCACATGTGTCACATATCGTTGAGGATACATAAACATTTCGTTTGGCCAATGCTATTTTTGATGAAGTTCTATCTAGACTTGCTCTCCATGAATAAAAGTTCGCTTTTTTTATGATCTATTTTACCCCAGTCAAACAACAAATTGTCTTTACAAAACATTTCTTTTTCAGTTAAAACCTTGATGGAGTATACTTAGAAAGCACATGATGCATCACCTAGCCACACCCTTTTGTCTTCCTTGTCACTTAATTTGACTTGACTCAAAAAAGCTAAACAATCCTTTAGTTCTTCAGTTTCAACATAGGAGTTTGGTGATCTTTTCCAATCAAATAATTAATTACCACTGTTTATGTTTTTAGACACTCGATCTGCTATCTTTGCGTTGTTTTGTGTCACACCCTGAGCCGGCGGGCCGGATCGAATGTCCCGTCGGGCGGAAGGTTCTTGGGACGCGATATCGTGTGATAATCGAAATGATCAGATTGTATACATAGCATCAACATTTGAGAATAGCTTAAGCACAATAATAGTAAGACTAGAATTACAAAGTTAAATTACAATCATCAATGTTTGATAATTTAACTAAGTAAGCCTAACCAAAGAATCATAAGTTCACTATCTTGCATCTGTACAAGATATCAAAATGATTCATAATAAAACCACCAAAATACGTGCTTCCAAATGATACTAGGTCCTCTAGTTGGCATCTTAGTATGAAATTTCTGAATCCTAGCTTAATCCTGTACATCACCTGAGAAAACATGTAAGAAAACAAAGTCAACACATGGTTGGTGAGTTCATCAGAGTTAGTAAATGAAAAATGCTATTTAGCAACACCTGACTAAATGACAACCTTAACCTCACTATTAACCACCTATGCTATCCAGTCAAGTATGCTTATATATAGGGCATACGTAGGGGAACAAGCCCCAGCCGACGTCCCACCACATACCGGACCACATAACATATTGTTAATAGTGATAATTAAGCGTCTCATTCCATACACTATAGTTTACAGCTTTGAGTAATCCAAAAATGACACCTTTGAACAAGCTAAGCATGACAACCTTAACCTCACTAACAACCACCGATAATATCCAGTCAAGTATGCTTATATATAGGGCATATGTAGGGGAACAAGCCCCAGCTGACATACCACCACATACCGAACCGCATATTATATTGTTGTTAATGATAATTAAGCATTTTACACATTCCAACAACCCTTCAGAATGACAACCTTAACCTCACTAACAACCACCTATGCTATCCATTCAAGTATGCTTATATACAGGACATACGTAGGGGAACAAGCCCCAGCTGACATCTCACCACATACCGGACCACATAACATATTGTTATTAGTGATAATTAAGCGTTTCACCCACTACCACATCACAATCAATAGAGTTCAAAAATAGTTTTGAGTTAACTCCTAAGGACAACTGAATGCCTTGACATCCAGTATCAATCCACAGAAGTAACTTGGGTGTAACGATCTGTGTCGGTGCGTAGTTAGAGGATATCCATTAGTAGATGCAAAGTCTGCTAATAATATCATAATCATCCTAGCCACTGTTACAAAACATAGATGGACTATGAGGAACACTGAAAGGTAAGTACGAGAGGGCCAATCAGTCTGTCCTACTGTGACACCCCGTAAAATCCAGGTCAGCATTGTATTTTATTTAAATGTTTATTTTAATGATTTTGTACACGTGGCACTAGAAATAGTTTAATTTAGTGTGACACGTGACACGTGGCACGACAGTACAAACACCGATACATAACTAGATAATTCGAGGAATTATTGAGAAACAACACACACGTGTCAAAACACACGAACGTTGGTGAACGTTTAGCACATCGTGTAACACCACACTCGAAACCTCACGAAACGCTTAAACATTGAACTTAGAAGTTCAAACGAGGCCAAAAGATAGTCCATAAACGTGAAAACGGCGACAGATGTATCAAACCCATGAAACTAGGCCTATTGGGCTCTCCCATCGCGGTACGCGATGGTCCAATAAAGGCCCTATAGCGGTATGCGACGAGTTTCGGGAGAATTTGAATCCCGAAATCCATCGCGGTACGCGGAAGGAATCTGGGAGCCTCTCCGCGATACGCGATGGGTTTCAGAAGGCAAATCTTTATAAAACCAAGATGCAATCATGTTCTAACCACCCTATAACCTCCATTTCGAACTTCCAACCCCCTGCTACTCGACATAATCACTCCCTAGAGTCATCTTCAACCTCTGGAAAGCTGGATTACCACTTGGGAAGCCATTGTTGAAGAAAAGGAAGCTTGGAGAAAGCTTAGGAATACCTCTAGAACACCATCCACCACCACCACCACCACCATCTTGTTCCAGTCGAATCCAACAATCCAGGAGCCATAGAAGCTACTCAAGCACCATTTTAGCAACCGAGAAACTCTAGAAGGTAGTTCTATGCTTGAAACTCACTTTCATACCTTCTACACTCACATGCAATGCACAAAACTCACATGCAATGCACAAAACTCACATGCAAGCACCTATAGTGCACATGTATGAGATTTTGTTCTGGGTTTGATGATATTTGTGTGATTAAAGATGATCTATGATGATATTGTAATGATTTATGACGATCTATGGTGATGTACTTGTGAAAATCTCATGGTTTGTATATAAAATGTTGAAATAATGCCATGCATGTATGATCTAAAGGTTTCTAGATGATTTTGTTTATATTCATCCAGTCACAATGGAATCAGAGTATTATCCTTTACCTAAGTCATTTTCTGATTTGTCTGTGACGGTAATTTTCCTGTGATTTGTTGATTCACATCGATAAAAGCGTATTATGGGGGACCGTCAAGCACATCCGGATGATTCTTGATAATGTTTAAGTGTTGTTGCAAGATTAGATCATGATATTGTTGGTTAAAATATGAGTATATAACAAACTTGCTATTTTTAGTAATTTTTAAGTTACAAGATGGTGAAATAAGATGAGCTATGGTCATGCACGTATGTAAATTTGTTGTTAACATGATGAGATGATAATATTATGTGCAAGAAATGTGTTGAAACATGATTTTGGTCATCTTTAGCCTAGTTACTATTTATAGTAACTTTTAAGGCTTAAATCTTGATAAATGGTGATTTTAGCTATATGAGCATGTTTAGATGATAGTAAATGGCATATTACGATGATTTGTGACATGAAAATGGCTTAGGTATGTTTAGAATAATCATTTGCATGTAAATTAGCAAAGTTACTATTTATAGTATCTTTATTTTTAGAAATGTTAACTTATGAATTTTTTGTATGATTTGAGCATGCTAAGTGGTTTATCATGATATAATATGATGATTGTATGCTAAGTTAGATGGTTTCCGATATCGCATATGCTAGAAATGGAGACTTTCCATTTTAGGAAACTTTTATGTGCAAACATGATGTAAGTGACTTATGTGATATCGTATGATGATGTGCTATGTGTTAACATGATCACGTAGGACAAACGAGCATGCTAGAACATTAAAACCAATATGCTTTATGAACCTTGCTATAAATGGAAACTTTCTATAGATAGTAAGTTGTCGATAGACGCGACTTGCGCGTTTTGCACACAACGAGCACTTACACGATTGTTACACGATTCACAAATGACACACGGTTCACCAACGGGTCGTTGACTTGACACGGTCAACTCTAGTCAAATACGGTCAAACACTGTCAATGTGGACCAACACGAGCAAACACGGTCATTATGGACTGACACGGACAAACATGAACAACCAAGGGTTGTTGAGCACAAACATGAGCACTAGCACGAACACGAGCACGGTCACTCACACAAACTCATGTATGGTATACGATATAGGTAGCCGGTGACCGACACACTTTCTACTTGAGGAGCTTACGCTTGTTTTATCACGCGATCACTAAGGTGAGTTCACGGCCCCTCTTTACTCTTTTCAAACATTTTAAATAAGAGGAGAATACTAGTTGCATCGAGTCAAACATCTATTACTGTACAAACATTTTATTGTGTATGCTGGTTTATTAGTCAAACATTAAGTGTTGAACTCGTAACAAGTCGTCACAAAGTCTTACCGTTAATGTACCAACAACGTGGTAGGTTTGAATGGATCCGTTTGGGTGTGGCTAACCCCACGAGGCACAATATTGACTGGATGTCATAACCCGTGAAACTCTAACCTAACTTGCTGTGTGTACGAGACACAGCAGAGGCAAGAGCAAACAAGTCTAGTTCGGTAGTGACACACTGACACTTGTAGCCTAGGGCTCGGTACTAACATTTTTATAAACAACATGACACACGTTTTCTAATTATATGTATATATCAAAACCCGTGAACTCACCAATCATTGTGTTGACACTTTTTAAACTTGTATTCTCAGGTAATTGATAGGCATAAGGATTCAGGAAACGTACCTAAGGACTTGAGCTTAGGATCTGCATACATTTATGTCGTGTCGTTTTGATCAAACAATTATATTTTGTGTTGTGTATTTTCAAACAATGTTGTGCCTGACACTTTAATTTCCGCAGCTTGTATTAGACATGTATTTTCCGTTGCTAAGTTATTATAATTTCCACTATTTATTTTGTCAACTGTTTGGTTGTGTATGTGTCAAACATTGTATTTGAAACGCATATAGAGTTGTTCTATATGACCTTGAGCTGTGATTCTGGCCACGTCACACCCACGTGGACTGACACCACGAGTGGGAATTTGGGGGTGTAACAGACTGGTATCAGAGCCTTGGTTATAGAGAACAAGGTTTGCATGTAGTAAACTTAGACTATAGCCATTGCTCAACTTTAGACACTACACTTAGAACTTGCACACTGATGTTGTTATTGTTACTATTGAACTATTATTTACTAACTTGAGACTTACAAATGGTCGATAACAACGACGACGCTAGGAGAAACCTGGGAAAGTGCCCGGTGAACGAGAGCTGACAGAGGAGAGTCGTCGAAGGGTCGATGACATCGTGGCACAGGTGGATGAGGAGATGGACCGTCGAGCCCGACGGGCCATGCATGATCGTTATTGGGGTTGGTATCCCAAGACCATACAGGAGTGGATCGTGGGGGAGCGAGTACCTCCGCCACGGTATCCTGGCGACACATCCACCGGCCATCAACTACCACCACTTGGAGTGCCGTTGGAGTGAGCCTTCGCAGCCCACGTAGCCTATGCCAGGCGTGAGGCTAGGAGGAACCATGATCTGTCAGACGAGGTCCGAATTCTTTGTTAGAAGAACCAACGCCTTGAGAGGCGGAACAATAGCCTGCACGAGCAGGTGAAGACAGTACGCCATCAGATGGCGCAGTTGATGAGCTAGCACGGGCAGATTGTTGAGATCATGCAGGAGCATGATGGATGCATCGTCGCAATAGAGGTTGCCACGGAGGAGAATCACACGATGATTCAGGCCAGCGACGCCATGCTAAACGCATGGGCGGAGCAGTTTATTGTCGAGGCGCCTCCGGAGGATGGACCATAGTTCGAGGTCGAGGACCTCAAGGAAGGAGACTTCGATGAGGATCCCGAAGAAGATCCCGAGGAGGATGAGGACGATGAGGAAGCCGAGAGTGACATCTAGCATGTTACCATAGACTCCGATTAGATTAGTTATTTTATTATGTATTTCTATTGTATTGCCTAGACGAGCGGGATGTGCTCGTATGAACTCGTAGTATTATTATTATTTGAAAAATATTGTACTTTAAAATCTTATATTAATGAGAATGATGTTTTGTTTTACTTATCGCATATTCTGACTTTGGATGTTTGCTAACCTAACCTCTAACATGACATCTGACCTGACATCTGGCTAACACTTTAACTGACTAACATTCTATCCCTTCCATATAGAAATTATCTATGGCTGGAAGAGGAACATATGCACGACAACCCAAGCGAACAATGGATGCGGCAGTCATCAAAATGATGGTTGACTGTCGGGTCAGCAAGGCGCTTGCTGAGTACGAAGCGAGTCGCCAACACAGCGAAACTAGTGGGACGAAAAACGGTACTAGCACTCGCCTAACATGACTAACATAGTGTAGCTAACACGATACTAACACGCGACATTGGTTTCTGACAAACAGGATCGTACGGCAGCAATAAAAAGGGATGCTTGTTCAAATCTATCCTGAACTGCCACCCACATAACTTTAAGGGAACAGAAGGAGCTGTGAGAATGCTCCGCTGGGTCGAGAAAATCGAATCGGTATTCTCAATGTGCCAATGCACTGAGGAAAACCGGGTGAAGTTTGCAACCGGTACACTGGAGGGACCAGCCCTCACCTGGTGGAACACCCATGTCCAAACCTTGGGGTTGGACGGTGCCAACTCAATGAGCTGGACTGATTTCACCCGACTGCTGCAAGAGGAGTACTATCCTCGTGATGAGATTAGAAAGTTAGAGGCGGAATTCTGGGTGCTGAGGATGGTTGGCTCTGAAATCGAGCAATATTGTACTCGATTTCATGAACTATGCAAGTTATGCCTGGCTATGGTAACGCCGGAATATAAGAAAATCGAGCAGTTCATTAGTGGGCTGCCCGAACATATTCATAGTATGGTGACAACATCTGACCTCACGACCATCTAACCGTTGATCAGACTGGCTCACAACTAACCGATCAAGTGGTAGCTCAGGGTAAGCTACCCAAGCGAGGCGAACATCTGAAGCCTCAAGAGAACTAGAAACGGAAGTGGGAAGCCAGTCATCACCAATCTCAGCCGTCTCACCAGCAACAACAAAGGTCTGCACTAGCCAGAGCTTTCACTGCCACCCAAACCGATGACAAGGGGAAGGGTTTATATCAAGGGAAATACCCTTTGTGCAACCGATGTTCATACCACCACTCCGGGCAATGCGAGCGGTACCGTTGCCTGTGGTGCGGAAGACATGGCCACATGGCCAAAGACTGCAGAACCAAGTTTCCTAGCAACAAAAAAAACCCCAACCACAATCAGAACAACAACAACCAGAACACTCTCCGGGGGTGTTACGAATGTGGAAAACCTGGTCACATGCGGAGGGATTGCCCGCAGTTGAAGAAGGCCGGAGATGGAGCGGCAAAAGGCCGAGCGTTTGTAATTGGCTCGGGGGAAGCCAAGGATGATCCTAAAATCGTAACCAGTACGTTCCTTTTAAATAATGTCTATGCTAGCATATTATTTGATACCGGTGCCGATATGAGCTTTATATCTAGTGAATTTAGTAAATTACTAAATATTACCCCAACACCACTAGACTATAAGTACACCGTAGAGTTAGCCGACGACAAACTAATCGAAACATTACACGTCTTTCGAGGATGCGTCATGCTATTGGCGGATCACGAGCTCGAAATCAACTTGATGCCGGTGACTCTCGAGAGCTTCGATGTGGTCGTTGGAATGGACTGATTGTCCGCAAACCAAGCAGAGATCATTTGCAACGAGAAGATAGTACGAGTGACGATGCAGAACGGGGAATAGATCTCGATCCAAGGAGAACGACGGGGAATACCTCTGAACGTCATGTCTTGCATGAAGGCGAACAAGTACATACAGAAGGGATACACTGCTATACTAGCCCTTATCACGGAGCAACCAAAGAAAGAAAGGAAGATTGAGGACATCGCCGTAGTCCGCGATTTTCCTAAAGTATTTCCCGAGGATCTACCTGGACTACCACCGAAACGACAGGTTGAGTTCTAGATAGACCTTACTCCCAGAGCAGCACCGATTGCTAAGGCTCCATACCGACTAGCACCGACCGAATACAGGAACTGTCTAACCAGTTGCAAGAACTGTTAGACAAGGGATTTATCAGACCGGGCTTCTCGCCTTGGGGAGCACCGGTCTTATTCGTGAAGAAGAAAGACGGATCATTCCGTATGTGTATCGACTACAGGGAGCTGAACAAGGTGACGGTCAAGAATCGATACCCATTACCACGAATAGACGATTTGTTTGACCAACTACAAGTATTCGAAGATCTATTTGAGGTCGGGCTACCATCAACTGAGGATACAGGAAAATGATATTCCTAAGACTGCCTTTAGAACCAGATCCGGACACTACGAATTTCTGGTTATGACCTTTGGACTAACCAACGCACCCGCAATATTCATGGATCTCATGAACAGAGTGTGTAAACCTTATCTTGATAAATTCGTAATAGTGTTCATTGACGACATCCTGATTTATTCGAAGAGCCAGGAAGAACATGCTGAACATCTAAGGCTTGTCTTGGAATTACTGAAGAACGAGCAGTTGTACGTGAAGTTCCCAAAATGTGATTTTTGGATTCTCGAAGTCCAATTCCTTGGACATGTGGTTAATGAGAAGGGAATACACGTAGACCCAGCCAAGATTGAAGCCATCAAGAATTGGGAAGCACCCAAGATTCCATCCGAGGTGCGGCAATTCCTAGGACTGGCCGGGTACTACAGAAGGTTCATCGAAGGATTTTCAAAGATCGCCCAATCACTGAACTTCCTAACTCACAAAGACAAGAAGTTCGATTGGGGAGACAAATAGGAAGCTACTTTCAATCTGCTGAAACAGAAGCTATGCACTGCACCAATTCTATCCCTGCCGGAAGGGTGTGGCGATTTTGTGGTGTATTGCGACGCTTCTAAACAAGGACTCAGTTGCGTGTTGATGCAACGCGAGAAAGTGATAGCATATGCATCACGACAAATGAAGGTGCATGAGAAGAACTACACAACTCATGACCTTGAGTTGGGAGCCGTAGTGTTTGCCTTGAAGATCTGGCGACACTACCTATACGGCACACAATGCACTATATTTACCAATCATAAGAGCCTACAACTCATCTTCGACCAGAAGGAACTGAACATGAGACAGCGAAGATGGGTCGAACTCATCGGCGATTATGATTGCGCTATCAAATACCATCCCGGTAAAGCAAACGTAGTAGCCGACGCGTTGAGCCGAAAGGAAGCAACCAAACGCGTGCGTGCTCTACAACTTACAATTCACTCTGAATTACCGTAACAAATCCGGAACGCTCTACAGGAAGCTCTGAAGGTCGAGAACCTCACTCAGGAGTCCTTGCGAGGCATGGACAAACACATGGAGGTGAAGGCCGACGGAGCATACTATGTTAAGGATCGAATATGGATTCCACACCACGGAGGAATAAGGAGTGTGGTGATGGATGAAGCACATAAGAGCCGATATTTTATACATCTGGGCTCTGATAAGATGTACAATGACCTGAAGACAACTTACGGGTGGCTAAACATGAAAGCTGAAATTGCAACTTACGTAAGTAAGTGTCTGACGTGCTCAAAGGTCAAGGTTGAGTACCAGAAGACATCAGGTCTACTCCAACAGCCCGAGATACCGATGTGGAAATGGGAGCAAATTTCCATGGACTTCATAACTAAACTGCCTAAGACGACAAGTGGTTGCGATACCATCTGGGTTATCGTAGACCGACTAACGAAGTCTGCGCATTTTCTACCCATCAAGGAGTCTGAAAAACTGGACAAACTCACTCGAATCTATTTGAAGGAAGTGGTTACTCGACATGGAGTACCGATCTCAATCATCTCTGACCGCGACAGTCGATTCACGTCGCACTTCTGGAAGTCCTTGCATAAGGCATTGGGCACGATATTGGACATGAGTACCGCTTACCATCCGTAGACTAATGGGCAGAGTGAACGAACCATACAGACACTGAAAGACATGCTCCGAGCATGTGTCATTGATTTTGGTAGTAGCTGGGAGACTCACCTACCGCTAGTTGAGTTCTCGTACAATAACAGCTACCACACAAGCATACAAGCTGCACCATTCGAGGCACTCTACGGACGTAAGTTTCGATCACCCATCTGCTGGGCGGAAGTTGGAGACAGCCAACTGACTGGCCCAGAGCTTGTGCACGAAACGATTGAGAAGATCGCGCAAATACGCAAGCGGATGGCAGCAGCTTGGGACAGACAGAAAAGCTATGCCGACAAGCAACGCAAACCGTTGGACTTCCAGGTTGGAGACATAGTGTTACTCAAGCTCTCGCCTGGAAGGGGGTCATTCGTTTGGCAAACGAGGAAAGTTGAACCCTCCTTACTTTGGACCTTTCAAGATCACCAAACGAATAGGCCCTGTGGCCTACGAGTTGAACCTCCCGGATGAGCTGAGCATCGTGCACAACGTATTTCACATCTCAAACCTCAAGAAGTGTTTATCTGATGAAACACTTGTTATTCCTCTTGAGGAAATACAGATCGACGAACAATTAAACTTCGTTGAGGAACTTGTGGAAATTATGGACCGAGAAACCAAGAAGCTCAAACTCTGCAAGATACCGATTGTAAAGGTGCAATGGAATTCGTGACGAGGACCGGAATTCACATGGGAACATGAAGACCAGATGAAACAGAAATACCCACACCTGTTCGCGGAACAGACAAACACTGGCAACGCAAGTTGAATTTCGGGACGGAATTCTTTCTAACAAGGGGAGGATGTGACACCCCGGAAAATCCAGGTCAGCATTGTATTTTATTTAAATGTTTATTTAAATGATTTTGTACACGTGACACTAGAAATAGTTTAATTTAGTGTGACACGTGGCACGACAGTACAAACACCGACACACAACTAGATAATTCGCGGAATTATCGAGAAACAGCACACACGTGTCAAAACACACGAACGTTGGTGAACGTTTAGCACATCGTGTAACACCACACTTGAAACCTCACGAAACGCTCAAACATTGAACTTAGAAGTTCAAACAAGGCCAAACGATAGTCCATGAACGTGAAAACGGCGACGGACGGATCAAACCCATGAAACTAGGCCTATTGGGCTCTTCAGGGGTCCATCACGGTACGCGATGGTCCAATAAAGGACCTATAGCGGTACGCGACGAGTTTCGGGAGAATTTGAATCCCGAAATCCATCGCGGTACGCGGAAGGAATCTGGGAGCCTCTCCGCGGTACGCAATGGGTTTCAGACGGCAAATCTTTATAAATCCAAGATTCAATCATGTTCTAACCACCCTATAACCTCCATTTCGAACTTCCAACCCCTGTTACTCGACATAATCATTCCCTAGAGTCATCTTCAACCTCTGGAAAGCTGGATTACCACTTGGGAAGCCATTGTTGAAGAAAAGGAAGCTTGGAGAAAGCTTAGGAATACCTCTAGAACACCATCCACCACCACAACCATCTTGTTCTAGTCGAATGCAACAATCCAGGAGCCATAGAAGCTGCTCAAGCACCATTTTAGCAACCGAGAAACTCTAGAAGGTAGTTCTACGCTTGAAACTCACTTTCATACTTTCTACACTCACATGCAATGCACAAAACTCACTTGCAAGCACCTATAGTGCACATGCACGAGATTTTGCTCTAGGTTTGATGATATTTGTGTGATTAAAGATGATCTATGATGATATTGTAATGATTTATGACGATCTATGGTGATGTACTTGTGAAAATCTCATGGTTTGTATATAAAATGTTGAAATAATGCCATGCATGTATGATCTAAAGGGTTCTAGATGATTTTGTTTCCATTCATCCAGTCACAACGAAATTAGAGTATTATCCTTTACCTAAGTCATTTTCTGATTTGTCTATGACGGTAATTTTCTTGTGATTTGTTGATTCACATCGATAAAAGCGTATTATGGGGGACCGTCAAGCACATCCGGATGATTCTTGATAATGTTTAAGTGTTGTTGCAAGATTAGATCATGATATTGTTGGTTAAAATATGATTATATAACAAACTTGCTATTTTTAGTAACTTTTAAGTTACAAGATGGTGAAATAAGATGAGCTATGGTCATGCACGTATGTAAATTTGTTGTTAACATGAAGAGATGATAATATTATGTGCAAGAAATGTGTTGAAACATGATTTTGGTCATCTTTAGCCTTGTTACTATTTATAGTAACTTTTAAGGCTTAAATCTTGACAAATGGTGATTTTAGCTATATGAGCATGTTTAGATGATCGTAAATGGCATATTACGATGATTTGTGACATGAAAATGGCTTAGGTATGTTTAGAATAATCATTTGTATGTAAATTAGCAAAGTAACTATTTATAGTAACTTTATTTTAGAAATGTTAACTAATGAATGTTTTGTATGATTTGAGCATCGTAAGTGGTTTATCATGATATACTATGATGATTGTATGCTAAGTTAGATGGTTCCGATATCGCATATGCCAGAAATGGAGACTTTCCATTTTAGGAAACTTTTATGTCCAAACATGATGTAAGGGACTTATGTGATATCGTATGATGATGTGCTATGTGTTAACATGATCACGTAGGACAAACGAGCATGCTAGAAATTAAAACCAATATGCTTTGTGAACCTTGCTATAAATGAAAACTTACTATAAATAGTAAGTTGTCCATAGACGCGACTTGCGCGTTTTGCACACGACCAAGGTTTTTCGAGCACAAACATGAGCACTAGCACGAACACGAGCACGGTCACTCACACAAACTCACGTATGGTATACGATATAGGTAGCCGGTGACCGACACGCTTTCTACTCGAGGAGCTTACGCTTGTTTTATCAGGTGATCACTGAGGTGAGTTCACGGACCCTCTTTACTCTTTTCAAACATTTTAAATAGGGGGAGAATACTAGTTGCATCGAGTCAAACATCTATTACTGTACAAACATTTTATTGTGTATGCTGGTTTGTTAGTCAAACATTAAGTGTTGAACTCATAACAAGTCCTCACAAAGTCTTACCGTTAATGTACTAACAACGTGGTAGGTTTGAATGGATCCGTTTGGGTGTGACTAACCCCACAGGGCACAATATTGACTGGATGTCATAACCCGTGAAACTCTGACTTAACTTGTTGTGTGTACGAGACACATCAGAGGCAAGAACAAACATGTCTAGTTCAGTATTGACACACTAACACTTGGAGCCTAGGGCTCGGTACTAACATTTTGATACACAGCATGACATACGTTTTCTTATTATATGTATATATCAAAACCTGTGAACTCACCAACCATTGTGTTGACACTTTTTAAACTTGTATTCTCAGGTAATTGACAGGCATAAGGATTCAGGAAACGTACCTAAGGACTTGAGCTTAGGATCTGCATACATTTATGTCGTGTCGTTTTGATCAAACAATTATATTTTGTGTTGTGTATTTTCAAAGAATGTTGTGCCTGACACTTTAATTTCCGCTGCTTGTATTAGCCATATATTTTCCGCTGCTAAGTTATTATAATTTCCACTATTTATTTTGTCAACTGCTTGGTTGTGTATGTGTCAAACATTGTATTTGAAATGCATATAGAGTTGTTCTATATGACCTTGAGCTGTGATTCTGGCCATGTCACACCCACGTGGACTGACACCACGAGTGGGAATTCGGGGGGAGTGACACCTACAAGGTCCTGGCAACGAAGAACACTAATGACTAGTGGGGCTTGACGAATGTCAATGCTCGGCGGCCAATCAATATGTCTTACGATGTTCGATAGCATTAGCATACAAGTTTATAGCATACATAGTTTAGCCTTTACGTATCTTGTGCACGAGTACTAGCTTCGCATCCGGAATCCCATTCTATTAGTTTTAGCCTTTCAAGCATTCAAGCATCCAAGCCATTCGAGTATTTCAAGCATTTCAAGCATATAGTTTCAAAGCATTTCAAAATCATAGTATATAGTTTCAATAGCTTTCAAGAATCATAGCATTATAGAATATAGTTTTATTGGCTTTCAAGAATAGTATTATAGAATATAGTTTCAATAGCTTTCAAGAATCATAGCATTATAGAATATAGTTTTCAATAGCTTTATAGAATCATAGCATCTAGTTTCAAAAGCATTATAGAATATAGTTCTCAAGTTTTCAAGTATAATAGCTTTTAAAGCATCTTAGTATAAGAATATAGCATATTAGCATTTAGAATAAGTATGAAAGATTTAAGAAAAGTTTAAACATTCGTAAAAATATTTGAACATGTTTCTCAGTCCCGCAGTAAAACAAAATAGTTTGAAAAGGGACAGATGAACTCACCTGTGCTGCAGTGTTTGTAAGTCAATCAAAAAATGCATGCTCTCGTTTGTTGTAGATTATGTAGCTTCAGAACCTGATTTGATTTATTGTGATTTGGATACGGTAAGTATTTATATTTGACGTAGACATGAGTTTGGGCTCGGTGTGCAACTATGTGTCCTAGGTGTTTCTAATGAACTATTAGCATTTCGCTAAGTATTTCTAAACTAAGTATTTCCCCATGACCCCTGACCTTTAATTTTTATTAATTAAATCTTACTTCTATAAAATTTACAAGTTAAATCATTGTATTATAGAAATCCTCATTTATATACATTGTTAAGTTAATAAACAAAGTTTAAGGCTAAAATCCTTTTACTTAGTTTAAAATATATATATAACTAATCTAATTATGATAAAACTTATAACTCATGATTACATTTAAGAAAACATCACTTTTTATTACAACATATAAGTTATTTTATGAAAACTAGCATTAATAGTATAAGGACTTGAGTTAACTCTTTCAAGTTAAACATAAGCCCTGTACTAGCTTATATTTGTTTAGCTTTTCGAGTTTATAATTAACGAAGATCATTCCATGAGAATAATCTAAGTTTATTATCTTTATGTTGAAATCACCAAGAATTGAGAAGTTAAACATATAAGCTTAACATCACCCTTACTTAGTGTAATCCCTTAGTTTCATACATAAGCTTCTCTTGTTCCTTAGTTTCTATGTACACAATATCTCTTCATATAACATTAATTACATTTAGTTCATTTTCTTTAAAAACACCGATAGTAATTATTTAGGGTGTTAGGGTTTTAACTTAAACACTTGTTTAATTCTTTTGAACATATTCGGTGTTGATCATCTTTTCCTATGGTTTTGCCTCTTTAGAATACAATGTCTTATAGCTTTAAAGTTGTTAAAAAAACTTAATTTTTTATAGCTTTAAGAGTGTTTAGGAAAGATTTGTGTATTTAACACCCTAGGATCGATGAATACACTAAACCTGTTAACATCAAAACCCTAATGGCTTTCCCGACTCACCTACGTTCCAACAGCTTTCTCGAGCTCATTTCTAGATGGTTAGGCCTAATTCCAAGTCCATCCTACTTGGAACATGTCAGAGGGATAGTATCGACAGGGTTTATATAATATCGATGACCACCATGAGCTTAATATCGATGAATAGCCAGACCAGGTCTGTCGACATTAACAGTGTCGACTAGCTCAAGTTCGACACCATCATGGCCATTGATACTGATAGTATCTATGGTCCTTGGTGGATCAGATCTTGGAGAGCTTCGATACTAGTATTCTCGAAGAAGAACCATCGATATTGTTCTTCCTTGAATGTTCTTGCATCGATCCTATCCTAACCAGCCTCAAATTCGATGAAATTTGTTCCAAACTTTAATCTAAGAGGTTTCTTAACATCCTAGGTTGATTGTGAGTGAATCCTAAGAGGTTTAGTGGTCGAAACAGGGCTGAAATGTTCAAGTAGTTCGAACAAAAGGTGAATAGTGTACATCACTGAAAATCAGTTATTTCTCACTCGGTTTTAGCTCATTTTTGATGATTCTTGTCGATTTCTTCGTCTCTTCACAATCTACACTTTCCCACGGTCATTTCAACACTAAATTTGCTCAAATTGGTTGAATATTGAGTGAGTTAAGTGGGTTATCTTGAGAGAGAAATGTAGAGAGAGAGCTCCGGTTTTTAGCGAGAGAAAGCGTGTTTGTGTGTGTGTTTAATGGCATTAGATGCCATTTTATTGTTTTAAACATTCGGGTGTGTTTGGGTTTGTTCGGTTTCTCGCGTACTAGGGGTGGTTTTCGGTTTTCTCGTAACGAAACGTTACGATCTTATAAGATAAGATTTTCTAATTTATTTTAGGTGGTAATTCCTAGTAAATTAACTAAATACCTTTCATTTATTTTTAACATTTCCGAAATGTTTAAATTAACTATTTCATTGGATCGCATCATTCTCGCGCATTTTCGTACGAATCGTCACTCGTTCGAAGACGACGACAGTTACTTTCCAATATGGTTTGCTATTTATTAGACATCGTTTAGAGCGTTAAACCCACAGATATATTCGTGCGAATCGTCACCCACACGAATATTCCGTCAGTTTAATATTCACTAAACGACGTCCGTTGTTATTTTGATTTATTCGTTCTCACATACATTTATACATAATAAAGTCCTATCTAATAAGCACGTATAAGTTCACATCATAGTTTTGCATCTTGAATCATGTCAGTTTTCGTATCTGTGTGTCTTGTTTGTAAACTTTGAGTTTGTACACTGTTAACATCAATTGTTTCCTATAATATCAACACTGAATATTATACGAACACTTTCCGTACCAGTATCTACGGTACTTTCATACTGTTCTGAAATACTATTCCGGCACTGATGTTACATTTTGTTTCTCAAGCAAAACCAAGTTTGGACATCTTTCTTTGAGCCTTCCTATTTTCACCATTTTCAATTTCAACTTTAATCATACAAGAGAGATCAATATTAAGCCTCTTCAAATCTTCTTGATTTTTCACCATGTTCTTCAAAATTACGGGAATCGATTTCTTAACCGGGAAGCATGCCGAAGAATTTTTGCCACTATGAATATTACTTATGAAGTGATCCCATAAAGCATCTGGCATGTTTTTATACTTCCATAACCATTTGGCCAACATAGCCATGTTTGCAGCCTTAATACTTCCAACTCCCAAACCATCGCTATCTCTAGGTTTCATTATCTTCTCCCAAGCAACCCATGAAATCTTTTTGAGGATTCAGTTCCCCCCCATAGAAAACATCTTCTTTTACTCTCGAGCATATCAATTACCTTCACCCGAGCTTTGAAGAGAGATAAGTACTAAGCAATTGAGTTGCCCAAGACACTTTTAAGAAGAGTCAATTTTCCATTCGAAAGAGTACAAGCTTTCCATGTGGATAATTTTTTATTGAAGATATCTATAACCGATCTCTAATTTTTTACTAGATTCATGTTCGCCCCTACTTAAATCCCCAAGTAATCAAAATGGAAGGAGCCTTTAGCACATCCGACAATTCTTGTCATTTCGTTTTCTTGATATGAATTTGTTCATATTCCAAACACCTTGCTTTTTTCCATGTTGACCTTGAGCCCAGATGCTAAATAAAAGCATCTTAAAATTCTTTTCATATTTAGACCAATTAGAAGAAACCAATCTCCTGTAAAGATGAGAGACCAGGGGCAGTTTACACCAATTTTAATCCCATGCAACAAACCCAAATCACATGCAAATTCCATAACCACTTTTAGTGTTTTCATCCCAATAATGAACATAAATGGTGCCAGTGGATCCCCTTGCCTTACACCTCTTTGAACTTTAAATTTGTTGGACCGGACACCATTAATAATTATAGATGAGTAGCTTGAATCTAAGCAACCACTGATCCATCTTCTCCATAAAATTGGAAAGTTCATTTTCTTCAAAATTGAGTCCAAAAATTTCCATCTAATATAATCAAAAGCCTTTTCAAAATCTAACTTCAGACATTGGCTGATTTTTAGTTTATTCTCTATTTCCTCGATCCACTTCAAAAGTCCCGCTGCTTCTTCCTTTCTAGTGAAAGTAGGAGGGTTGCAGGAAGCAAAATACTTGTAAGTACACCCGTGTTGTGGTGGATCGGGAATAGCTGTGTTTGTATCGGTGGTGTGATGTGTTTCAACGTGGCCACCAGTATCATGTGTTCAAAAAGGTCCCCACCAGAACCAGAAGTGATATTTTGTTGATTTTGGGTTAATATACCTTGTACAATAGCCGATAACTGTTTCTTTACTATTTGTGCTACTGCTATCTCATTCAGTTCTGAACCACGTGCAGTTGCAAGTGCAAGTGGATTTGTTTTTGGGTTAGTAATGCTCTTAGCAGGTCGACCGTTTTTTGGAGCCATTTTCTACTCACACATACACAAAATCAGGTCAGAGTAAGAGCATTTTAATATAAACCCCTTTCAGTCACATAAGTTCAGCTGTAGACAGCTATAATGAAATTGATACGGATATGTGATTACACAAAAAAATGTTCTATAACTACTTGATATTATCCAGATATGTTTGTAACACAAAGTAATCATATTGTAAGTATTGTGACACTGATGCATAAATGTTATCAAACTATGTTATCTCACATATACGTGCTAGTATCACATAGAAATACTGCAATGTGACACCGATATAGATATGTTATTATCCAATTTTGATATGTTATCACACAGATTTTTGATATGTTACCACACAAGCTTTTGATATGATACCACACAGGCTTTTGATATGATACCAAACATGATTTTGATATGTTACCACACAGGATTTTGATATGATACTACACAGGATTTTGATATGTTACCACACAGGATTTTTACATGTTACCACACAAGATTTTGATATGATACCATACGAGATTTTGATATGTTACCACACAGGCTTTTGATATGTTACCACACAGACTTTTGAAATAAAACACACATTTTAATACAAAATACACATACCAAAGAAAACTTTTCATTATTATATCATCGTTTTATACATCAGAACGGTTTAGTACAAGAAAATTTCCTGATGTTACATTAACTAGTAACCAACCTATGCGCATGGGATCTATCATGTACATCAAAACTAACCCATAGTATCACTGGACAACCTATTCGCATCTATTCAGTGATATTTACAATGAAATGCCCCAAAAATAACGGTATCTGATTTTAGTCACCGTAAAATATACGACAAGCAAGCCATCACTATGGCCGTAGCTGCCTTTACTATAACGATCAAGAGTAACTTCATCTCCAAACTTAAGCTCCTAAACCTAACAACATGCTCTCTATACCTCTCCGCATACTGCCTAAACATGACAATCAATGTCCATCGCATCCTCGTCTCAATCACTGACCTCCACGCCCTAGTTCCTACCTCCAGTGTAACAACCTGCTCCATTAGAATCTGATGAGTTATACGTGTCTCTACCAGTGTATAATGGGTCTCCTGAAGAGATCCATGTGACTGTATCAGCTCCTGCCTGATGCCTTGCAGATCCAAAGCGATCTGCTGAAGCTGGGCCCTAAGCTCGATCTGCTACGATGACTCTCCAACCTTGTGGATAGAGTGAGGTAAATCTCTGGGTTCTAGATGATGTTGGGGGGAAGACCTGTGGTCTTGCGGGCCTGTCCCCGCATACGCCTAATCCCTGTGAACACTAGGACGCTATGAGGTTTCGGATTCCTCGCCGTCTAATACCTGATGAAACCTCATCCGACAGCTAAGGATGTCTAGGTGGTGTATGAGGTACTAGTGGTGGTGTCTAGGGTATTTGTGGTACTACTCATGAAGCTGCTGAGGATGAATATGAATATGAGTTCGTGCCTAAGCTAGGAGTATCGTCTTGGATCACATACGGAATCCTCTAATAAATGTAGCGGTCTCCTGAGTTTGACATAGTTGTATCAAATACAATTTCTGGATCAGTATCATGAAATGAAAATTGAATAATGATATTCAACATAACCATAATGTCTATTCCTATTTTAAACAACTATTAAATATAATGTTATTATTACGCTTAGCTTGAGATTCTTCAGAACACACATGTGTTGCAGGTTCCAGTTATGCTGGTCACTCATAACTATATTATGTACCAGCTGATTAGTCTAGATCAACTCAAGATAAGTTTTGTTCATTAATTATGTTTGGTGCACTCAGTGTCACTATACGAGCCTATGGCTATAGACTATGTTACTAGGTCAACCTAATTCTCTATAACTTTTGGCTCTGATAGCACCTTGTCACACCCCCACCTCTCATCACCTAATGATGATGTAACTGTTCACTCTTTGAAGATTGGGAAGCATAGTGGATGTCTCAGAGATTGGGTGCAACTTTACTTGAACTAGTATCTCAACACACTTGATTAACTTAAAGAAATATATTACACGGATATTATTACTATTACAAACCACAATTTTTTGTCCACAGCTTAAACATTATAAACATACTAAGTTACTTATTTACAAAATGCTTGAAAGTGAAAATCTCACCCGTTCATCACTGTCTCGCAGTAAAAGAATTTAAGTTTGAAAGGTCAATATTAAATTGGTGAGTTCATGAACAAGACTCTATACAATATGATATGTTAAGTATAGTCAATGGTATGGATTGACACTATTGGGATAATCATGTGACCCGTATCTAGTTCCTTTCAGAATCAATGATATGATATTACCTGAAGGTAAACATAGATGCATCATCTTAACGTATTACTACATTAAATTTGATAGTGGAAATGGTAACACATGTTCACACCAGGGGAATGCAATTCTACCAGCAAATGGGGTTGTCGGCCCGATAGTACTACCATTGTTTACTCGTTCGACCCCACATGGGTTCACTAGATACAGTTCGATGAACGATAACTTTTTGATATGTCACATCGATACCTACGGTTATCCCAGGATATCCCAAGCCGGCACACAGTTATATAAGCATATCATATGTTTAAGAAAGATTTCATAATGTTAACCTGGTGTTTGTAAAACATTAAAAAACAAAAGGGGGTTGTATGAAACTCAACTAAAGTATTTCAATCAATAGTTAGTGCGCATATTTGTGTTATTGTTCTTGTAATTCAGTTCTGCATTAACTTAAAGTTTTATAAGTTATTTGTGTTTAATTTGCTTATCAGGACTTCCTTAACGTTCAATGTTAAGGACACTGCAACTTGAGTTATTAAGCTGATCTTAAATCCTTAATCAGCCTCCTAAACATAATATCAAACAAAGTGTGATATACTATGGACCTATAACGACTTAGGTTCCTATTAAGGATTTTGTGACTCATTGGGTTAATCAGAACATTCTCAAATTAACCAAATAGGTATTCTTGTTTATTATATCACCAAAACAATTTCTCAACTAATTTCTGATTTAGGAATAGTCAATCCTTCTTATGAATCACTTAGGTATCATGAAATATACGAATTTCATATTGAAATAGGTTTGATAACGATATTCAATATACGAATCTGACTGTTAACGTGAACATCAGATTGTTATTCCAATATTATCCTAACTCTTGTCGTTAGCTTGAAAACACTTAGATCTGATCCAGCATTTCAAGGAATGATCAAGTCATCCATAACCATTGTTAAGTTCAAATAGGTTAAAACCATTAAGATCTATATAACGGAATCAAAACGAAGATTTCACCGTTAACATTTGGATTTATTTATTTATTTCTATCTATTCCCACCCATCATCTAGGCAATAATCAACAATAATAACCATGGCATTATGCTCAAATACTAGACTTAATATGTACATTATCAAACTAGTAGGAGAGATCAAATTGTTACCCGTTCGGACTGATTTTTGCCTGCAACTGATGATCCGATGTTGTAGGAATGATTTCCAGCTTGATGAGGATGTTCCTATGGCTGAACAAGATGATTTTGGGGTTGTAAGTTTGATCAGGTCGTATTTTTGAGAAGGAAGTTCGATAGAAGAAGAAAAATATTAAGTTTGCATGCAATCTGATTGTACTAGCATTTATTTATGCTGACTCTTCATCGCGTACCTCCAAGAAGGCCTGAGGATCCTTGGCGTATCGCGAAGAAAACTCTAGAATTTTAGATATTTTTTGCTTGTCGCGTACCGCCAAGAGTACCCAAATGGTCTTGGCATATGCGATGAATTCCAGGCTTAAGATATTTTTCAATTTTTCTTGTTTTCGAAATTCCAAGAAAATGCGAACTCCGTTTTTCGCATGGTTTTTACCCAGATTTAGGCCTTCTTGAGTATTTTCTCACCGTTGAGAATACGATCTTATTTCTATTATTGATTTAGAACAAGAAAGAATTGAACTTATAACCTAATTGTCACAAAATAGATATTAGATATGCTAAGGAATCTGATTTAACTTTAGTATATGATGCTTTACAAATGAAATTAAGAAACATTGACTGTTCATTTTGATTTAATGGTTAAAGGTAAAATGAATAATGTTTCTTTGTTAAATATTTTGTACATTTTAGTATCCTTGAATAATATTCTAAATGTCCATAGTCAATCAAATTCTTGATAATCAATCTGAATAAAGACTATTTGAATTCCTAGTTGGTTTATAGGGATAAAAGCTCACGTATTGACCAAGATCCATAGACATTCGTTAGAGAATGATATCGGACGTAACTCGCTTCAAAACGTTGGATCATTTTCATAAGAAGTTTTGAAAAATGGTATAATTAATATATACCCATAGACCTGAGTGTATTAGAACTTACTTTAATTAAAGTTCATTGCTTGATCTTACTGTCGTTGTTTCGTAAAAGGCAATTATAAGGGTAAATATTGGGAATGATTTTGAGATTAAGTGAGAGTTTTATGCTGCCAAAAGAATTCTATACTCTTATATTGACAAGGGAAGAAATTCTGGCGTTCTCGTTAGTTTAAACTGATCTAAACACGTAGCCGTGCTCAAACATAAAGTAGTTTGTTAGATCACTTTAAATTGGGTACAAGAACGAGAATGATTGAACAATATATGAGATTGAAAAAAGATGCATGTCTCATCTGTAATCCCTAGGGTTTTAAATGTCGACTTTGGATTGTAATTGTGTTCGATTTATAGTAAAGCAAAGTTAGTGGTATTCATTGCAACATTTGTAACCATTTATGCACACACACAAATCCAACAAGTAATTAGACTTATTACATGTATATACATCCATATATATATACATAATAAAAATATAATAATAAAAATATTAAATAATTCATTTAAAAAGAAATTTTTAATAAAAAAGTATTTTAAAATACATACATAAACATGTTACAAATTTTTTTTATATAACATATAAAATATGAATTATAAGAATAAATCATATAAATTTTAAATAAATTTATATTACCTAAATAAATAAATAAAAATTCATAAAGCTATAAATGCTTAATTTAAAAAGTTTTATAAGGTTAAAAGATTTTATAAATTTCCTTGTTAAATTTTTAGCATAAAATCTTATGATATAAAGGTATAAGGACTAAACTGCAAATCAACTAACCAAAAATTCAGTTTTAAAAGTTCAAAACTGAAATAACGAACTAAGGAAACATGGATGACTGTAATTGTAAAAGCCCCATACTTCTTTCCTCTTGGGTGATACTTGTAAAACTTCCATCTATGCTATTTGATACAACTTGCTTTGTGATACTATGTTATTCATTGTTATTCCATATCGAGTAACTTGCTTTGTGATACTATGTTATTCATTGTTATTCCATATCAAGTAACTTGCTTTGTGATACTATGTTATTCATTGTTATTCCATATCGGGTAGTTTAAGGTGTGTTAGATACCAGCTTCTCTTTGTCTTAGGTTAAATGTGTTATAAGGGCGAAAAGTACAACTATAGCAAGCTTTGTCCTTTGTATTGGAACGAGTTGCGAGCCGATATAAACTATTGCAGACATGTAGATATACTAAGTTTTTTAGCTAAGTATTGATACAATTTTGGAGACGCTACATTCTAAAACTTAATTACAAACTTGTAGGATATGCATGCTCGAATTTAAACTTTGTAGTCTAATTGAATTGCATCAGTTTTCTATGTGTGCAATATAAAATTTATGGGTTACTCATCAACTTTGGAAATACTAGACAAAATCCTTATTTTGCATATGTAACAGGTTAAGTGTATGCGATGGCGAAGACACAGGATAATATTATGCTAGTAGACTTAGTTTTTAATCTAAACAAATGTTAGACTATTTTATTTTGATGTATGTTGGTTTTAAACAATGTAATGACTGATTGCTTTGGCTTGAGTGCATTTATGTTTTGATTATTGAATTCTTCAATATAAATGCTTAATTATTGAAAATTATAATATAGCAAAATGAGTTAATGAACAAATAAACTCGCGCCCCAACCTATTCTGCCGTTGGTTGGGGTGTGACAGATTGGCATTAAAGCAATGGTTTTAGAGATTTAGGTTATTAGAAAATGGTGACCTAGACTATAACTAAGGTTACCCAAATATGAGTCATCTCATGTTACTATTTTTTTATTACTTGCTTATGTGCTATGCGCTATATCATAATTGTTATGCTTACTTATTTTGTGTGATGCTATATTAAACTGTTACCATAGAGGAAAGCCTTGGTTTTTAAATACAGTAGAGGAAATCCATAGTTGTTGACTTGCCTTTGACTACACTTAGCTAGGAATGCCTTAGTCTAAGATTGCTTATTATTGTGGGATTTACTTAGCTTAAGCAATTGCCTTAGAACTTTAATTTAAGTAAACTCCATTCTAAACTCACGTACGCACGAATGGTCGTTAGTTGATAAGATTCAAACTCATTAGGCTTAATGCTTAATATTCTTTGGAGAAGTTAGGTTTAGGAAATTCCAATATTGATTTTAAGATCCCCTTAGAATTAGGTTTGTGAGGTGGATATGTAGTAACTGGAAGTGTAGTATCAGTAGTAAGAATTCTTGTCTAGGAAGGCTATTCGTATAAATCCCCGAGGCATTGTGGGACCTATCTAACTTTTCTGGGGATTTCTGATGAGAGTATGATCACTTATAGGCCAAAGAATATCACACCAAACATTTTACAAACTTAATATGTCACAAGGTATTCAATTTTAAATGTCAATCCTTATGTTTTAAAAAAAGCCAATTAATTTGTTTAATTAATTTACATTCAATGACAGTTTATCTATGGTTAGTAATAATTCCTTATTACTATATATAGGATAATGCAAATGTCACAAGTCTAAATGCTTTCTGTTATATTCAACCTATTCATATTCAATGCCTAATCGATACCTATTGAATGTTTATCTAGAATGGCTCGTAGACAACAAACCGGTGAGCGTTGCTTGGCTGGCAATATAGCTCGGCAAATGGAGGTCGTGATAGCTAACATGGTTGTGTAAATACACCAACAACTCAATGTCAACCCAACAAACCTGAATCCTAAACCTGTCAACCACCCCAATTGCTCATTCAAGCAATTCAATTCCTACAACCCACCCAAGTACAATGGCTCAGAAGGAGCTGCTAGATTGCTCCAATGGTTCCATGGAATGGAAAGTACTTTTCTGAATAGTGGCTACCCAACCAATTTAAAGGTTTGGTATGTTACTATGACTCTTTAAAAAGGAGCCCTTACTTGAAGGAAGAATGAGAAAAGGTCTTTAGGTGAAAACACTGCTGCTGAACTGACCTGGACTAAGCTTATGGAACTTATGATCCGAAAGTTTTGCCCTTATAGTTAGGTCAAAAAGCTTGAGTTAGAGTGTTGAAAACTCAAACAGGAAGGTAGGGAAAACATAGTCTATAACAATTATTTTCATGAACGGAGCCTTTTATGCCCTAATATGGTGACCCCTCTCAAAAAGGGGGCCGAGAAGTACATTGGTGGTATGCCAATGAAAATTCAAGACTCGGTCCTTAGTAGCAAACCTACTACTTTAGTTGATGCCATTCACATGGCAAAGGCCTTTACTAATATCCTTGTAAAGGCAGGGAACCTAACTATAAAGGGTTCAAAGAATGACAAGGAACTAGCAAAGGGTTCAAAAGAGGCTCCAAAAGAGGAGTCAAAGGTTGTTTCAAATTCCAACTTCAAGAAGAATCATAAAAGGAAACCAAGTCACGTGAACTATGTTGTGATCCATGCAAATCCTATTCAACTAGTGGCCGTGATCAATCCTAACACTCAAGCCAACAAAAAGGCATACACAGACACTCATCTACTGTGCACCATGTCTACCTTTCATCATCCTTCTAATACTCCATGTTGATTGTGCACCAATTGTAATCGACTAGGTCATTTTACTCTCCACTGTCGTGTGCCAAAAGTTCAAACTCCTCTTGCTAATATGAAATTCATCACTACTCCTAAAGCTAAGCTTGCAACAACCATGGGTACGTTAATCATTTTGTCAACACTTGCCTGATGACGTGATCTTCTTTCGCCAATCGATTAAGATTCTTCAAATTTATGTGTCCCAGACAACAATGCCACAACAAACAGTCACTTTCAGAAGCTTTTATGAACATATAGGTGTTTTTCATAAATGAGTCTGAATTCATATTTATGATGTAAGCATTTTTGATCCTTGAAGTTCTCATCAAAATCCACTTATCTGGTATCACGAACCCCGGCTTCAGAATCAAGCATTCTTTTTTGGTGAAGTGTGTCGAAAAAATCTTGTCACTGATCTGAGAAACACTCAACAGGATGTGGTTGAGTTCCTCCACATAGTACACATATTTAAATCTTTGAGTTCCATTTGTAACCGGGACTTTCATGCTTCTCTTTCCTCTTTTATCACCAGTAAAAGAAACATACCCTCCATTAAATGGTGTGACTTCATGCAATTGAGAGAAATCTCCTGTCATATGTCAGGAATAACGACTGTCTACATACCAAACATTTTTAAGTTTATTTAGTCATCCCTGCATAATGCACAAACATTTAATGAGATACTGGTATCCAAATCTTTATAGATTTAGGCACTCTGGAGTTATCTCTGAAAGGGCCAATTTTCATCCTGCCAGAATTAGTTGACTTCAGTGGTGATTTCCTTTTCCAAGTTGATTTGATTTCTGATTTTGAATTTTTTTTCTTTTGTCGGAAACTATTTTGACTTTGCTTTATCTTGTTAATTCTGGCAGAATGAATATTCTGAGTTTTGTTTGCCTTCTTCACCTTAGGTTTGGAGGATTTCTCAATCATCTTTAGTTTAGTGATGGGAATTTCCTTAGGTGTGACCTTTTGATTCTTCCCATAGAAGAAGTTAGTAGGTTTGTTCAGAGAATGTCTAGCAATATGTCCGGGTTTGCCACATGCATAACAACATACCTTTTGATGATATTCATTGATATCAAAAGGTTTCACATCACAATCACCCATACCAGGACATGAAGGAACATGGATTTGTTCCAAAGATTTCTTTGGACTATAAGGTTCACAGTTTGGATTCAAACTTGAACTCATCCCTTTGGTGATTGTGGTATTTTAACCACTTTGCTAACCCTTTGAAATCTCAATTTTTTTTTCATAATGAAATGTACTTGCAATGTCATTAGTTGATTTGGCAAACTTTGTCTTAAAATCATAAACAAGATCACAATGATTAGCATAATTATTTTGAAAACAGTCAACATTGTTAATTTTTGAAACAAAAGATTTCTGATTGTTCAATGCAAAAGGAGGATTTGTGCTCATCCTAGCACTTATTTCTTCATCCTCATTTGTTGGTTTGCTAAAGCTTACATCTTCTACACAACTCTCATAATGATTAGAATAGCTCACAGTTTTTATTTCAGGATCAACCTTTAATGGTACTAGTTTTTCAAGACCAGTTGTGAATTGAGATCCTAGATCTGACTTGCCAATTAAGTCACAAACTGAGTTTTTGAGTATTGGCATGCTATAGAAGTTATGGTTAAAAGGAGGTTCAACCTCTTTGTAACCAAGACCTATATTCTTATTGCCATGCAATTGGGCATTTATCATGCCTTCAACAACTTTGCTCGAATGGTCAAATTTCTCAACAGTTATCTTAGCTGTTGCTAACTCATTTTTAACTTGATTAAGTTCCAAAATGATCTCATTAATTCTGCACTTTGTAGCTCGATAATGAGATTCTTTGTCACTTAACTTTTCTTTGAGTTTTGAGATATCTTGCCTTTCGGCGTCTAGTTTTCTATTGAAAATTTTTTCATTTTTAAGAAATTCTGAGCTCAAGTATTTTAATTTGGTCACTTCCATGATTAAGGAAGCATTGTGTTCTCTATAACTGAGAACCTTATTAATGCAAGCTTAATAACATAATTGATCAGTTACCTCAGAGTGTTTTTCATCAACCTCATCCATGAATGCATGACTTAATGTAATCTCCAGTTCCTAAAGCTGATCACTCTAGTCATGTGAATCAGTTTCTTGAGTAACCAAAGCTTTAGAGGTTCCAGCTCCTGTAGACTCATCAGTCTTCCTTTCTGCTTCCTTCCCTGTCTTGAGTAGTTTGCATTCCCTGGAAAAGTTTCCAGGCTGATCATATTTGTAGCGCTGAATTTTGACTTGTTGAATCCCAATTTCCTTCTAGGGTTATTTCCAAAGTAGTTTCGTCCATATTTAGTGATGATCTTCTTTTCCCTAAACACAACCATTGACATCTGCCATGGAATATCCATTTCCTCCACATCAGCTGGATTAATCTATTCAAGATTATCTTGAGTCAGACTTGCATGTGCAAGCTCCATGCAAGGAAGGCATTGTAGTTCTTCATAAAGCTTTTAAACAACATCAAATTTTCTTCACCTTCAGCATTGATCTTTGGCATAGATTGACCTTGACCTGAGGAAATGAAAGTAGTTTCATATGGAATTGAATGAGAAGCAGAACCCTAATGGTTCATTTTTAAGATTAGGGTTGCATTCTCTGAAGCAAGACTGATTCCCATTGAGCTAGCATGATTCAAGGGTCTTTGCTTATCAACCATATCATATGAATTGATAATGGATATCAGTTCACTCAAGGAAGTCTTGTACATATCCTTGGTTCTCTTGATAGTGGTGTAGTTGAATTCCATTTCTATGGCAAAGAGTTTAACAACTTCTTGTTCACTTCACCCTTTGTCATTTTAATGCTAGCACTTGCTAACTCTGTCATCAGATGGGTGAACCGGTCGAGTTGTGCCTCCATAGTCTCTCCCTTGATGTGATTGAACACATTGAACCTTTGTCTTATCATATCCATTCGGCTTTCCCGCATTTCCCCATTTCCCTTAAATCTCTCAACTAAGGCATCCCACAGCTCCTTTGCAATCTTGTGCTCCATAAACCCATGAGCAACTTAAGTGGATAATGAATAGTGATTGAAGCATAATCTTTGTCATCATTCTCCTTGAGTAGAATATCATTTTCAGTAAACAGCTCTAGATGTTTTGGAATCAATCCTCTGAACTCGTTCTCGTACATTGGAGCATAAGGTCCTTCTTCGATAGACCTCCATAACTAGGATCAGTGTATTTGATAAACTATTGAAATATGAACTTCCAATCTTGAAAGTTATCTCCCAAAACTAGTCTGGGGGCTTGGTGCCTGTGCTGATCTCATTGTACAGGTTCAGCAGGTTGGACAAGTTGCTAAGGTTCTAGGCAGCCATGTTCACGAAATCCGGTAGTACACGAACCAGTAGAAGTACTCGAATCACAAAGTATACAAAATCTCAGAAGTACTCAAAATGGGAGTACTCGAACTAGGAGAAGTATACGAAATCTGTAGAGCCCTATCCAGAGACAAAGACTGACAAAATAAACTACGACCAGATAAAGACCAAGTTTTGCTTATTTTCGTGTACATAGATTTTTGTGTACTTTGTATTTTTGAGTACTTGAACCATTTCATGTATAGAGGTTCGAGTACTCCTAGGAGTAGTATAAATAGACGTGTTTTGTACTGCCCTAGGGTTGGATTCCCGAGGCATTGCTCTAGACGTATTGAGGCAGTGTTCTTGTAAGTTCATGATTTTATACAAACTTTGCATTTTTCCACTTCTTCTCATGATTTTAACTTGGATTCCGCACTTGTTGGACTCATTTGGTGTGGATTGGAGTCATAAACTCAAGTCTTGATTGAGATTTGGACCTACAAGTGGTATCAGAGCCTTTGAGCTATTTTTTACATCAAGGTAACAACTTTTTCATGCAAGTTTGATACTATCATGTTTGCCTTCACCTCATCTATCTGCTGTCAAAATTTGGAGCTATAAATCTTGGAGAATTTTTCTCTAGAATTTTTTAAGTATTTTCGAGTTCTTAATTTCGAGTACACAGCTTCGAGTACACAGCTTCGAGTACACAACTTCGTGAACTGGTCTTCGAGTACCACAGTTTGAATTCTACAGCCTTAGCGAAATTGAGTTATGAGTTTTTGGTTTTCGAGTACTGGCCTTCGAGAACAGTATTTCAGGTACAGTACTTCGAGTTCTGCTTTTAGAGTACGTGTGTTCGAACACTTGGCTTTCGTGAACTTCTGTTCGAGAACAGTATTTTGGATACAGTACTTTGAGTACCTCTGGGATTTCATATACTACTTGATCCTTGGATACTTAAGGATTTCGAAAACATCAGACATTTCGGGAACTTCTTGAATTGAAGAACTGAGACTTAGAAATTTTTCTGATCATCATGGCTTCTAAGAATCTGACCAACTTGTCCAACCTGCTGAATTTGGACAATGGGATAGGTATGGGAACTAATCCACCAAGGCTTGTGTAAGGAGAACTTCCAAGACTGGAAGTTCAGATTCTAGTCTTTCATCAAGTACACAAATCCCAAACTATGGAGGTCGATATTGAAAGGGCCTTATGTGCTCATGTACCAGAATGAACTGAATGGGCTGATTCCTAAGGACCCAGAGATGGATACTGAAAATGACATCCTACTGAAGGAAAAGGATGACAAGGCGTATGACTCAATCACTATGGCATTGTCTACTGATGTGGCTCATGGGTTTAAGGAGCACTAGACTACCAAACAACTTTGGGATGCGTTGATTGAACGCTTCGAGGGAAATGAGGATATGAGGGAGAGTCGTAAGACATGTTGAGACAACGATTCAACATGTTTAATCATATCAAGGGGGAATATTTGGAATCCCAACTCAACCGCTTCACTCACCTCATGACTGAAATGACAAGTGCTGGGATAGAGATGTCTAAAGGGGAGGTCAACAAGAAACTATTGAACTCATTACCGTACAACTGGAACTCTAACTGTACAACGATCAAGAGGACAAAAAGATATGTACAAGACTACCCTCAGTGAGTTGATCTCAATCATCAACTCATATGACACGGATGATAAGCAGATGGCATTGAATCATGCTAGTTCCATGGGCATCACTCCAGCTACTAAGAATGCTGCACTTTTGTCTCCTATCAACTATCAAGCCTCTGGTTCTCAAGTTTACCAGGCTTCAGCACCTCAGTCATTCTTTTCGAGACTGCATTCCTCTCAACTGGGCAAGCTAGTTCAGTGCCCAAGATCACCCCTGAAAGTGAAGAAAATCTGCTACTATTCAAAGGGTTTATGAACATTTATAACACATTCATTACAGGAGAATTGGCACCGGCCAATCTTACTCAAGACAATCTGGAGCAGATCAACCCTACTGATGTTAAGGATATGGATATCTCATGGCAGATGTCCATGGAAGTCTTTCGAGCCAAGAAATTCGTCAAAAAGTATGGAAGGAACAGCTTCGGGAACAACCCAGGAAGGAAGCTCGGGGTCGATAAGTCCAAGCTCATTGCTACAACTGTGGCCAACCGGGTCACTTTGCTCATGAATGTAAGCTGCCCAAGGTTGTGAAAGAGGCAGATAAGAAGCAGGAAGAGAAGGCTGGAGCTGGAGTTGGCACATCCAAGGCATTGGCTAAGCAAGAAACTGATTCTTATGACTGGAGTGACCAGGTGTAGGAGCTTGAAATGGCATTGAGCCATGCGTTCATGGCTAAGGTGGATGACAAACGTAATGAGGTAACATAAAATCATTGCTATACATCTTGCATTGAAAAGGTCTTTAAATATCTTTCTCACAATGAGGATCTAATCAAGGAAGTCACCAAGCTTTAATATTTCAACTCTGAATTTTTTAAAAATGAGGAAATTTTTAAAAAGAAACTTAACGCTAAAAGGAGTGATATTTCAAAATTAAAAGAACTTTTAAGTGCCAAAGAGTAAACTATCGGGACGCCATACGTCGGATAGATGAGTTCTCCTCAGAGTTAGAACAAGCTAAGACTCAGTTGTCAAAAACAAAAATCTGAGCAGACAAATATGAATATTCAAATAATGTGGTGGCTAAATTGGTTGATGTTGAGAATAGGAGAAAGGAGAAAATAGGGCTTGGTTTTACTGAGGTGAAATCTCCATTTAACCACAATTACTCCATCATGCCCAATATCAACAATTCTGTTGATGATCTGCTGTTGAAATCAGACCGAAGGTTTGAATTCACCACTGGTTCTAGCAAACCAGTTTCTCTTACAACAGATCCTATCTTGACTGACCTCAAGAATTCTGATAGTTCTGAGGTTTGTGCAGAAAGTTTGAATGTTACAGGTCAAAGGGAGAAGGAGGAAGAAAGAAGTGCTAGCACGATCACAAATTGTTCAACTTCACATAGAAAATCACATTTTGTTCCAAAAGTTGACTTTGTTGGAAAATTTGAATGAATCACAATTAAACCAAATAAAATGATTAAGAATATTAAGACTAAGTTTGTTAAAATTGGTGATGATGCTAAAAACAAATGTGTCTTAGAATCAGATTTTTCTCCTTTGATATAACAGGTAGACTAGGCTGATTCAACAATTACTACTGAGGCGGGTTCAAAGTTAAACCCTAACTATGAACCTTATGTTCTAACTGGGTAATTGGAAAAAACCTCCACATTCTCTAGTCTGATTGATTGTGATGTAAAGCCATTTGTCCCAAAGGAGTTTCATGACAAGGTATGCTACTATGCATGCGGATGACCAGGCCACATTGGTAGACACTGTCTGCACTGACCTACTGAATTTTTCTATGTGAAGAATTAGAAGGTCACACCCAAGGCTAAACCTGCTAATAGACCAATGAGGACTGACCAATCCTCCAAGCCTAGGTGAAACCTTAGAAGATGACTCAGAATCATCCCACTGCCAAAAGGGCCAAACCAACAGAACATAATCAATCTGGTTTTCATAAACAAAAATCAAGGGTTTCCAAAACTAAAAGTAAACCGCAGTACAAGAATAAGCCACAGGTGAAACCTCCATTAAAACCAATTGATCATGGCAGTGGAGTCAAGTCCATGAATGTGAGGGCTAAGTCAGACAAGCCCAAGGGCAAGAACAAGCAAAGACCCAAAGTTCCACACGTACCTAAATTTGTTATGATTTGGGTACCCATTTCTCACTAAATGTGTGTGTACCATGCAGGGACGACCAAATAAGCTGAAGAATGTTTGGTACGTGGATAGTGGTTGTTCCCGGCATATGACTGGGGATTTTTCTCAGTTGTATGAAGTCACACCGTTTAATGGGGTATACGTTTCGTTTGCTGGAGACAAAGGTGGGAAGATCAGCATGAAGGGAATGGTTACAAATGGAACTCTTAGTTTTGAGGATGTGTACTATGTTGAAGAACTTAACCACAACTTGTTGAGTGTTTCTCAGATTTGTGACAAGAGTTTTTCAACACACTTCATCAACACAGAGTGTCTTATCTTGAAGCCCAGATTTGTCATACCGGAGAAATGGATCTTGATGAGGACTCCGAGAATATACAATGCTACATCATCAACATGAATTCTGATTCATACACATAAAACACTTGCTTGTTTTCTAAGGCATCGGAGACTGATTGCTTGCTGTGGCATCGCTGACTGGGTCATGTCAACTTGAAGAATCTCAACCGACTGGCAAAGGGAGATCATGTCATTGGCCAGGACTTCTCCATAATTAACAAGTGCATCACATGTGCTAAGGGGAAGCAACACAAGAGACCCCAAAAGCCCAAACTGTTTAACTCAATTTCGTTAGTTCTTTAACTTCTTCATATGGATCTATTCAGACCAGTCAATGTCATGAGCATCGGGAAGAAGTCATACTGTCCCATGATAACATATGATTATTCCAGATTTACTCGGGTGTTCTTTCTGGCCAAGAAGGATGAGACACCAGAGATCCTAAAGAAGTTCATCACCCTGATTGAGAAGCAGAAGAATTTGAAAGTAAAGGTGATCAGATCTGACAAGGACACCGAGTTTAGAAATCAAACACTTACTGATTTCTGCGATGAGAAGGGAATTGCTCTATAGTATAGTGCAGCTCGTACACCTCAGCAAACAGAGTTGCTGAAAGAAGGAACAGAACGCTTATCGAGGCTGGACGGACTATGTTGTCAGAGTCAAAACTGCCAATCTTCTTCTGGGCTGAAGCTGTTAACATAGCCTACTATGTTCAAAACCGAGCTTTACTGAACAAGCGCCATCAGAATACTCCCTATGAGATATTTTTCAATCAGAAGCCGAAGGTCGGTCCACTTCAAAGCTGATGAGTGTTACTTCATGGGCTATTCTTTTGAGAAAGTTGCTTACCAGGTATACAACAAGATGACCCAGATGATAGTGGAGTTGTACTACATTGATCGGCAAAAGATGAACAACACCGATGGCGGTTCTGGTCCAAACTGGAAACTTAAGTATGATTCTACATTCGAGCCCTTCAACACTTCATTTGAGAGTCCAAGACCATCTGAGCCTGAAGACAGTTTTTACAAGAGTGACAACATGGACTATCGGGTTGACTACGTTCCATGTGACCCTAAGCTTCTGACCATTGACCCGCCAGGATTGTATTATCGAGCTCTGCCCGCTCAACCAACTCCGATCAATGAAGTCATCTCATCAGATCCGGAGACTTCTCAGTCTGTTCAACCAACTCCGAAGACAGATCAAACCTCATTGTCTTCTCACCAGACGTTTGACAATCCACTGTACTCAAACCACATCCCTGAGGAACATTTTGCGGATTTTGGAACTGAGGCAAGTGAAACTGCTCCCGCAGACAACACCACTTCCTCTAGTGAGGAACAACTAACTCACATCAGCAATCTGTTCGACAATCTAGCTGTGGAGGAAGTACCTAGTTCAAGCATCAACAAGAATCACCTAGTAGAGAACATCAGTAGACCTCTTTCAGAAGGAGTTCTTACAAGGAGCAGATCTATTCCAGCTCATAATGCCTTGCCTGAAGGAACTATCACACACAGTTAATCAGGTCCAATTAATTCTTGTTTATATTCTTGCTTTATTTAATAGGTAGAACCCAAGAATGTCAAGATGGATCTTAAGGAGTCAAGCTGGGTTGAAGTAATGCAAGCAAATTTGAAGCAGTTTTAGAAGCTCCAGGTGTCGAATTTAGTTCCGTTGCCCAAGGGGAAACTGCCAATAGGAACCAGATGGGTCTTCAGATTTATGAGAGATGATTCAGGTGTGATCATTATGAATAAAGCTAGGTTGGTAGTCCAGCGCTTCTACCAATAAGAGGGTATTGACAATGAAGAAGTCTTTGCACCAGTCGCAAGACTTGAAGCTATCTGCATCTTCTTGGCCCATGCTTCCTACATGAACTTCATAGTTTACCAGATGGAAGTGAAGACAACATTCTTGTATGGAAAGTTCAAGGAAGAGATATATGTATGGTCTTCATCAGGCACCACGAGCATGGTATGCAACACTTACGGATCTGCTTGCAAATAGATATACCCGTGGAGCCATCGATTAGATAGTGTTTGTTCGCAGAGATAAGGATGACTTGATTCTCGTCCAGAATTATGTGGATGACATTATTTTTGGTTCGACGAGCTCGGTGCTGTGTAAAGATTTTGAGGCAGTGATGAATAAGAAGTTTGAGATGAGTGCAATGGGGGAGATGACCTTTTTCTTGGATCTTCAGGTAAAGCAGGATCCAAAGGGTGTGCTGATTCATCAGGGCAATTACGCTACCGACATTCACACTAAGTTCAACATGTTGGACTTGAAGCCTGCCTGCACTCCTATGGCTGCTCGTCTTGTCTTGACTTCGGATTCATATGGTGAAGATATTGACCAACATCTTTACCGATCTATGATTGGTTCACTGAAGTACCTGACCGCCAGCAGACCCAACATAATGTTTTCTGTATGTCAGTGTGCTAGATATCAAGCAAATCTAAAGGCCTCTCACCTGATTGATGTCAAAAGCATCTTTCGCTACCTAGTCAGGAAACCTCGTCTCGATTTGTGGTATCCTAAGAACTCTGAGTTTAGTTTATTTACTTACTCCAACAATGGTTTTGGTGGTTGCAACTTAGATAGGAAGTCAACCACAGGAGGATGTCAGTACTTAGGAGATCGCCTCGTCTCGTGGCAGTGCAAGAAGCAGACAACCGTGTCAACCTCCTTTGCTGAAGCTGAGTATGTCGCTACCTCCATTTGTTGTTATCTGGTTATCTGGATGCAACAATAGCTTCTCAATTACGGTTTGAATTTTCTTGACTCTCCTATATATTGTGATAATGAAGTCGCTCTACAGATTGTCAAGAATCTGGTACAGCAATCCAAAACTAAACATATTGATATTCGGATTCACCTTATCCGAGACTGTTTCGAATGGAAGTTGATCCATCTTGAAAAGGTCCATACAGATGACAATCTGGCAGATTTTTTCACAAAAACGTTCGACACAGCTCGCCTCCACCATCTGCTTGCCTATCTCAAACTAATAAGTTTTGATTAAAACAATTTTTGTAAATACTTTAAAATTTGTGTCTTGTTTTATTTTTAAATTATTAGATCAAAATTTAGGGAGAGAATATTTACAAAAGCAACAAAAAGATTTTCGGTTTTTGAGTCTATTTACAAAAACAACAAAAAGATTTTTCATTTTTGAGTCAGTTTAAGATGATCTACAAGTTTAGAGGGAGTGGAATTAAAGAAAACAACAAAAAGATTTTGCCTTTTTCAAAATTTAAGAAAAAAACACAAAAAGGTTTTATTTGGACAGTCAGGTGAAGCGGTTTATTGGGAAGTGAAATGATTTCTGACACTCAGAATTTTCACTACCTTAAGATAATTTCTAAAAGAATAACAACTTTAGATAACTATAAAGCACTAGGAAGTTATCGCACGTTTCCCTAATAAGGAGTTTGGACATGATCATTCAAAAATATTAAATATATATATAAATAAGTGAGAAGTATTGGAAAATTAGATAACCTGAAGGATGCAACAACTATTTGACTTTTTGTATAAGTCTTTAAGTCAAAACAAGATTATGTTTTGATAAACTGGAAATTGTTTTGAGAACACTCGGTTATTTTCTATGTTTTTGAGAAACAAAAAGCGGGAAATACTTACTGAAGCATCCTCTGTTTTGCATAAGCAAAGACCTGGATGTGTGACGCAGAACAATGTGTCTGAAGATCGGTAAAATAAAAGATGACAGTGAGCACAAAGATGATAGAACCTCTCCTTGTTCTTGATTCTAATCTGATGGATCTGTTCTTTCTTTTCTCACCTTAAACTCTGTCAAAACGTTTTATGTTCATTGAAACACAATCAAATTTTGAAACAAAATATTTCGAAAAAATGATAGGTTGCATGTATGTCAGGTTTAACTGTCTATATGCCTATAAACTTTCCAAAAGTTTTTTAGAAAAAACATAGCAAATTTTTGATCATAAGTCTTGGTTTTGAATTATGGATAAACGAGTGGAAATCACTGGTGGGGTATAATTATTTTAAGGTTGGGTTTTCATAAGAAATTATTTTTAGGTGGTCAAATGAGTGAAACAAATTTGATCCCACAAAATTGACCCAACTCAACTTTGAACTCGTCCAAAGTTCTTGAGTTTATTTTATTTTACTTTATTTTACTTTATTTTATTTTATTTTATTAAATTAGAAAATTTAAAATAATTGGTACTCGAAATACAATATTCGAAAGTTAGTACTCGAAGGCATGTACTCGAATTGGTTTCGAGTACTAGCCTTCTCGTATATATATTTCGAGAAAGTTCAAAATTCGAGTACCATAATTTTCGAGAACCAAACTTTTTCTCTCTTGGAGATCTACATTTCTGGACTTGTTTTCAAAAATCCACTCCAACTACCTTGTAGATCACACTTAAACAAACCTAGGTATAGATTTTCATAGGATTTTGACCATAGAATAAAAAGTTATCTAACAAAACCCATAAACGAGTACTTCATTCCGTGAACCGAAGGTATCTTGGTCAAATCACCTTGACATACTCAAAATTGGAAACCGATACTTGGATATGTTGGTCGCCTCTAATTCCGAGCATTTCGAGTACATATTGAAGTTCTAAGGAGCAAAATTGAAGGAGTGATAGAGAATTTTCAGTTCTCGAAAATTTGATTTTCTAGAACTCCAGTTCGAGAACGCCTTTTCGAGAACTCATGTTCGAGAACCATTTTTTTGAGAACTCTTGTGCGAGAACCCTGTTTCGAGAACTGACATACTTCGTACTTCTTTGATTTCGAGTACCACCTTATTTTCGAGAACCCTGTGATTTTCGAATACTCTGTTGTTTTCGAGAACTTCAATTTTGACTTTGACTCTGATTTGACCTTTGAAACTTTTGACTTTGACTTCGATTTTTGTTCGTTGACTTTGACTTTGTTCTTTCGTCCTTGACTTTTTAAATTGTTTAATTTATTTTTGATTAACTTAGCTCGTTTCTATTTCAGATGGCTGAGTTAAGGTTCGTCCAAGATCACAACATGTCTGCTTACCTTGGTGATCCTCCAGAAAAGCACTGGATGTACAAAAGCATGGTGGACGGATTGATACTCTCGCCAGAAAACTACGCCTTTACGGAGCATCCTCTGATTATTTTCTCATTCATGCATGACTTCTGGAACTCCATTTTTAGAGAGGACAAATGCTAACGGGAATGTTAGGTTTATTGGCAAAGTTCAGGGACAACCTGTGATCGTGACCGAGCAGATCATCAGGGAACGTCTTCAGTTCGGGGATAAAGACACTGATCCTGTTGAACTTGATCAAGAGCTGATCCAGAGCACGGTTTTTAGGATGGGCCATGAGGGTCTTTACCCTCCTACGTAGAAGAAGCTTCTTCACCGGTATTGGAGATATTTGGCACAGATCGACACTTAATACCTCTCAAGACGTAAGGGAGGATACAATGTGCTGAACCAAACTCTAAGCTCTTGTATGGTGGCGATTGCCTTGGGCCTTAATTTCAACTACTCATGGATGATCTTTCGCGACATGCACGACAACATAAAAAGGAGGAGAAAGGAGAGATTCTTGGCATTTCCCAGATTTATCTAGATTATTATCAACAAGAGGCATCAGAATGTCATTCCAACAGTCGGAAAACTGCCCATTAAAAGGATGAAGGAAGGCATCTTCTCCTATATGACAATTAATAAGAAGGGGAAGAAACAGTATGTTGGTGCCCGCCCACTAGAGAAATTCGGGATATTGTCTCCAGGGCTAGGAGAAGAAGCTAGAGAACAGAGTACTATAACATCATTTGTTGTAGATGAACATGACCATCCTCCCACAGGCACAACAGCTGAAGCCAACAAGGCAGCTGAAGATACATCATCTGGTTCATCATCATCATCATCATGAAGCGAAGCGCTAATTACATCCCCTATCCTGAGTTATCCCCAAAGAAGAAGCGACTAAAGATGATGTCGAAGCGCTCAAAGGATCCGAGGCTCAAGAAGAAAGCAACAACCTCCACCACCACTAAAGCCTCAACCAGCACCACCAAAGCCTAAACCAGCTACCCAACCTAAACCACCCACTGAACCAACCGCATCCACCCAAACCACCATTCCACCACATACATCTACCACCACTGACACCACCCAAACCAAACCACTATCTCCTCTACCACCACACATCTCACCACCACTTTCTCCAACTCCCAGCAGCTTCTCTCAACCTCCATCATCACCACCAAAGGCTCGTGATGACAAGGGCAAGACTCCACTTGAAACCCCATCACCTTACATGCCTGATCAGGTGCTGGTTGACATGATATGGCTGCAAGAAAGAGTATTACTTCTTGAGCAAGACTCGACCACCAAAGACAAACTCATTACTAATTTGCAGTAGGACTTTATTAAGATCTGCAAGCAACTTAGAAGGCAGAACAGAGACATTGGCCTACTGAAAAAGGAGAACAGATAATTAAGGAAGGTGATTGAAGATCTGACAGGATCAAAGTCTGTGATCCAAGAAGAGGATAAGTCCGAGAAAGATGATGACGATGATGATTTGGAAGATAAAGAAAAGAAAGATGACGACGAAGACGATGATTATAATTAGAAAGATGACAAGAAAGACGATAAGGATGATGATGATGATGATGATGATGATGATGATGATGATGATGATGATGATGATGATGATGATGATGCTGGCGGGGATGTTGGTCAAGGCATGAGCTCCTCAGGGCAAAAAGATGATGAACCCACCAATGATGACCAAGGAGGTGATGACTCCGGCAATCCGTCAACCTCAGAGAAGCATCTGGACACATATGATGATTTATTTGAGGATCTTCTTGAGAACTTCATGTTTGAATGGATTGACGAGGAACTGAAGGATGCGGGTCTTGGTGACTTATTTACTGACGTGACCATGGAGTCAATATTTGATGCGGTCTGTGAGATAGATCGTGAAGAGATAGCGGAATCTTCTGCGGGAGCATCCAAAGAAGAAGAACCTGAAAACATCATACTCAGCAACATCTAGATAGATCCCTACATAGACTATTTGTATGCTCACAAATATGTCAATGCACTGAGAGAGGAAGAAGTCACATCACTTGGCAAGGTAATAGATATATGGTTCGATAAACAGAGTGATTGTACACCTGCTTCTTCTAAAGTGCAAAAGTCTTGGCTAGGAGAAGAATCGACAGAAGAAAATGAAGTTACATACACCTTCGACTCCCATAACTAGTTTGCTGTTAATAATGAAAGATCAGAGATCACCATCTGGATATACGATAAAGACAAGCAGCTATACCTTGTCAAAAGGAGGAACAAAAAGCTTAAGTACTTCAAGCGACTGCAAGATTTTTGCTCGATGCCAAAGTTCGACATTCGAAGTATCAACAGTGCCGTTTTCTACAACCCATTTAAGGACAGTTAGGCTGAATTGTTTGCCAAGTTCATCAAGGATCAATGTGATAAAGACTTTCCCACAATGAAGTCTGTTAAAGGGAAACGATATGTCTCTTCATTCATTCTAGTTCTAGTGAAGAAAGAGCTGTGGATCTACTATAAGTATCCTCCTCCAGCAACAGAAAAGGTTGTCCCAGTATTAATCAGAGTTCTAGATAACACGCTGAAGAACTTCGACTTCTGGTACTTCGATGAGAAGACACACGCAACTGCTATTCTGATAACAAAGGGTGACGTTAATGATGTGGACATTATTTTGACCCCATGGACCTGCTAAAGTTTGGCAAGGATGATATGTAGAAGCTGCATGACACTCCCATTAAGGTCTATGGAGGTTGGGACGAGGAAGCCAAACCGTTCACACGGGTTGTTGCTTTTTCTATGGAGTGAAACTATATGCTGGTGCAGGTCCTCGTTCTATCACGCTTCCAATTGGTTGATTTCATCAGTCTAGTGGGAGTTTGTAGAGCCCAATCCAGAGACAAAGACTGACAAAATCAACCCGTGACCAGATGAAGACCAAGTTTTTCTTATTTTCGTGTACATAGATTTTCGTGTACTTTGTAGTTTTAAGTATTTGAACCATTTCGTGTACAAAGATTCAAGTACTCCTAGGAGTAGTATAAATAGACGTATTTTGTACTTCCTAAGTGTTGGATTCCCGAGGCATTGCTCTGTAAACGTATTGAGGTAGTTTTCTTGTAAGTTCACGATTTTATACAAAGTTTGCATTTTTCTGCTTCTTCTCGTGATTCTAACTTGGATTCCGCACTTGTTGGAATCATTTGGTGTGGATTGGAGTCATAAAGCTTAAGTCTTGATCAAGATCTGGACCTACAAAATCTCAGAAGCATACAAAGCTCCAAGTAGTCAAAGATCCAAGTAATTGAAGTTCCCAGTACACGAAACTTGAAGTACACAAAGAGCAAAATAACCACAGATTGAACTACTCGAACCTGAGCGTAACTGAAGACCAAGGTTCACGAAGGCTGAAGTTCACGAAGGCTAAAGTACCCAAAATTGGAGTTCATGAAAATCTTCAAAGATATCCAATTGAATTTTTCTTCAAGAGTTTGATCTCCAAATTGATTGAGTAGCTTCCCAATCCAAAAATGAGCACAAAAGTTGAAAACTTGATGCAAAAAGCTTGGTCCTTGATGCCAAAAAGATCTCCAAAGCTCTAATACCACTTGTAGGTCCCAAACTTGGTCAAGATGCCAACTTGATACCAGCAAACAACACCAAATAGCTTCTATATTGTGCATAATCCAGAACAGAAGAAGAATCAAGCAATTTGCATTGACAAATTTGAGAACTATACAAGGAGTGATCAATACGTCTAGAAACATTGCCTTGGGATCCAAACCTAGACTAGTACATTATGCATCTATTTATACTAATCTAGGAGTACACGAAAATGCAAAGTACACAAAATACATAAGTATACGAAAATCAAAAGTATACGAACTCAAAGTACACGAACTCAAAGAACTCGAACTTTAGCTTGAATCTGGTTTTTGATATGATCTTATTTTATCAGTCTTTATCTTTAAATGGGCATTACATATAATAGAAAGAACAAGTTACTGAAGAAGTTCTAGTTCCATAAAAAGCAAATAAATGTGAAAATGTATCATCCAAGATTGTATTGCAAGCTGAAATTATAAATGATAAATATATTGAACTATGTCACAACAATGAAAAACTAGAAGAAGTTCGTGTTTTCTCACCAATACGTAAATCAATCAAGATTCAAGAATTTGGTGTGACACAAGCGAAAGAAGGTGGTAAACAATTTAAAAATGATGATACTCTACAAAGTATTAAAGCCAATGAAGAATATGCTCGTGAAAAAGACAAAGCTATGAAAATCAAAAAATATGACATTTATCATAAAGAAAGGAAGCAAAGTTTAAAGATAATGGAGGCTAAAGAAATGAAAATGAAGACTCAAACATGGATCAACAATTAGGGGGTGAACGTTATTCGTAATTGTTTTAAACCAAGTTTGAGAAAGTTAAAGGGTTGATTATGTAAATAGGTTAAAGTTATGTTTTTCTTTAAATATGTAATATGTAATTATTAGAAGGGTAAATTTGTAAACCACAAACCAGTATTATGGTTATATATACCGACATATGTGTGCCTATAAACATAATCGAACATCAAAGGTTCATACGCATGTTTTGCATTTCAAAATTCTCATTCTTCTCATTCCTCAATTTCAATTGTGTTCTTATATATGTAGGGAAAAATTCATGAAGAATTCGTGAACATGATAAATGTTTAATGAACGCACATGAACAAGGACTCGTTCATATTCGTTCGGTTCGCTTACAACACTAAGCCCTATCAAAAACCTCCAATTTTGCTGAATTCAACTTGTGTGGCATACTGGTGATTATGCAACCATCGATAGTCCTTAATGTGATCTCATTTTAGGTTAAAACTAATACCATCCGAATCATTTTGAGTCATAAAACATTTACCCTATGATTATAGGGTCCTACAAATAAACAATCCATCTAATTTTTGATCGGCAAAAGGATTATGTTTCTTCAAGAAATTCTGGAGCTAGAACATAATTGATAAGTATAATTCAGTTCTGGATCCATCGCCGAACTCCAAGGCCAGCCCAGTGGTTAAGATGCTTGGGTCTAGGCCAAGGGCCCTGCATCCACCATTTCGAACGGTTTTTACCATTTTTGCCATTTTAAATTGTGTCAACAAAATCCAAAAATTCCAAAAAAACTATATAAATTCTAAAATTTTGTTTTTAATATTCTGGAAATTCTTTCATTTTTAGAAAATGATAATTTTTATTCTAGATATAATTGATTTAAATTAATTAGTTTATAAATCAATTAAAAAATACAACACGCTAAAAAAATCTATATATTTTTAAAATCAAATAATTTTTCATTTGTTTTTCTCATCAAAATATTAACCTCAAGAAATAACATAATGAAAAATTTAAAAGAATTTATGCAAGAATAATATTTTTGTAAAATTACTATCTATAACATTATCAAATTATGAATAGTGACGTATAGTTGTACCATCATAGAGTACAAGCCATTAATGCATATTAGTGTGTTAACTATTCTAGCATAGGGTGCAATTCATTGATCATTACAACTATTTTAACATAGGATACGAGCCATTAATGCATATTTTTTCATTAAATAATAAACATATGCCGTAAAGTAAAAAAAAATATAGTTGGTCATTGTTCCTGCATATAGTACAAGTCATTGATGCATATTAATGCGTTACTTTGATTATATCATAAGATACAAACCATTGAGCATTACAACTATTCTAGCATAGGGTACAAGCCATTGATGCATATTTTTTTCATTAAATAATAAAAATCAACTAATAAATGTCTTAAAGTAAAAAAAAAGGGCTGAGCAACAATATTAATACTATCTATAACAAAATCAATTTAAGAAGTTTTATTTTTGTTTTATTATCCTTTTTTTTCTTGATTCTCAAAAAGGTTTGTTTTACGGTCATGACATTCGTTATTGGGACTAATAGAATACGTTAAATTTACGCAGCAACGCTCGCGCAGAGCTATCTAGTTTTATTCAAAGAGTAATTAATTATATAAAATTTATATATTTTCTAAATTATTTAGAAAATATTATTACTACTAAATCAAGTTTCCTCATTAAAATTTATGCATATATTTTAATGAATTTTTTAAAATCAATATTCAAAATATATATTAAAAATAGTTATTATTAGTCAAATTATGTGTTTTAACGGTAATATTAGAGACTATAATAATATTTTATGTAAAATATTGTCGTTTCTAAACATATTAATAAATATTATACATAGAATTTATAAATTCATAACTAAACTAGTAAACTTATGAACGCTTATCGTTTTAATTGTGTATGTACGAAAACTAAGCAATCCTTCTTATTCGTACAACTTTTAGGGTAATGAGTGATATTTATAGACTACATGAACATTATCAAGATATTCTTGGATCATTTCATAAACTATGAATTTCTCATCTTTCCTATTTACATTTTGTAAACTTTGGGATGTTACACATATCCATATTCAAAGATCATTAACTATCTTACTTTTCTAATAAATCAAGGTTCTCTAGGGACACATGGCACATTCCTAGAGCATCCTTGTCTTCTTTTCCCACCTAAAACAAATGGGTTAAAACCTTTGTATATGGATCCAATATCAATTTGGGTAACCCGAAAACCAATCTCCTCCCGATCGTCTAGGATATGTGCGCTTCCTCATACCATGCATCCTGTTTGGATCTGTGCGCTTCCTCTCTTCGATCGTCTCTTCCGAGCTGCAAGGTTCCTCCTCTTTGATCGTCTCTGGGTGATCACTTCCAACTCGATTTTGCCCAACTGTTCGATGGTGATGGTGGTCTATCTCGATTCACGCTTAAATCAAAGATAACGTCAATTTGTTTGTTGATATCAATGAAAGCAAGTTCAACTTAGGTAATCATCTGCATTTTTCTTGCTTGAAATTTGTTCCTTGCTTATTCTTCTGCTCTGGAACCCTAATCCGCATATGTTCCTTGCTTATTCATGTTTAAAGTTTGTCGATTCAGTACTTTTCATTTCGTTTTTTCTGTTTTTGAATCATTTTCATGGATTTGGTATGACTTTTTTACATTATGTTGCGTCATGCATGATTGTTAATATTAAACTGTCGAACACAACATTGTGATGTCTTTGGTTTTATTAAATTGGCATTATCGTTGATATATAGTGCTTCTTTTCAGTCAAATGCTTGTGGTCAACATAATTGAATTTTTGCTATTTTTCTTTAATGATTGCTGCAGGTGGATCAAAATTCAAGCTAAATGACAAGAATACTCAGGTTAAACTTCAAATTAGCTTCTGGTTTCGATGTGTTTCTGTTTTAGCTCGATTAATTATTTAAAAAAATCAATAATTTAAAATCCAAAATTGGTTTGATATTCATTAGAAATATGACTAACATACGTATCTTTCTATTGAAGATTAAAAATTTGATTTATCTTATATATATATATATATATATTGTCTTTTAAGAGTAACCTTTGATATAAGGTTTGAATTCCAAAATTCGCATGTTTGACAACAAAAGTCAAAGAGACAGAGAGGTACATCTTGATTTTAGAACAACTTTCATATTTAGTATGCAACTCTTATGAGGTTTTGTTTCAAATGCAATCATTTTTTCTACAAGTTCAACTTAAATTAGATTTTTTAAATATATTTATCAATTTTTTTTATCAACAGCTAAGTTGGATCATAAAATGCAAATAACTTTATAATATCATTCTATTTGATAAATGTAAGCACTTTATGGATGACCAAAATTTCAATTGGTTCCGCTGAAGCCTTTTAGTTTTCCAATTTGATAAATGTAAGCCTTTTAGTCAATTGGTTCAAAATTTTCAAAAAATTTAATTTGATAATTAAAAGATTGATTTACCTACTAATCACAATACTTTCCTAATTTTAAAATTTTAATTACACAATAAATTCTATTTAATTACATTAAAACTCCTAAATTTAAATCACTCTCTTATTTAACTTTCTTATATAATTCACATATTTAATCTTTTCTCAATATAAAATTGAATACTCACAGCTTTGAGGTAAACATACCCACTTACAATTTTTCATATTGATTTTTGTGTTTTAATATCATAAGCATTTTACTGAATTCTGTCATTAACACAGATACAGAATGGATACTCGAAGAATTACTTTGTTGAAGGACTTGGATGTCTTAAAAGATCTACACATTGAAGGTTCGCATCATACGACTTTGGACCAAACCTATGTTCAAAGACTCAACAAAAATCTACTCTTATGAGATGATTATCATGGATGAACAGGTATCCCTATGATTAAAAAATCTTGAGGTTTGGTTTCTTAATTTGAAATAACTTACATAAATTGATATTATTTAACTATTTTATTTTTTAGAGGGTACAAAATTTGAAGCGAGTGTTACAACTAGGCATTGTTCCCGATATGAAAACCTGCTACAAGAAAAGCAATGTTTATTCATCCATAGGCCATCCTTAGCAGAAAATCGATACAAATACAAAGTGTTCGGCATTCCACGTAAGCTTTGTTTTAATGAAAAAACCTTAGTTGCAAACTGCAGTGACAATTTATGTTCTGAATATGGTTTTGACTTCGTGAGCTTTAAGACCATGGATGATAACTTCATCCCTCAAAATTCAACAGTTGGTTCGTTTCTTTCCCTCGATGCATTTCTTTTTTTTTTCTTTTTTTTTCTAACGTTTAATGATGTTATCGGTGTGTTTTGCAATGACAATTAACAAAAGTCAAGGCCAATCACTATCGAGAATTGGTTTATATTTGAAGGAACCGGTTTTCACACATGGACAATTGTATGTGACGCTGTCAAGAGTTAAGACTAGAGATGGCGTTAAGTTACTAATATTAGATAGAGATGGTAAAGTTGGTAATCCAACAAAAAATGTTGTATATAAAGAAATATTTACAAATTTATGAAAATAAATCAACTTTTCTTATAATGATTGTAATTTAATGATTGTCTCTATGTAAAATAAATTGATTATTTAATTATTAATTTAAGCTACATACTTGTAATGATATATAAATCTTTTTATATTTGTGTAACACACGGGTACTAACCTAGTATAGAATATATTCAAGCTTAGATGCAAAACCATTAGGTCTAGTTAGATCGGTTTGATGTTGTGTGTGATATCATATATTTGATCTATGTAAACAATGAATCTTGTTATCTTATTTATTGAAAACTAGTTGAATTATTGCATTTAAGCAATGTATGAAACTAGTTTGAGAGACATTATATCTGTTGCAAACTTGTTGAAATACTTGCTTGTTAGCAATGTATGGATGCTTGTTTGAGAGACATTACATCAATTGCAAACTTGCGAAATACATGTTTTAATACAAGACTTGATCAATCTCAATTATAAACAAGATATTGTCATTTGTTTGAGAGACTTTGGTAATCTATATTTATGTGCAAACTTTTAGAATATATGTCATTGAATTTATTTATATTAAGAATTGTGATCGCTGTATATATATTGTATGAGTGCTCACCAACTATGGTAAATTGCTGATAAAGTTTTATTTTACATGTGTAATAATAGGATAAGCAAAGAAGTGAAGACTAACATATTGTATTCAATTGTATTGTATAAATATTTTGTTGTATTGAATTGTGTTTGATTGTTAAATGATATCTGAAACTTAATACAAATAGTTAAATATTTAAACGTTAAAGTAGCACAATAAGCTTTTGAACAATCACACATTACACGTCGATGTATTCCTCCAGAGGCTGGGGTGTGACACCTAAGTACTCACCATCTTCGCCTAACATGTTACACATGCAAAGTAGGTTTTGTCAACTACTTGCATTGTTGGTGAGCAAACATACTACTAAGTTCTAATATTACATACAAAAAAGATGCAAATTCAAAGTGTACAATGTATCGATATAAACCATATATGTGACACCCGACAATTTTAGGTAATTTGCAACATTTACAAACTCTTTAAAAACATTCATGTTTCTTGCATTGCACTTGATAGATGAATTAAGTGTGTTAAACATTTCACAAATCGAGCACAAACATTTATAAATCGGTAATTCGAGTAATTTCTGGATCGTATACTGCACATTAATTAGGATTAATCAAGTGTGTTAAAAATTTTACAAAGTCAAGCACAAACAATTACGAATCGGTAATTCGAGGAATTACTGAATCGCACACCAATATTGTTTCACGAACGTTGCTGAACTACAAATCAATAATTCAAACAAATGATTATGTCTATATGTGACTATGTGTTAATACAAATAAACACTTAGCAAAAATAACACAATTTGAAAACAAAACGAATAGAACGCTACATAAACCACATAAACGAAATTGATATGTTGTAAATCAAACCCTTTGCGGTATGCCACCTACCTTCGCGAAAAACGTTGCAGTATGCGACATGCCATGTGGGAAAATTTGAATTCATTAGAAACCAGTCACGCTACGCGACGAAGGTTAGATTTCCCTTGGTGGTACATGATGAACCCCGGAACCGGGTATGACTATGTCACACACCCTAAAATACCCCTTGCGATGGCAGGCCCCTGGGTGTGATGTGGCAGGATTGGATACATTGGTTATATAGAACGACTCTATATGCAGTTAAAAATACGAGGATATGTTATAAAATATCGCAAAACAATTTAGATAGTTTTACAACGGAATCAAAATAACAGTGCCGAAGCATGTATGAATAACTAGATTGTTTACAATCATGTCAATCAACATAAAAATATCCAAAATATTCATGATGTATGCTAGACTCACAAGTAAGCTCCTTAGGTGCATTGCTAAGCCTTATACATGTTGGTTACCTGAGAAATACATGCTAAAACGTGTCAACATAAATTTGGTGAGTTCACATGTTTAAATCAAATGTAAAGTAAGCAGTTATCATATGAAATGGTGTTTATTAAGTTTGCCAGGCCCGAAGTTGCGTCACTATTGAGACTGGAGTGTTTGTTCTTGCCTCCGCTATGCCTATCGTAAAAACAATGGCATGATGGGTCGAATATACACACGTCCTGACCTCCATTCACTATTGGTGCCATGTGGGGTTTGTCAAACCCAATAGTACAATCTAACCTCACCTCGTTGTGTTACATTAAGGGTATGACTGTGCGAGGAATTTATATGGTATAACACACTTATGAGTTTGATTCAATAAACCATAAATCATATCAAACTTTTGTCATATAGTTTACATGCATTCTTCCCTAATTTAAAGTTTGAAAACAGTTATAAAGAAAAGTGGCCATAAACTCATTTGTGATTGGGTTTTTGTTTGCGTGTGAATTGTTCCTTTATCAGTTACCTATATCATGTAGGTAATATGAGTTTGTCTTCGTGTCCTTGTCTGTATCCAAAAAACTCCAAGTTGTTGTGTTTGACCATGTTTGTCTGAGTTTGACCATGTTTGACACTATTGACTTAACGACCCGTTGGTGACTCGTTTAGTTCATTATCGTTTCTTTAACGTTCATAAATTATCACATAGTACACAAAAACACAAAAAGCACGTTCAATAAGAAACTTACTATTTATAGTAAGTTTCCTTATTTAGCAGCTTTCTAGTTTTAGTAAGTTTCTATATTTGGAAACTTTTCATCAAAGATCACCTTTTATTATTCTAAGCTTGCCGGTTTCCTTATATGTTTGTGTTAGAACGTAGCACATTGTCACCCACCATAAATTTAGTACACCTCCCATTTTTAGACATCACATTTACTATATTTAGTAAGTTTGCTAATTTCTTATGTTTTCACACAAATAATCATTCAAATACTTCTATATCATCATACATAGCATATTCCATCATATATCATCATCAAACTTGTTCAATAGTCCTAATCTCTAAGAATCCCTGATTAAAGTTTCCATAAATGGAAAGTTTCTTATAAACTTATTCTATCAACAATGAAAACATTCTAATATGTTTTTATGACCATAAACATTATCATAACACTCAAACATGACCAAAATCTACATGAAATACATGTTCATCCATTACAAACTTTCTGTATTTAGAAACCTATGAATATGATCCTTATTTATTTTAAAACTAACTTATCTAACATGTCAATATCATTATTATTATGCATAAATAATCCTTTGAAGTTATAAAACATGTTAAAATAAAATCTAGCATCGTCTCTTACTATAAAAGTTTCCATACATAGTAATATTCATAAATTTCTACCTAATGTCATAATACTCATTTCATATCAACATATTATCATAAATCAGTTGTCATCACTCCATTTACAAGTTCACAAATTCCGTGCATGTGATGTTCATGGAGTTGCATGTTTATAAACGTGATTGCATGTGTGTTTAGAGATAAGACTAACCATTAAAACTACCTTACAAGGAACTTGGGGGTTGAGATGGAGCTGGAGCAGGTTTCAAAATGCCTTATAAGTGGCTGATGAAGGTTGATGATGGGTTTTCTTGTGTGTTGATGGCTGAAACTGAGCTTCTAGCTCTCCCTTCTAGCTTCTAACCCCCAAATACCTCAATATGATGGCAAGAACAGGTCTTGAATGGGCTTGTAGTGGGTAAATGAGGTTTTGCAATGTGTTTTGGCTGGGATGGAATGTGAGAGTTTGAGTGGTGAGGTAATGAATAAAATGGGAAGGAATGGTTTGGTATTTATAGGATTTTTGGGGTATGGGGATCTTCGCGTACCACCAAGGGGGTTACCTGGGATTCTTGGCGTACCTTCAAAGTCAAATTAGTCGAACCCCGGTCATGGGTTCGTCGCGTACCGCCGAGTGGAATTTGATCGGTGGTGGCGTACTGCGAGGTGTTTTGGCTGAGTTCAAATTCTCCCACCCAACTCCTCACATACACGAGGATTTTCTCCTGGATTGGTCGCGTACCGTGATGGGTCTCGAGCAGACCTATGTGTCAAATTTCAATTGTATGGTTCATTTTTCATTCGGTTTTCGTTTATTGTTATTCGTTTTTTGACATATGTGTTAATTTAGTTTGCCATGTTCTTGTGTATTAGTCATTGTTACATATTTGATTCTTTTGTTCATTGTTTCACCAACCTCGTGAGTTCAATACACATGTGTGCGATATCCCGTAATTCCTTGAATTACTGTTCGAATTGTCTGTGTTTGGACTATAGTTCCACGTGTCATACTAAATTAACCTAAATTAATTTCCATGTATATTTTAAACATTTAAAACGATACTAAACTAAATGCGATGCTAACCTGGATTTTGCGGGGTGTCACAAACTTCAGCTCGTGCCGTTCGTGTTTGTTGTGCCACAAAATAGGTTCGGGTATTTCTTCTTCATCTGCTTTTCACGTTCCGACGTGTATTCCGGCCCGCGTTTCGAGTTCCATCGAACTTTAACTATGGGAATACAACTATGATTTAGTTTCTTAATTTCGTGGTCTATTATCTTGGTCGGTTCTTCAACGAAGTGTGGTTGTTTATCGATATGGATTTACTCAAGCGGAATTGCAAGTGTCTTGTTAGATAGAAATTTCCTGAGGTTGATACGTGAAAAACATTGTGTACACTGATTAGTTCTTGAGGCAAGTTCATTTCGTAGGCCACTGTAACGACCCATTTAGGGGTTAATTATATTTTAATCGATCGGGATGTTAATTTTAAAGTTAACTGTTATTTAACTTTGTTATTATTAAATGGGTTAACTTGGTTAAGTTAGTTGTAAACTAGTTAAGAGGTTAACTAAACTAAAGTATTTAAAATTAGTAAAGTAATGAGCTAAACATGAAGGGCTAAAATTGCCAAAAAGCCAAAATTGTAATTAGAAGGGACAAAAGGGGGTAAAATATTCATTTTTGGTCAAAATTGGGATCTCCTCCTTGGTGCATCTGATGGGCGAAGAGAACAAGAAGGGAAGGAAGAAAAATCCAGAAAAAAATCCCTAAATTCTTACCAATCTAGAGTTTGATTTTGAATGCAAACACACAATCATCTTCTCTTGTATAATCTATCATCTTGGTAAGTGATTTTATGAGTTTATGATCAAATTTTCGTGGGTCACCATGTGTGTAGATGGTATTGTGTCAAAACTTGAGAAGGAGTTGTTTATGAGTGTTAAATAGTTAGGGGTTCATGTAGATTAACATAAAATCACCTATTTTGAGATTTGATGATGATGCAAGATGTTTAATTAATGGATTTTAGGTGATTAAGTTGTGAGTTAGAAATCTTATGCACACCAAGTGCTTGCTTAAATGTTTGCTTGAAAAGAAAGATTAAGTGCAGAGTTGGAAATATTATGCTTGCTGCACTATTTTTGAAAATTCATATAAAATCAACCGTACCTTCGATTGAGGCGTATTTTATATGGTTGGAAAGGTATTTGGGAATAATACATTTTGTCTTTGAATTATATAAACTGATTCGGGATGTAAGGGAGTCAAAATGGACGATTTTTATAGTATGATTGAAATCTCAGCATGCTGATGAAAAATAATTTTGTTGCTGTACTGATTTTTGAAAAATCATATAAAATCAACCGATAATCTGTTTGGGTCATATAATATATCGTTGGAAAGCTTATTGAATCTAATTTCTACAGATTTTTAGAATGAGAAAATATATGGATCTTAAGTACACAAAAATTTCAGTTGAAAACAGCTTAACTGATTTTGTAAAAAGCTGAAATTTTGGTTATAGGATGAATCTCTCCTGTTTTTTGAAAATTCATATTAAATCATACAAAAATCTATACAAAATGTATCTTATATGGTTGGAAAGCTCTTAGAGTAAGCTACAATTCATATTTGAACACCAAAGGCTGAATAAGATCTTATGTTGGTCAAATTTGGCATTTACAGCAGCAACTCAGAAAGTTGCTGCACAAAATTGTAACTTTTCAAAATGTGTTCTAAAATGTGAAAGTGACAAGATATGCTTTGCAACAATAATGTATGGTACTAGTAGACTATACACAAATACTTGAGTGTGTACAAGTATCTAAGATACTTGAAAATTTGATAAGATCCTTATTTACTCTAACGGGTCAAAAATGAGAATTTTGGATATACATGTAGAAAAGAAGACCCTTGTGTAAGTAAGTTGTTGTTTGAAATTGTAAATGCTAAATGGCATGTGTGCTATATTATTTGTATAGGAAATGAAATTGTAAGTGAAATCAATAGGCCAAGAAGGAGTTACGAGGTTTAGCATTCCTACGGGCCAAGGTGAGTTACCTACTCACTAATATGCAACCATAAGACGTATTAGTGCTTATGTGTTATGTGATGATGTGGTTGTAACTACTTGTTATTGACTTGTAGTAATTGTGATAAATTGAAAGGTAAATTGACCATATGTGTCATGAAATTTGAAATATGAACATGGAACCACATGGGGTGGTATTTAACTACTTGATAGATGTCTTGTAGTATTTGATGAATGTTATGTGCTAAATGCATAAGTTGAAAGGTATTGTTAAATGTTAATTGATATTTAGCATAGATGTAGATACATGTTTTGTCCCTAGTTCGGTTATGTAAATGGTTATCATGTAATCATTCAAAGTATTAACGGAAATTGTCTTTATATCTAATTCATCATGTTTATGTTTATTGATTATTGATTATTAATGTTTATCTAAGTGTTTGATTTGATTATTAAATGTTTGAGTATGAAAACTGCTCATTCGGCCGAATGACTCTAGAATGAAGTCATTCGGCGAATGAGAGTTGTATCGAATGTCTAAGTTCAGAATGAGTCATTCGCCGAATGACTCATTCGAATGACTGCTCATTCGAGCTTAGTCATTCGCCGAATGAGCTGCTTCGGCCACTCATTCGGCCGAATGACTACAACTTATAAATAGAAGTTCAAATCATTTCAAACCTAACTTTCCAGAGCCCTCCTTCTTCCCTAGCACTCCAGTGTCAAAACCCTTGAAGATTTGAGCGGTTCTTGATCATCCAAGTTCGATTCTCAACCCGTGGTGTTCGATCGTTGCTTCCAAGTCGTTTCTATAGCCTCGGATCACCACGGTTTCTGTTGGTTTCGATTGGAAAACCCTGGAATAGGATTCCGCACTATCCCAGAGGTTGTCGAGTAGTTTTTCATTGGATTCGGATTGTTTCCGAGCTCCCGATCGATCCAACAAAGTGGTATCAGAGCTTTGGCTCTTGATTCTACTCGATTTCCATCCAAAACCATCAGATTTGAGTTCCCCAAAACCCTGATTTTCGTAACTTCCAAAAACCCTAAGTTTCTTGCTTCCAAAGTCACTATTTCATTGAGATTTCAAGTGTTTTTGTGGTTCATTTGATCTAATTTCTTCCCAATTGGTTAATAATCATGTCTTGAAGTTCTGTGCAAAATTTGGTGGCTAGATCTGGTCAAAATCGAAAGATATCGCGATTTTTGTTGTCAAAAACCCAGATCGCCGAATGACTCTGGCGGCCGAATAAGTTCAGCCGAATAGCCTTCCATTCGCCGAATAGCTCTCATTCGGCGAATAGCTCCTTCGCTACTCCCATTCGCCGAATAAGCCTCATTCTGAATCTTCATTCGGCGAAAGACCCCATTCGCATTGCCATTCGGCGAATAGATCATTCGACTTCTTCATTCGCCGATTGTCATACTCAGCTTGTCATTCGGCATTTCCACTCATTCGGCCCCCGACATTCGCCAGTTTGTCAGTCATTCGGCCTTTGCTTCTGAAAAATTTTCTAAGTGTTGAATTTCATTTCTTCTGATAAAATGGAAGATTTAGCACTCATGGCTAATCAAAATCATCGTATTCAGACTCTTTTACTGACAGAGAATGAAACCGGAAACTCAAACAAAGCTCCTAAGTTGTTGAATTTAGATGATTACCCTCACTGGAAATATAGATTTGAGATCCACATCAATGGGGTGGATACAAATCTGTGGATGATGATTGAAGGAGGTTATCTGCGGCCTCTGAATGAAGATGGAACTCCTATGCTAGTCACACGGATGACTGAGCCTCAGAGGAAGTTGTATGATTATGAGAAGAAAGCCTATGCTATTTTGTCACAGTCCATTGCCACTGATATCTTCCATCAGTTTAGACAGTTTCCTTCGGCTAAGCTTCTGTGGGATGCATTGCAGCAAAGATATGAGGGTAATGATGCTTTGAAGAGCATTAAGTCTAAAGCTTTAAAAAAAGAATTCAACAGCTTTATGTATGTGGGAAATGAGTCCCTTGATGAGTTGATTGCAAGGTTTTATCATCTGTTGAGTGAGCTGTTCAACCACGAGGTCAAAACCACAACTCAAGAGAAGATTCAATGTTTGGCAGATGCACTACCTCCAAAATGGGAGTCCTTCTTGATGGTACTCAAGCAAAATCAGATGATGGCTCATATGGACATCAATGATTTCATTCAGAAGCTAAAAGAGCAGGAGATAGAGAACAAATGGAAGGCCAAGAGGGTTGCACAAGTTCAAGATCCTTCTCTATACTACTCCACTCCAACAGTTGATAAGTCTACAACTCATGCTCCTCTGAAAACTGCCTTTGTGTCTAAAGCTTCTGAAGCCCCATCTGCAGCTCAGATGCACTTTAGCCCATCTTCTTCATCGAGCTCACAACAAAAGCATCATCAGCCTACTGCAAGTCTGAAGACAGAGAACTTTGATAAAGTCACAGTTGAGATTGCTAAAGAGCACATGGGTCTTCTGTCAACATTGGTTAGTTCATATGATGGATTGGTTGCTGGTCAGATCGGCAATCCATATTTGACCAATGATGACTACTCTCAAATTGATCCTGATGATATGGAAAGAATTGACATCATGTGGGCATTGGCTAGTGCAGTCAGAAGAGCTAAGGAGTTTGTGAAGAGGACTGGAAAAGACATCAATCTGAACAAGGAGTCTAAGTTTGGATTTGATATGGCTTCTGTTACATGCTACAATTGCGGTGAGAAAGGACACTTTGCCAGACAATGTAAACAGCCGAAGAAAGCTGGAAACAAAAATCCATTTCAGCATCAGAAGTCTGCTCCTGCTAATTCTGAAAGGCGATTAGTTCCTATTGATTCTCCTACAACAGCTGGATCTTCATCTTCTGGTAGTAAAGCCTTGATGGTTCAACAAGATGAAGGGGTAAATTGGGACTTCAGATTCAATGCTGACAAGGATGATCAAGAAAAAGCATGTGTGGCAGAGATTCAGATTTCTGATGACATTGTTGAAGAAAGCTGTCAGGGAGATGTGTTGGTGACTGATGACAAAGCATCAAGTTCAGACTCAGAAAGTTTGACAGATTCTGACACTCAAGAATCTGATGGAGAAGCTGATGACTCTTCAACTCAATTTGCTTTGATGGCAAACTCTTCTGCTTCTACTGATTCTTCTGAGCAGGTATACACTGATTGTTCATCTTCTAAATCTGATTGTTTCAATTGTGTTGATCTTAGAAGCAAGGTCCTTGCTTACCAGAAGCACAACAGTGATCTTATGACCGATCTCGACCTGTGCATTGAAGCAAACAAAGTTTTAAAATCTAATGAAAAAGATTTTCAAAATAAAATTGATCTTTTAAATAGACAACTGCATGAGGCCGAGATCGCTGTTCTGAACAAGCAAGATGCTATTACTTCTTATCTCAATACCATAAATGAGATTAAGAAGAAATTAGCATTAGTTGAGTGTGATTATGAGACTTTGGGACAGAAGCTCAAGAGCTATGAGAGCTCCTCTTATATCATTGAGCATATGATCAGTAGAGGTACTGATCAGGGGAAGGAGCAGGTGAATTATCAAAAATGTCCTCCACCAATCCTAAATGCCTTTGTCAACACTCCAAATGACAAAGATGTAAAGGATTTTCAAGTTACTACTCCGTTAGTAGTTGATCCAATTAGTCTGAGTGAAAATCAGAGTTCATCTCAGACTAAGGATTCAAGGGTGGATGGAATTGTGGAAGATTGGGTTTCTGATTCCGAGGATGAATCAGAGTATTCATCAAAGCAGAGTACTCCTCGGAATCAAACTACTAGTGTAATGAAAGGTGACCCAATCTCCAAATCAAAGATTTACAAGGAACTTTGCTTTGTTAAAGCTTCTCAGGAGTCTGAAGCTAATTGTACTACCAAATCAGCTCAGTTTGGTAACAAAGGAAGGAAGGGTTTGGGTTTTGAGCAAGATTGTCAAAATCAAATGTTTTTAAATCAACTAAAAAGTCATTTTCTGATTTAAAACATTTTCATAAAAAAGGTGACAAAGTCTGTTTTGAGTGTGGTGAACCAGGACATATTGTCAGGTTTTGTCCTCAGTTGATCAGACCTAAGGTTGTTCCTTTCAAAACCTTAAAGTCTGCTTTACCAAAACCTAGCAAATATGTGCCTAAATCTTTTCAGTCAAAATCTTCATTTCACACTCAGCTTAAGGGTTCAGAAAAAGGAAAGGGAAAGTTGGAAACATTGGTTGTTCCAAATGAGGTTAAAGTCAATCAATCAAAACAATCATCCATTTATCTGAAAACCTCTTTTGACAAAAAGGCAATTTGGAAAGTTAAGTCATCTGAGGTGTCTGTTCCACAAATTTCAGATAAACCTATTCCTAAGGGAAAATGGATCGATGTTTGGATCCGAGACTCAATGGGTCAACCCAAGACCGTAAAGGCTTGGGTTCCCAATGTAAACTGATAGTCTCTTTATTGTGCAGGTTGCCCCAAACGCTGGAGTGAACAGCAATTGGATCGTTGATAGTGGGGCTTCCAGACACATGACTGGTGATATTTCGCTGCTCACCAATGTGAATGCAGTTCGAGGTGGCTATGTAGCCTTTGCTGGAGACAAGGGTGGTTTTATTACAGGAGAGGGAATTTTGACAAATGGACAAGTTTCGTTCGACCATGTCAGATATGTCAAACAGTTGGAAAACAACCTCCTGTCAGTCTCTCAGATTTGTGACAAAGAGTACAAGGTTCTGTTTGATGATTCAAAGTGTTATATTCTCAAGCAAGGTGTGCAGATACCTGAAGATTGGATTTTGATGTCTGCTCCAAGAAAACAAGACTTGTATGTTCTCAATATGGCCACAGCTTCAACTACATCCTCCACAGCTTCATGTTTTATGACAAAGGCAACTGAAAAAGATTCAATCCTTTGGCATAAGAGGATGGGCCATTTGAGTTTACGTAAGATGAATCATCTGGTACACAACAGTTTGGTTGAGGGAGTTAGCTTGAAAAATTTTAAGCTGTCTGATATCTGTGTTTCATGCAAGAAAGGAAAGCAGTCTAAGCAGTCTCATAAGCTGAAAAAGTATCATTCAATCAATGTTCCTCTTGAGCTTCTCCACATGGATTTGTTTGGTCCAGTAAATCGAAAGAGTATAGCTGGAGATCAATACTGCCAGGTTATCACTGATGAATACTCCAGATACTCTTGGGTCTTCTTTTTGAAGGAAAATCAGAAACGTTTGATTGCATTCAAGTTTTGGTTACCAAACTTGAATCGCTCTATAAGCTCAAGATTCGTCAGTTTCGAACTGATAATGGAACCGAGTTCAAAAATCACAATATGGAGAATTTTGTAATGCAAGAGGCATTGTACAACAGTTTAGTGCTCCATATGTTCCACAGATGAATGGCGTTGCTGAACGCAAGAATAGGACATTGATTGAGGCTGCTAGAACTATGCTTGCTGATTCTTCTCTACCGGTTCAATTTTGGAATGAAGCTGTTGCCAATGCTTGTTACACATTGAACCGGGTTCTTATTGTGAAGAGACATGGGAAGACTTGCTTTGAACTGCTTCATAACCGAAAGCCAAATCTTAAGTATCTAGAACCATTTGGTGCTCCATGCACCATGCTTAAGAAACATGAGCAGGGCAAGTTCAATGAAAAGGTGGAAGAAGGGTACTTTCTTGGGTACAGCACTCCAAATAAGCGAGTTTACAACATTGCAACTCATAATGTGGAGGAGTGGTACCATGTGGATGTTCAGAAGTATACAATGCCCCCACCTGGAAAAGGGCCAGATTGGATGTTTGACTATTCCAGTCTTTTTGACTCATTCAATATGCCCCCCATGTACTCAGATGAAGATGTAGCTGTTCAGATGTTGTATGATGTGCAGAATGCACCCGATGCTACTTTTCAACCTACATCTACATCTGGTCCCTCTACACAGGTAAATGATGACAGCTCAGACACAGATGACAATCCCCCAGCTGCTCCTGAACCAGTTGTTGATAATCTTGTACCTGATCTTGAGGACTTGAATTTGAATAACTTAGATCCTGAGGTTGAGGTTCCTGCTCATCCTGTTGGAAGAATTAATCGAATTCATCCTCAAGACAACATTATAGGGAGTCCTTTAGATGGAGTAAAGACTCGAAGTCAGATTTCTTCAGGTGGTCTTGCAGACATTCTTGATTTTGCAGATGTAAGCTTTTGTGCTCATTCCTGCTTTATATCTCAAGTGGAACCGCGTACCGTCACTGAAGCTCTCAAAGAAGAATCATGGGTAGACGCCATGCAAGAGGAACTGTTGCAGTTCAAGAAGTTAGGGGTCTGGCAACTAGTTGATAAACCCAAAGGTGCAAAAGTCATTGGCACTAGATGGGTTCTTCGTTGCAAAAAGGATGATCACGGGATAATCGTGAGAAACAAGGCTCGTCTGGTGGTTCAAGGATTCAGACAGATAGAGGGATTGGATTATAATGAGGTGTTTGCTCCGGTCGCTCGACTAGAAGCCATTCGTATCTTTCTGGCTTATGCATCCTTCAAAAGGTTCAAGGTTTATCAAATGGATGTAAAGAGCGCGTTCCTTCACGGGGTTATCAGTGAAACAGTGTATGTCAATCAACCTCCCGGATTTGAAGATCCATTGCATCGTGATAAAGTCTACAAGCTAGACAAAGCGTTGTATGGATTGCATCAGGCTCCGAGAGCGTGGTACGAGACACTTTCCACTCACCTTCTGAACAACGGGTTCAGAAGAGGTGTCATTGACTGCACTTTATTCATCCGTGAGAAGGACAGTGATTTACTCTTGGTACAAGTGTATGTGGATGATATAATTTTTGGATCCACAAATGATAATCTGTGCAAGGAATTTGAGACAGTTATGAAAGAAAAATTTGAAATGAGTTCGATGGGAGAGATGAAGTTTTTCTTGGGTTTACAGGTGGATCAGTCTGAGGCAGGGATTTTTATTCATCAAACCAAATACGTTGGTGACATTCTGAGCCGGTTCAGTATGTCTGATGCAAAGCCTGCTGGTACCCCACTGGCGATTAATCACGGGATTACTCCAGACGAAAAGGGGGAGTTAATTGATGCCACTCTGTACCGGGGAATGATCGGATCTCTCATGTATCTCACTGCTTCTCGGCCAGACATCATGTTTGCCACTTGCTTGTGTGCACGTTACCAATCCAAACCAAGAGTATCTCACTTGATTGCTGTCAAAAGGATTATGCGTTATCTGAAGGGTACACCGGAACTTGGCTTATGGTATCCTAATGATGATAAATTTGAACTTACTGCATACAGTGATTCAGATTATGGCGGATGCAAAAGAGATTTCAAGTCAACATCTGCGGGATGTCAGTTCTTTGGAAACCGCCTAGTCACCTGGCAGTGCAAGAAGCAGACGTCGGTGTCTACTTCAACCTGTGAAGCTGAATATATTGCTGCTGCTAGTTGCTGTTCTCAAATCATCTGGATTCAACAGCAACTCAGGGACTATGGGTTACATTTTTCTAACACTCCTATCTATGTTGATAACACTGCCGCCATAGCTGTCACTAAAAATCCAGTTCAGCACTCCAAAACCAAACACATCGACATAAAATATCACTTCATACGTGATTGTTTTGAGAAGAAATTAATCGATGTTGTTAAAATTCACACCGATCACCAGAAAGCCGATCTGTTTACAAAAGCTTTTGATAAACCCAGATTTTTATATCTGTTATCGGCTAATGGTGTTTTTCACAAGGATGAAGTTCAATCCTCATCTGAGTCTAACAAATGATCATCACTTTAATTAGATAGTTTTATTTATTTTTAGTATTTTCATTTTCTATAGTATAGTTGTCTTTTATTAACAAAAACACAAAAAGATTTTCTATTTTTAGGTTTTTAGGGGGAGATATAGAAATTTGAAAAACCAAAAACAATAGAAAATTTGAAAAACTCAAAAACAATAGAAAAATGAAAATCCAAAAACAATAGAAAAATGAAAAATGAAATAGTCCTGTTTAATGACATAACACATTGATTTCATTATGTCATAGAAGCAGAAATGAATGCATGAGCTAAAATCACAAGGAAATAATGATGGGATGTACTGATAGGCTGACTATACAAAATAAATAAACAATATATGAGAACTTAGAAAGTTTGATTTGTGGGATCCAATTTATTAAGGCTTTTGAGTGAGAAATGGTTTTTGACTCAAATCAAGCATACACCTGTCATCATGGAATCAAATGAGTTTTCATTCAAAGAAAAATAAAGGCAAGCTGGTATTAAGCTTGAGGAAAATCAAAAACAAGCTGGTATTAAGCTTGATAAAGAAAAATTAAAAACAAGCTGGTATTAAGCTTGAAGAAAACCTAATGCAAGCTGGTATTAAGCTTGAGAAAAACTTAAACAAATAAAAATAAAGTTCGATTCCATACATGTGCCATATTGCTGGGACGGACCTAGCTGAAGCCATCCATGTGGATAGAACAAGAAAAACACAAAAAGATAATGAATGATTGAATCTTATTGAATTCATGATGACTGGTATTAAGATATGCTGAAATGAATTTTGAACTAATTTTGATCTTAATTGATGAAATGAATTGGGGAACTCAATCAGAAAATATGAGGGATCATTTAGTTTGTTTAAGAGTTGAGTATTGTTCAGTTTAAATTTGGACAAATATATCAGTAATCGTGTCAAAATGAAATTGTGATTGAAGTGAAGCATTCATTGAAGGTTATATGATGTGATCAGAGATTTGTGTTATCTTATTAATGGGCTTTTCACAAAAATATGTGTTTACTTGTGTTTATTTGCTTTTAATTTGTGTTTGTACAGTTGTTTAGTTGTCTCAGAAAAATACAAAAAGATTTTCTATTTTCAATTTTGTTTTAGATGATCATTTGTAGATTCGGATGCCTGTCATATCTGAATCCTGAACCAACTAGACATATCTTCATAATTGGTTAAAAGTTTGGTGCTTAAAATGTCAAATCTTTGAAATTTTGGAGTTTTGAAAAATCCATTTCTCATTCGTACGAATGAAAGGCAGAATGGATTCATTCGGCCGAATGAGAATGAGTCATTCGTCCGAATCAGTTACTCAGAATGAACTTCATTCGACGAATGAAAAGTGTCGAATGTCTCATTCGACATTCTCATTCGGCGAATGAATTTCAACGATTGACTCATTCGCCATATTCATTCGGCGAATGGAACAGAATCTTCGTGACCTTTCGCCTAGCTCATTCGGCGAATGAGTGCACAGTATATAACTGTGTTTCGGCCGAATGAGGGTCATTCGACCATTTACTCTTTCGCGATATCAGAGAAACCCCATTCGGCGAAACACATACTCAGTCGTCTTTCTTGATTTCTAGTGTCTATTGTTGATCTTGCCACTGATAATCATTTTGTACTCATTCTCAGGTATATGGAGATCAAATTTCAACCGATTTCATCCATGAAATCATAATGAACAGATCGACATTTAGGGTTTTAGGGTTTCGATATTCGCCCAACGAATAAACTGTCAAGATGGAACTAAAACCCATAATGTCATGAATTAAAATTGCTAATCGGTCATTTCTGAGCTTGTTCAACAAATTTTTTGGATAGATTTGAGATTTTGGACAAAAAGGGATTTTGAACTGTCATACTGCCGAATGTCGTCATTCGGCGAATGACTCATTCGGCGAATGAGCCTCATTCGACGAATGGATCATTCGGCGAATGACCAGTCATACTCAAGTCTCATTCGACGAATGAGAGTCATTCGACGAATGAGCCTCATTCGACAGATAACTCATTCGGCGAATGGACTCATTCGGCATATCAGAAGAAAGTTAATCTGATTTTTGTTAAATCTCATTGTTTAATTGATCATCTTGTACTGATATGTGTATTTCTTGTATTGTGCAGCATGGCAGGATACAAATCAGTACCGAAGCATAACATCTGTGCCCATCTTGATCTGACGACTCCGAACGCGAAGCATTATGCTGATATCATTACTTTCCTGAGGCGTTCCAGGATTTTCACTGCCATTTCGACCGTTCATGTGCCATATTTATCACATCAGCAGGATTTCTGGACATCAGCTGATATTGACTGTGAGGCCGAGCCTACAGTCATTAGGGGCAAGGTCAGGGGTCATGACGTTGTAGTGTCAGCTGAGCACATACGGAGGGTGTGTGGTTTTCAGGACTCTCCGGATCATCCAGTTCTTCTTGACAGATTTCTAGTACGTGGATGCTTCCTCAGATGCAAGTACGAGGGAGATATTGGAGCCGGGATTTTGAACAAAGCGTTCATGTCCCCGCAGTTCAAGTACTTGGCGCATGTACTTGTACACTGCCTTGGCTCCAGGAGAGGAGGCTTCGATGATATGCGCGAAACCATACAGTGCGCATTTGCTGCCCTTGTGCTCAACAAACCATTCAACTTCTCCGAGATGGTTTTTCTGCACATGAAGGAGAACGTGGGGCTGAAGGGTGACAAGAAGTTTTTGATGTACCCTCGATTCATACAGCAGATCATTGATGCACAGATTCCAGATCTCCCAAAGCTGAATGCTGACATTATCAGATTGGAGCACATGAATGACATAACTCTCAACAGAGTTTTGTCATACAGAGGGAAGGAGAGGAAGCCTACTACTCGATCATTATTTGGTCACCTCTCTCGACCTGACTACAGGGCTCCGGCTGGAAGAAGATGGAGACACGATGACTCCGACTCAGATGTGGAGGACATTGTAGTTCCGGCTGGTGATGATGATAGTGATAGTGAGGATGGAGATGGTGGTGCAGGCCCGAGTGGTGCTGGTGTTGATGTGAGCACAGTGGAGGTGAGCACTGTTGCTGTTGAGAGTTCTGGGGCTGGTGAGATGACATCAGTACACATAACCACTGCTGCTTCAGTGAGCATGGTTGATGTTACTGTTTTTTCTGATGTTGTGTGTCTACAGCTCAGGAGGAGGATGTGGACATCGATTCACTGATGGATTTGGACTTCTTGACTACTACTACATCCTCAGTGACTGCTCCTCTCGATGTATCTGTTCCACATTCCTCAGGTGGTGGTGATGAGTCAGAGGACTCGAGTGAGGATGAAGGTGTAGCAGGTGAAGGTGATGAAGACAGTTCTGATTCTGAAGAGACTCATGATGATGAGTTTGAGAAAGTGGATGAGGGCGGAAAGTGGAGATGAGGAAGAGAAAGAGGACAGATGATGATTTGGAGGATATTACTGATACGATATTTATTCCGGAGTTTGACATTTCTCCCCCTCCTAGGTCATCTGCTCCTGCTTCCACAGCAGTGATTGTTTCTGCTGGGCAGTCCACCTCATCCAGAGCTGGAAGGGGAAAGAGATCTCGATTCTCTTTCCAAAGGAGGTCAGAACTGACATCAGCTGCTACAACTACTGTCACATCAGTAGCAGCTGTGTCAGTTTCTTCACTGACGAGGACAAGGGCCATTCACACTCAGGCCATTACTGCCCCTCTGTCCACTCCTTTCATTCAAGAGCCTGTTTATGTTGCTGCTTCCTCTGGCCCCTCCACAGTTCGTGCTGATGTTCATATACCTGCTGTTTCAGTTGTAGATCAGCTTAGTACACTGAACAGTATGGTCTTGAGACTGATGGAGAGGAGCATGGAGCAAGAGAGGAAGAATAAAGAGCAGGAGTTGGTTATTGCTCAGCTCACTCAGAGGATTGAAGAGCAGGATACTCTGCTGCTTCAGGCTGCAGACCAGAGGGCCGATTTGAGGGCCAGGTCTGCACAACAGGAGGAGCAGCTCCTGAAATATATTGATGAGCACAACCAGTTGGCTCTGACAGCCTCTGGTTTCAGTGATCGGATCCTGCAGCTAGAGTCTGAGAATGCTCGTCTAGCTGGACTTGTCGAGGGTTCGAAGGAGAGTACTCCCAGACTGGAAGGAGTTGAGGATCGTTCCGATGATTCAGACAAAGAAGACGAAGAAGAAGAGTCTGATGAGGAACAGGTTGACTATGAAGACTCAGACAAAGACGATGAGTCTGATGATGATGATGATCATGATGATGAGGCCAAGGACGGATCTGGGAATGGGTCTTCTGGTTCATCGAGTACTGATGATGATGACGATGATGATCAGGCCCCTCCCTCATCAGAGATTCGATCCAAGAAGGCCAATGATAAGAAGAAAGCCTCTGCTCCACCTCCTCCTGCACAGACAGATGAACCCAAAGCTACTGAGGAAGTCCAAGCTGTGCCTCTGAGACGTCAACTCGATGAGACTCTTACTATGATCTTAGACGCTCAAGGCATTATACAGCACTCAGTGAGCTACGACAAGGAGGAGGGTGAAATCATACACTGCTTGTCAAAAGAGCAAATAGCCGAGCTGTTCAGGTTGAATCCTGATGAGGTGGTCACTGAGGACACCTCTGTACCCAGTACTGCAGAGCCCGAACCAGAAATTTTTGATGATGTAGATGAAGTCATTTTGGAAGACATCACAGAAGAAGAGTATCCAAAGTATACATCGGCTGAAGCTGAGTTGCCTACATTCACTGAACCATTTGATCAGGAAACGGAGGATCTCTTGGTCAGATATCTTGAAGAGCAAGTAGAGGCTAGCAAGGCTGAAGCTGATGACTTAAAGAAAAGAAAGGAAGAATGGGCTGCGTACTGGGAGGTACTAAAGAAACAAAGCACTGAGAAGATGCCAGCAACGCACAAGAAAGTCTACAGGACCAAAGGATATAAGGCTGGAGGTCAGATACTCAGCTGGGCATACTTCCATGATCTTGGGTGCTACGCAGTAAAGAGGGAAAAGGGTATAGATTACTTCAAACACCCGCATGATTTCAAGACGCTGCCTGGATTCGAGGTCAATCAACTAGCACGTCTGAACATGCTATACTGTGAAGACTCCGGGATGTCTGCTTGGTTCTCTCGACAAATCAAGTATGAATACCGGAAGAGATGGGTGAATTTTCAGCCGCAGCAGCCAGAGAGGTACTATCTACCAGAGATTGACGGAGATACCCGGAAGCATAAAGTAATCCTGAAGTGGCTTCCCCCTAAAGTCATGAAGAAGATTCCTTTACGGAAGATGCGTCAAGACTTTATGGAGGGCTTCCGATGGTGGTACTATGATGGGAGAACCGGTGAGGCTGTGATCGTGCTGTGCAAAGACAAGAAATGGGAAACTGTCAGAGTTTTTGATCCCATGTGGCTGACCAATCTTTCATTGAATGATGTTAAAGCTTTCTATCGACATCAGATTTTCTTCGACGTACAGGATATGGAGCAGGCTCTTCAGTATATGAGAGTTATTCGTCTCTGTATCTGCTTAAAGATTCATGCTGGTGCTGATTGGAAAGCTATTTCAGACAAGATTGCAAAGAAAGACATTCCAAAGAGTTGAACTAGGTCCAAGGGGAGTATGTAGATACATGTTTTGTCCCTAGTTCGGTTATGTAAATGGTTATCATGTAATCATTCAAAGTATTAACGGAAATTGTCTTTATATCTAATTCATCATGTTTATGTTTATTGATTATTGATTATTAATGTTTATCTAAGTGTTTGATTTGATTATTAAATGTTTGAGTATGAAAACTGCTCATTCGGCCGAATGACTCTAGAATGAAGTCATTCGGCGAATGAGAGTTGTATCGAATGTCTAAGTTCAGAATGAGTCATTCGCCGAATGACTCATTCGAATGACTGCTCATTCGAGCTTAGTCATTCGCCGAATGAGCTGCTTCGGCCACTCATTCGGCCGAATGACTACAACTTATAAATAGAAGTTCAAATCATTTCAAACCTAACTTTCCAGAGCCCTCCTTCTTCCCTAGCACTCCAGTGTCAAAACCCTTGAAGATTTGAGCGGTTCTTGATCATCCAAGTTCGATTCTCAACCCGTGGTGTTCAATCGTTGCTTCCAAGTCGTTTCTATAGCCTCGGATCACCACGGTTTCTGTTGGTTTCGATTGGAAAACCCTGGAATAGGATTCCGCACTATCCCAGAGGTTGTCGAGTAGTTTTTCATTGGATTCGGATTGTTTCCGAGCTCCCGATCGATCCAACAATAGAAAATAATGACAATCCATATTGTGTGGAATTATATGAATATGAAACCCCATGGGGTGGTATTTGGATTGTTGAAACAATATTGGATGTGACAAATTGAGTATTGTCGAAATTGGTTAATGTTATGATATAATTCCATAACTAATGAAAGTGTCATTATATGTTTATAATTACTGAAACTAATAATTGGTGATGATCCACATTCGTGTAGAGGAACATGTAAGTCCATAATGAAATGGCATTGTAAGACCACTGGTGCGTGGCATTAATATTATCATGTAAGTCCATAATGAAATGGCTTTGGGGTTTGTCATGTAAGTCCATAATGAAATGGCGTTGGGGTTTGTCATGTAAGTCCATAATGAAATGGCTTTGGTGTTTGTCATGTAAGTCCATAATGAAATGGCATGGTGTTGTCATGTAAGTCCATAATGAAATGGCGTTGGTGTTTGTCATGTAAGTCCACATTGTTGTGGCGTTGGGGGTAATCCACGTATGGGTGGGTTGAAATGATAAGTTAATTAAACTGGGTTTTGACCAGTAAGTAAAAATTAACTTGAAAGTATGATTATGCAAACGTTTGATATGAACATTGGCTAAACAAATTGATGTGAATATTCAAATGAATGATTTGTTGCATGAGACTTGAATTGATAAATTGAGGTTTGGGTGAGATAACCCAAAGCCTAATGTTTGTATAAAATTTTGATAACCAATTGTTTGATAATGCAATGTGCTTGATAAAAGGAGGATAAGTCACCACAAATGGTTTGGGACTTAGTTAGCTTCCATGTAGCGGAAATGCGATGAAGATAATTAAGTCAATTGAATGGGTAAAATTGACCCATTAGTGATTATTTTAAAAATCAATTGTGATTGATTATTTTGAAATTGATGAAATTACAATCTTAGATATGATTGTATATGTGATATATATTGAGTTTTAAACGTATTTTGAAACCCCGGAATGTTTAAAAATGCTTTTGGGTGTTTTAAACGTGAAATAGTTGAAAGATAGCTGTAGGCAGAGTACAGTACGCTGCTCGGGGCGTACTGTACGCACGACACAGTATGGCACGCCCAAACCCTTCTGTTGTACGCTGGTGTCCTGGCGTACTGTACGTCGAGGCTGCAATATCATACGCCGGGCAATGTAAAATTCCTGGACTTCAATTTTTGTGATGAATTTGATTCCGGGGGTCAAAGGGGTTAACTCATTTAGTTCTTATGAACTAACACTTGATTAATTGTGGTGTTTTCATGTCATAAATAGGTACGGTTTGGAGATAATGATCGAGCAAGAGTTTGTGAAGAATCTAACGTTATGCATGTCGAAAGTTTGTGGTCACATACAAACTAAGTATTTATGATTTTGTGAAACGATTAGTAACAAAAAAAGTATGTTTAACATATGTAATTAGTTTTCATGCTTCCGAACGAAATGTTTTGTTAAACTTAAGTCGAAATATTTCTGGGACCATATTTTGAAAACGTGTAATCACGTGGAGGTTTTGGGGTGTCCCAAGTTGGCATGAGAGCCTAAGGTTGGAGTGAATCAAGTGCGTCGCGAACACTTGATCTCAAACTTTTGTGCTCTTGTTATGGAATGATAACGTTTGATTCGAAGATCCGATCATGAAGCCGAATGTATAAGGTTAGCATATCTGATTCTTGTATTACATTGATTGAATTTATTGTGGAACTTTAAAGTTGAATTGATATTGATTTGTTAATTGGAACCAAAATCTTTGTCCTAGGTGTGAAATGGGAGTAATAAGAGAAAATGCATGTGATGAGTGCCCTACTATACCTGGCCAGTATATTGGTACACCCATGATATGACTGTGGTCTTATGGATATCATTTTACATTAAGGTCATAGATTGTTGGTAAAGTGTTAGGAATTTGCTTGATATGTGATTTGGAAATCACAAAATTCTTAACTGTATAATTGTGAATTTGTTGTGTATAAATGGATTTGTGTATTAAGTGACATAGGTTACATGCGTGTAAGAATATAAATGACCAAACAGTATGGAAAATACGAACATAGACAATTATTTTGTTTTTTGAAATTATCTAAGTTGAGATGTATGATATGCATTGCAAATTCACATGGGTGTGAACATAATGCATAGTGCTTAATTGGGATGATCTACAAGAAATGTAGACATTTATATTGAAATATGAAATTAGATGATCTATAAGAGATGTAGGCATTTATATTGAAATATGAAATTAGATGATCTACAAGAGATGTAGATATTCATGTTGAAATGTGAATTAGATGATCTTCAAGAGATGTAGACATCTATACTGGATGTGAATTGGGATGATCTACAAGTATTGTAGACATCAAAATTGAAAAATGAATTAGGATAATATACAAGTGGTGTAGAGATCTACATTGAAATGTTGAGTTGAGATGACCTAAAAGTGGTGTGGACATATATAATTGTAAATTGATTGAGATGATATTATTTGTATGGAAGTTATGTAAGACCACATGTGTGTGGCATTAATGGTAGAATCCACATTTGTTTGGAAAGCATAATAGAAATGCGAAAAATGATTGTGTTGATAAAAGTGAATGATCAATTTTATACTAAGTAAATTAGTACATTAATTGATAATAAAAAAAAATTGTTCACACTAAAGTTTGTACTGAATATTGTGATGTAGCTGCTTAAATGATTGTTGAATATGTGCAAACTATGTGTGATGGACTTTGAGTCCTAAGGTGAAGAAATTTGACAAAATTTGAGTTATGATAGATGTCTTAGGATACTTTGAGTATCCTTGATGAAAATTGAGAAGTACGTATGTAACATCTGTGCCGGAATCATTACCGGAACAGTAATCTGTACAGTAACTTGTACAGTAACTCTGATACAATTGAGGAGGAATACTTAGAAGCTATTAACATTCGATGCTAAACATAAACTATTACACGATGTTTCTGAAATTCTGATTTAAACATCATGGTTTAAACAGTCAGAAACACATCAGACAATCATGAACAGATGCATAAATGTTTGATTTTATATTTTTAGGTATAAACGTATGTGAGGATAACCCAAAACAAAACAATAACAGTTGTTGTTACAGAATGTAAACCGACGAACTACTCGTATAGGTGACGATCTGTACGAATAGATCTGATAGTTCAACAATCTGAAACGATGACTGAAAAGTAGAAAACAAAATCAGAAAGTGAAACGCACGATCGTGTTCGTACAGTTAGCGCTCTGTACGAAAACGCGCGTAAGTAATGTTTTCTGATGAAACGAAAACGAAGACGATTCGAACGATAATAAATTTAAGGAAATATAATATTTCCTGTTTTACAATTTTGAAAGTCATTAGAAAGAAATTTAAACGAAACTATGTTAATTACACGTATAAAACATAAAATACGCGAAAGAGTTAACGAAAAGCATAAAATAACGAATTACGACAAATAATTCAAGAAAATTTAATATTTAGTATTTATTAGGAATTACGACCTTTAAAATAATTTAAATTGAAACCATTTTATTTAATTTATGATATTTTGCGTGTTACGATCCGGAGACGCAACGGAAACGAAAACCGAGCAACCAAAACAAACCCGAATACCCTCGGGGTATTTAAAGCCAAAAAAATGAGGTTTTCTCCTCATTTTTCCAGCCACTCTTTCTCTCTCTAGTTCTCACCCTCGTTTCTCTCTCTCTCTCTCTCTAAGATCATCACCTTCAAATCACCATAACTCACTCGTTTGGAGACGAAATCGGGCGTTCTTGGTGTCCACGCGAAGCTCTCATCATCCTCTTCAAGGAAGTACAACCGATCTGTGGAATTGCCCAACCGATTTTGAGGTATGGATGCTTAAAGGTTCGGATATTTAGGGTTTTATACACATATTGCTTCACCACCTTTTATTCGGTTATATATACATCTATACACGCATGAACCGACACCTTTGTACATCTTTGGACAGTTTAACCCCTCTCATCATCGATCTTAGAACAGGCGAGGTGGGATAAGGACTGAGGAAGACGAACCAACAGGGTTCGTGGGCTGTGCATTCAGCCGAACCTTTCTAGGTTCTAAGTTGGCCGAACCCTCCTAGGACAAACCGGCTACGAACCTTCATGGTGTGGGCGAACCTTTATGCTGGGCGAACCATTCTTGAGCCACGAACCCTAGCGAACCCATGTGCACCACTCACGACCCAACAAGACCCGGCGAACCCTCGGCCTTACAAGCGAACCATGGCCGAACCTTTGCCTCAACTCATCTGCCGAACCCTTCATGATCCACGAACCACTTGCGAACCCTGGAACTCAACGAGCCTTCTGCATGGCTGAGCCAAGTGGCGACGAACCTTCGTCTTCACGAACCATACTGTTTCTAGTTACTTCCCCGAACCTATTAGATCAGCCAAACCCTATATGCTGAAACTTTTGTTGCCATTAGCCGAACCTTCATCTTGAACGCACCAGGGTTCGCTTATTCAATAGGTTCGCTGCATGTTTCGTTTATTTTTTTCAGTTGATTAGTCGAAGCTCAAGTCCTTGGGCCATGAAAATCTTTGCAGCCCAACATCCTCACTCACTCGAAATAAGGTTACTCGGCCCGATTGAATTGGCCCAACGATGGTATCATGGTACCCCTCATTTAATTCGGCCCCCTCAATTTAATTGGCCCATGCTAACCCACTAGCCCAACACCTTATCCTATTGGATCAATGTTAACCGGCCCAATGCATAAGTCCACACAAGTTTCATTGGCCCAATAGGTTGGCCATATGACTCCTTATGGCCCAATCTAATCAATTCGGCCATGTACTCTATTTCCGGCCCATTTGATTTTGTTTCAACCAGTTTGATCCTTTCGGCCCATCGTGGTCTAATTGGGCTTAAGGTTGAATAATTGGGGCCTAAAACCTATTCGGCTCAATTGAATAACACAAGCCCGTTGTACTAGCCCAATGGACTTTTTGGCCCATGAACTTGTTTAGGGCCATGTACATTTAGCTCGTTTGATCAAAGATACGACCTACTACGTTCATAACATCTAAAACATTATGTTTTATTAGAATAATATTACGGTTATTTATTAACTGTGAAAAAATCTACTCAAAAACTTATAAAGTGTTAAAGATTTATAAGTTTAAGCTAAAACCTACGTTGGTTATTAGTACACAACAATAAATTCAATGGTGTTACAACATGAACTAGATTCATGTTGAGTTAAACATAAAATCATGATAACATGACAACTTAGGTAATCAAAGTGTGTAAATATTAGTATGGTTATTAACAAGAGACTCGAGGCCGAATAAAGACCGAGACTTAAGGTGTTAGCCAACTTTAGGGCTAACACTAACACCTACACACACATAAATCGTTACAACTTATACTTATAAACTACAAAAAACATGAAATCAATACAGGAACGTGAATACTACTACAAACACAACAAAAAGCGCGTCCATTCTTGTTTAGAACTTAGTCAACCGCTTCAACCACAGGTGAGTTCATTTGTCCCTTTTCAAACTTATTTGTTTTACTTCGGGACTGAGAAGCATGTTAAACATTTTCATAAACCATTGAAATGTTATTTAATGCTTTAAACACAAACATGATACTTATGTTGAAGCTTATACTTGGAACCTTTTATACTTTGAGAAACAATGGACTTGAAACTTATACTTTAAACTTGTGGCTTGAAATCATCTGATGGATGCTTATGAGACTTGAATGCATGATATTGAAATGCTTGGGTGGGACAACAAAGACTAAGGCTATAGAGTAAATAGCAAATGCTATTTACTTTATACTTATTTACATTATACAAACACTTTGTGATCAAACTGGAAACTAGTATACTTGAGAAGCTATAGACTTGATACTTATACTTTAAACGAGAAATTTAAACTAAATACTTGAGGCTTAAAACATAGATTTGAAGCCTAGACCTTATGCTAAACCCTTATGATATAAACTTGATACTTAAACTTGGAGCTAAATACTTATGTTATAAACTATGTGCTTAAACTATACGATTGAGGTTTAACTTATAAACTCTATGTTTAACTATATACAAAATCTTAAGGCTTTGAAAATACTTAAACTAAACACTAAGGCTTTATACAATTATTTCGGAAAGTTAATGTTATACACCTTTAGTAAAGTATTAAATTACTTTACACTTATAACGATTTGCTTAAACTTAACTTGAAACATATATGCTTGGAAATACTTATATACGTAAGATGCTTGAAATACTTGGATGCTTAATACACTTGAAATACTTGAAAACATGTGAATACTTGACACACTTGAGATACTTGAAAACACGTGAATACTGGTTATACTTAGAATACTTGAAACACGTGAACGCTTGATACATTTGGGATACTTAAATACTTGAATGCATGATATACTTGGGATACATGAACCCTTGGAATGCTTGATACATTTGAATGCTTGAACACTTTAATGCTTGAAACTTGAGATGCTTAAACAAAGGACTGATTGACCGCCGCGTGTTGACCTATGTGTCAACCCCTACTAATCATCAGTGAAACAATGTGAATGCTTTAGACTTGTATGCATAAACTTTGGACATTTTGAGACAAACTGTTGGCCGCCGCGTGTTGACCTGTGTGTCAACCCCTACTAGTCATCAGTGTTCTTCTTTGTCAGAGTCATGTAAGACAGACTGATTGGCCGCCGTGTGTTGACCTGTGTGTCAACCCCTACTAGTCATTCAGTGTTCTTCTTGATTCATCCATGGTGATGACAAGTGACTAGAATGGTTGAGTTCTTCTAGTTGACTTTGTGTTAACTTGAAGGTTTCTCTATCAAAACATGTCACGAGTCATAAATAGGATCATTATGGATGGATGCTGAACTCCTTAGGGTTTTCAGCTGTCCATAATGGTGCCTATTAAACTTGAGACTTATTCGTTGTGGAATCAATAGTGTGGAGTGAAACGCTTAATTATCATTAATAACAATATGTTAAGCAGCCCGGTATGTGGTGGGACGGTGGCTGGGGCTTGTCCCTACATATGCCCTATATATAAGCATACTTGGTTGGATAGCATAGGTGGTTGTTAGTGAGGTTAAGGTTGTCATTTCGGGGGAAACAAAGTAAACATTGGCAGGGAAACAAAGTAAACATTGGCAGGGAAACAAACGTTAAGAATCATATGTCATGAGATCAGAGTAGTGGGATGAAATGCTTAATTATCATTAACAACAATATGTTAAGCAGTCCGGTATGTGGTGGGACGGTGGCTGGGGCTTGTCCCCTACATATGCCCTATATATAAGCATACTTGGTTGAATAGCATAGGTGGTTGTTAGTGAGGTTAAGGTTGTCATTCAGGGAATCAAGGTAAACAATTACAGGGTAATATAATTCAAAGAATCAAACCTTTGGAATCAAACATTATGGGAATCATACGGGTAGGATGAGACGCTTAATTATCATCAGGAACAATATATCATGTGGTTCAGTATGTGGTGGGACGGTGGCTGGGGCTTGTCCCCTACATATGCCCTATATATAAGCATACTGAATCAGATGGTATAGGTGGTTAATGGTGAGGTTAAGGTTGTCATTCAAAGGATTTTACAAACTATTTTTGCTCAAAAACTACATGAACTCACCAACCATTGTGTTGACTTTGTTTTATTTCATGCTTTCTCAGGTGACGCGCAGGAGTAAGCTAAGATTCAGGATTGCATACTAGGATGACCAGACATAGATCCTAGTTGACTTTTGAAGAAGCACATCTTTTGAGATTAATACGAATCTCTTTTTGATATCTTGTACAAATACAAGATAGATATATTTGATTCTTTTGGATAGGTTTACTTAGTTAAATTACCCAAACCTTGATATTTGTAATTTAACTTTGTAATCCTAGTTAAGGTTTTATTGTGCTTAATTATTCTTAACATTGATGCTATGTAAACAATCTGATCTTCATGATTATCATTCACGATATCGCGCCCCGAGAACCTTCCGCCCGACGGGGACTTCGATCCGACCCCGCTGGCTCGGGGTGTGACAGATTGGTATCAGAGCTCAAGGTTATAGAGAATAATAGGTCACATACTTAAACGGTTTGGCCTAGACTATAACTTATGGACCCTCATGTAGAGAACATAAGACTTAAGCTTGCATTGTGTCTTCTGCATTCAACCACTGCTCTAACCAATATCTTTGGTTATGAACAGAATGCTGCCTAGAAGACAACCGACCCCGGTGCCTACTTCACAAACCTCAGCACCGCACTCTTCAACACCATCACCGCCTGATTCACCGCCGCCTCCTCCTCCTCCTCCACTCAACCCTCCTCCGAATCCGAATGCAACTTTAATTCTGGACCCTGCTACGGTTGCCTTGGCAACATTACTGAGTAGCCAGTTGACTAACCATATGAAGGATATTATTCCGGAGATGATTAACAGGATTCGAGACCACGGTAACAACTCCGGGCGTACTACGGGGGAACCTAGTGGAAACGCCGGCGCTAAATCAGACTGTTCCTACAAATCATTCGTAGGATGCAAACCGCCAAGCTTTAGCGGTGTTGAAGGAGCCGTTGGACTGATCCAATGGCTAGAGAAGATGGAAAATACATTGGACCTAAGCAGTTGTCCGGAGAGACATAAGGTTCGCTATGCTGCGGGATCTTTCAGTAAGCGTGCCCTAACTTGGTGGAACTCACAGATAAACGCTCGAGGTAGGGATGAAGCACTAGCCATGCCTTGGACAGAATTCAAAACCCTCTTGAGGAATGAGTTCTGTCCTAAGCACGAACTACAGAACTTGGAAGTTGAACTCTCAAATCATGTGATGAAAGGAGCTGATCACATGACATACACTACTCGCTATCATGAATTGGTAGCCTTGGTGCCTGAGATGGTGCCAACACTGGAAAAGCGAATTGACCGGTATGTAGGAGGATTACCATCCTGCATTCAGGGCATTGTACTTGCTGCAAACCTTGCAACTTTAGAATCTGCTATCTCCTTGTCAGCTAAACTCACTGATGTGATGGTGAAGTCCGGGGAATTGAAAGATGATTCGGACAAGACTAAGGAGAAACAACCAAAGAAGAAACAAAAGGCCATCCAACAATACGCGATGCCCACACCACTCAATCAAGTTGCGGCAATATCTACTAAAGCTGCACGCAAACCTTACACTGGTGTACATCCTCAATGTGCACAATGTCAGTTTCATCATGCTGCCACTATGCCGTGTAGGCAGTGTACCAACTGTGGCCGAAAAGGCCATATGGCTCAACACTGTCGAACTTCACCAACACCGGCTGTGAACAATGCTACTGTAGCAAAACCACCACCACAAAACCTTGGCAACTACAACAACAACAATCAGGGATGCTTTAACTGTGGAGAACTAGGTCATTTCTCCAGGAACTACCCAAAGAGGGCACAACCAGGAGATCAAGTACCAAGGGGAAGAGCCTTCATGATAGGAGCTCCTGCTGCACACCAAGACCCGGAAACGGGTACTGGTATGTGACACCTCTTTAACTCATAAGATTTCATTTTATTTTGATACTAGTATGAATAAGAAACTTATCTTATTCTTATTAAGTATAACCACATACGTATTCAATAAGAACTTAGGAACTCTTTTATTGCCTAGAAACAATGAAAGAATCCTTAGTTAATGCATATAACATACACATGAAACCACCACTAACACTAAGATTCTGTAACAATTGATGCTCATTGCATCAGTTAGTTATGAACAATAAAGTGTTAGAATCATACAGAGACTTAGCAAGCCGTAACAGTGAGACATCTATGAACAAAAAGATTAGCAAAACTTTGAGGTCATACATAAGAATCCCAAACACGACCCAGATTTCATTTGGGGAGCGTAGGGGCATCACATTAAACAAAGATTTCCCACTTGTTATAAAGAAAGTTGTACCCGATAATAACTTTTAATTTCGGGACGAAATTTCTTTAACAAGGGGAGACTGTAACATCTGTGCCGGAATCGTTACCGGAACAGTAATCTGTACAGTAATGTGATTTTTTGTTGAATATGATAAGGAATTTTTGCAAAATTCTTGATTTTGAAAGTCTTAAAGAACTTTTATGTTCTAACTTTGTGTGTCAAAATATAAGTTGAAGTGACACATCCTTGGGTAAAAGGATGATGATCAAAACGATTCGTGTATTCCGTTTGTGGTACCATCATCATTAGTTGGAAACGTGTAGTTATTTCTTATGATGTGGGTTTAATGCCTTAATAAGCCACCTAAGGAATACATATAGAATTATCGATGGTTGTTTGATTGTTATATTGATGTTAACAACTATTTATGTTACTATCAAATAAATAGTGCCTGTTAACATCATCCATATGACATTAAACTTCCATGAATAGATAAATCACGCACAAATGAAGAAAACTCATATGGTAAAGGAATTCATGTGGAAAAAGGAATTAAATTAGAAATGGGTACAACTGGCTTTTAAATTATTAAGCGGTTTCGAGGTTGAAATCTATTCTAAGGAGGGGGAGAATTTGTAACGACCCATTTCGGGATTAATTATATTTTAATCGATCGGGATGTTATTTTTAAAGTTAACTGTTATTTAACTTTGTTATTATTAAATGGGTTAACTTGGTTAAATTAGTTGTAAACTAGTTAAGAGGTTAATTAGTAAACTAAGGTATTTAAAGTTAGTAAAGTAATGAGCTAAACATTAAGGGCTAAAATTGACAAAAAGCCAAACTTGTAATTAGAAGGGTCAAAAGGGGGTCAAACTATTCATTTTTGGTCAAAATTGGGATCTCCTTCTTGGTGCATCTGATGGGCGATGAGAAGTTGTGTGTTAGAAATGTTATGCACACCAAGTGTGTTGACGGGATTGTGTCAAAACTTGAAAAGGAGTTGTTTATGAGTGTTAAATAGTTAGGGGTTCATGTAGATTAACATGAAATCACCTATTTTGAGATTTGATGATGATGCATGATGGGTAATTAATGGATTTTAGGTGATTAAGTTGTGTGTTAGAAATGTTATGCACACCAAATGCTTGTTTAAATGTTTGCTTGAAAAGAAAGATTAAGTGCAGAGTTTGAAATATTACGCTTGCTGCACGATTTTTGAAAATTCATATAAAATCAACCATACCTCCGATTGAGGCGTATTTTATATGGTTGGAAAGGTATTTGGGAATAATACATTTTGTCTTTGAATTATATAAACTAATTCGGGATGTAAGGGAGTCAAAATGGACGATTTTTATAGTATGATTGAAATCTCAGCATGCTGATGAAAAATAATTTTGTTGCTGTACTGATTTTTGAAAAATCATATAAAATCAACCGATAATCTGTTTGGGTCATATAATATATCGTTGGAAAGCTTATTGAATCTAATTTCTACAGATTTTTAGAATGAGAAAATATATGGATCTTAAGTACACAAAAATTTCAGTTGAAAACAGCTTAACTGATTTTGTAAAAAGCTGAAATTTTGGTTATAGGATGAATCTCTCCTGTTTTTTGAAAATTCATATTAAATCATACAAAAATCTATACAAAATGTATCTTATATGGTTGGAAAGCTCTTAGAGTAAGCTACAATTCATATTTGAACACCAAAGGCTGAATAAGATCTTATGTTGGTCAAATTTGGCATTTACAGCAGCAACTCAGAAAGTTGCTGCACAAAATTGTAACTTTTCAAAATGTGTTCTAAAATGTGAAAGTGACAAGATATGCTTTGCAACAATAATGTATGGTACTAGTAGACTATACACAAATACTTGGGTGTGTACAAGTATCTAAGATACTTGAAAATTTGATAAGATCCTTATTTACTCTAACGGGTCAAAAATGAGAATTTGGGATATACATGTAGAAAAGAAGACCCTTGTGTAAGTAAGTTGTTGTTTGAAATTGTAAATGCTAAATGACATGTGTGCTATATTATTTGTATAAGAAATGAAACAGAAAGTGAAATCAATAGGCCAAGAAGGAGTTACGAGGTTTAGCATTCCTACGGGCCAAGGTGAGTTACCTACTCACTAATATGCAACCATAAGACGTATTAGTGCTTATGTGTTATGTGATGATGTGGTTGTAACTACTTGTTATTGACTTGTAGTAATTGTGATAAATTGAAAGGTAAATTGACCATATGTGTCATGAAATTTGAAATATGAATATGGAACCACATGGGGTGGTATTTAACTACTTGATAGATGTCTTGTGGTATTGGATGAATGTTATGTGCTAAATGCATAAGTTGAAAGGTATTGTTAAATGTTAATTGATATTTAGCATAGAAAGTGATGACAATCCATATTGTGTGGAATTATATGAATATGAAACCCCATGGGGTGGTATTTGGATTGTTGAAACAATATTGGATGTGACAAGTTGTGTATTGTTGAAATTGGTTAATGTTATGATATAATTGCATAACTAATGAAAGTGTCATTATATGTTTATAATAACTAAAACTAATAATTGGTGATAATCCACATTCGTGTAGAGGAACATGTAAGTTCATAATGAAATGGCATTGGAATTGTCAAGTAAGACCACTGGTGTGTGGCATTAATATTATCATGTAAGTCCATAATGAAATGGCTTTGGGGTTTGTCATGTAAGTCCATAATGAAATGGCGTTGGGGTTTTTCATGTAAGTCCATAATGAAATGACGTTGGTGTTTGTCATGTAACTCCATATGAAATGGCGTTGTGTTGTCATGTAAGTCCATAACGAAATGGTGTTGGTGTTTGTCATGTAAGTCTACATTGTTGTGGCGTTAGGGGTAATCCACATATGGGTGGGTTGAAATGATAAGTTAATAAAAATGGGTTTTGACCTGTAAGTAAAAATTAACTTGAAAGTATGATTATGCAAATGTTTGATATGAACATTGGCTAAACTAATTGATGTGAATATTCAAATGAATGATTTGTTGCATGAGACTTGAATTGATAAATTGAGGTTTTGGTGAGATAACCCAAAGCCTAATGTTTGTATAAAATTTTGATAACCAATTTTTTGATAATGCAATGTGCTTGATAAAAGGATGATAAGTCACCACAAATGGTTTGGGACTTAGTTAGCTTCCATGTAGCGTCATGGAGCGGAAATGGGATGAAAATAAGTAAGTCAAGTGAATGGGTAACATTGACCCATTAGTTATTATTTTAAAAATCAATTGTGATTGAGTATTTTGAAATTGATGAAACTACAATCTTAGATATGATTGTATATGTGATATATATTGAGTTTTAAATGTATTTTGAAACCCCGGAATGTTTAGAAATTCTTTTGGGTGTTTAAAACGTGAAATAGTTAAAAAATAGCTGTAGGCAGTATACAGTACGCTGCTAGGAGCGTACTGTATGCCGGGCACAATATGGTACGCCCAAACCCTTCTGTTGTACGCTGGTGTCCTGGCGTACTGTACGCCGGGGCTGCACTACCATACGCCGGGGTATGTAAAATTCCCGGATTACTATTTTTGTGATGAATTTGATTCCGGGGGTCAAAGGGGTTAACTCACTTAGTTCTTATGAACTAACACTTGATTAATTGTGGAATTTTCGGGTCCTAAATAGGTACGGTTTGGAGATCATGATCGGGCAAGAGTTTGTGAAGAATCCAACATTATGCATGTCGAAAGTTTGTGGTCATATACAAACTAAGTTTTTGTATTTTGTGAAACGATTAGTAACAAAACAAGTATGTTTAACATATGTAATTAGTTTTCATGCTTCCGAATGAAATGTTTTGTTAAACTTAAGTCGAAAGTTTTCTGGGACAATATTTTGAAAACGTGTAATCACGTGGAGGTTTTGGGGTGTCACAAGTTGGCATCAGAGCCTAAGGTTTGTGTGAATCAAGTGCGTCGCGAACACTTGATCTCAAAATTTTGTGCCCTTGATATGGAATGATAACGTTTGATTCGAAGACCCGATCATGAAGCCCAAAGTATAAGGTTAGCATATCGGATTCTTGTATTACATTGATTGAATTTATTGTGGAACTTTAAAGTTGAATTGATATTGATTTTTTAATTGGAACCAAAATCTTTGTCCTAGGTGTGAAATGGAAGTAATAAGAGAACATGCATGTGACGAGTGCCCTACTAGTATATTCGTACACCCATGATATGACTGTGGTCTTATGGATATCATTTTACATTAAGGTCATGGATTGTTGGTAAAGTGTTAGGAATTTGCTTGATATGTGATTTTGAAATCACAAAATTGCTAACTGTGTAATTGTGAATTTGTTGTGTATAAATGGATTTGAGTGTTAAGTGACATAGGTCACATGCGTGTAAGAATATAAATGACCAAATAGTATGGAAAATACGAACATAGACAATTATTTTGTTTTTTGAAATAATCTAAGTTGAGATGTATGATATGCATTGCAAATTCACATGGGTGTAAACATAATGCATAGTGCTTAATTGGGATGATATACAAGAAATGTAGACATTTATATTGAAATATGAAATTAGATGATCTACAAGAGATGTAGACATTTATATTGAAATATGAAATTAGACGATCTACAAGAGATGCAGATATTTATGTTGAAATGTGAATTAGATGGTCTACAAGAGATGTAGACATCTGTACTGGATGTGAATTTGGATGATCTACAAGTATTGTAGACATCAAAATTGAAAAATGAATTAGGATAATCTACAAGTGGTGTAGAGATCTACATTGAAATGTTGAGTTGAGATGACCTAAAAGTGGTGTGGACATATATAATTGTAAATTGATTGAGATGATATTATTTGTATGGAAGTTACGTAAGACCACATGAGTGTGGCATTAATGGTAGAATCCACATATGTTTGGAAAGCATAATAGAAATGCGAAAAATCATTGTGTTGATAAAAGTGAATGATCAATTTTATACTAAGTAAATTAGCACATTAATTAATAATAAGAAAATTGTTCATACTACAAGTTTGTACTGAATATTGTGATATAGCTGCTTAAATGATTGTTGAATATGTGCAAACTATGTGTGATGGACTTTGAGTCCTAAGGTAAAGAAATTTGACAAAATTTGAGTTATGATAGATGTCTTAGGATACTTTGAGTATCCTTGATGAAAATTGAGAAGTACGTATAGGTGAATATACATAACAAATCATTTAAGAATTGACACTAGAAAATGGTTATGATTTTGAACCTGAGATACTAGCAAAGACATGATCATGGTGTATCGAAGAGGTGGTGGGTTGGCGGCTGGGCGAATGCTCTACGTATAACCTATATATAAACTTTCTTCGTTGCACCAGGAAAGTGTCGGTGTATAGTCTTAGGTGAAAAATGGGGTAGAGTGGGAAATGACTTTAAACATTTTGGCATGAGTGCTTAAAGTCAAATAAAATATTATGACGGTAAGTCCTCATTGATTAAAAGTTAAGCGTTTTAGGCAAGTGATGCCTTAAATAAAATTGAATGTTTTGACACATGGGGACATTAAACAACAGAAATGTTGTGACACAAGTGTCATAAAGAAAACAAACTTTTTATAATAAGCATGTCATTCTGTAAGTTGCTTGCGCATTACTTGAAAGTAATTGAAAGCAATACGTGTTTATAGATGATGTGATTTTTGGTCGAATATGATAAGGAATTTTTGCAAAATTCTTCATTTTTAAAGTCTTAAAGAACTTTTATGTTCTAACTTTGTGTGTCAATATATAAGTTGAAGTGACACATCCTTGGGTAAAAGGATGATGATCAAAACGATTCGTGTATTCCGTTTGTGGTACCATCATCATTAGTTGGAAACGTGTAGTTACTTCTCATGATGTAGGTTTAATGCCTTAATAAACCACCTAAGGAATACATATAGAATTATCGATGGTTGTTAGATTGTTGTATTGATGTTAACAACTATTTATGATACTATCAAATAAATAGTGCATGTTAACTTCATCCATATGACATTAAACTTCCAAGAATAGATAAATCATGCACAAATGAAGAAAACTCATATGGTATGAAAATAAGATAAGCAGGTACAATTTTAACATGATTATGTGTTAAATACTTTTGCTCAAAAAAATTTGAGTATTATGACCTTGAGGAGTTGAAATATTATGGGACGTGTCTATATAAGACACGTATTAGTAAAACAAAGAATAATCCTTGTGGAAAAAGGATTAAGATTAGAAATGGGTACAATTGGCTTTTAAAATATTAAGTGGATTCGAGGATGAAACCTATTCTAAGGAGGGGGAGAATTTGTAACGACCCATTTCGGGATTAATTATATTTTAATCGATCGGGATGTTATTTTTAAACTTAACTGTTATTTAACTTTGTTATTATTAAATGGGCTAACTTGGTTAAGTTAGTTGTAAGCTAGTTAAGAGGTTAACTAGTAAACTAAGGTATTTAAAGTTAGTAAAGTAATGAGCTAAACATGAAGGGCTAAAATTGCCAAAAAGCGAAACTTGTAATTAGAAGGGTCAAAAGGGGGTCAAATTATTCATTTTTGGTCAAAATTGGGATCTCCTCCTTGGTGCATCTGATGGGCGATGAGAACAAGAAGGGAAGGATGAAAAATCCAGAAAAAAAATCCCTAAATTCTTACCAATCTAGAGTTTGATCTTGAATGCAAACACACAAATCATCTTCTCTTGTATAATATATCATCTTGGTAAGTGATTTTAAGAGTTTTTGCTCAAATTTTCGTGGGTCACCATGTGTGTATATGGGATTGTGTCAAAACTTGAAAAGGAGTTGTTTATGAGTGTTAAATGGTTAGGGGTTCATGTGGATTAACATGAAAACACCTATTTTGAGATTTGATGATGATGCATGATGGGTAATTAATGGATTTTAGGTGATTAAGTTGTGTGTTAGAAATGTTATGCACACCACGTGCTTGTTTAAATGTTTGCTTGAAAAGAAAGATTATGTGCAGAGTTGGAAATATTATGCTTGCAGCACTAATTTTGAAAATTAATATAAAATCAACAGTACCTCCGATTGAGGCGTATTTTATATGGTTGGAAAGGTATTTGGGAATACTACATTTTGTCTTTGAATTATATAAACTGATTCGGGTTGTTAGGCAGTCAAAATGGACGATTTTTATAGCATGATTGAAATCTCAGCATGCTGATGAAAAATAATTTTGTTGCTGTACTGATTTTTGAAAAATCATATAAAATCAACCGATAATCGGTTTGGGTCATATAATATAGCGTTGGAAAGCTTATTGAATCTACTTTCTACAGATTTTTAGAATGAGAAAATATATGGATCTTAAGTACACGAAAATTTCAGTTGAAAACAGCTTAACAGATTTGTAAAAAGCTAAAATTTTGGTTAAAGGATGAATCTGTCCTGTTCTTTGAAAATTCATATATAAATATATAAAAATATATAGAAAATGTATCTTATATGGTTGGAAAGCTCTTAGAGTCTGCTACAATTCATATTGGAACACCAAAGGCTGAATAAGATCTTATGTTGGTCAAATTTGGCATTCACAGCAGCAACTCAGAAAGTTGCTGCACTAAATTGTAACTTTTCAAAATGTGTTCTAAAATGTGAAAGTGACGAGATATGCTTTGCAACAATAATGTATGGTACTAGTAGACTATACACAAATACTTGGGTGTGTACAAGTATCTAAGATACTTGAAAATTTGATAAGATCCTTATTTACTCTAACGGGTCAAAAATGAGAATTTGGGATATACATGTAGAAAAGAAGACCCTTGTGTAAGTAAGTTGTTGTTTGAAATTGTAAATGCTAAATGGCATGTGTGCTATATTATTTGTATAGGAAATGAAATTGAAAGTGAAACCAATAGGCCAAGAAGGAGTTACGAGGTTTAGCATTCCTACGGGCCAAGGTGAGTTACCTACTCACTAATATGCAACCATAAGACGTATTAGTGCTTATGTGTTATGTGATGATGTGGTTGTAACTACTTGTTATTGACTTGTAGTAATTGTGATAAATTGAAAGGTAAATTGACCATATGTGTCATGAAATTTGAAATATGAATATGGAACCACATGGGGTGGTATTTAACTACTTGATAGATGTATTGTCGTATTGGATGAATGTTATGTGCTAAATGCATAAGTTGAAAGGTATTGTTTAATGTTAATTGATATTTAGCATAGAAAATTATGACAATCTATATTGTATGGAAGTATACGAGTATGAAACCCGATGGGGTGGTATTTGGATTGTTCAAACAATATTGGATGTGACAAATTGAGTATTGTTGAAATTGATTAATGTTATGATATAATTGCATAACTAATGGAAGTGTCATTATATGTTTATAATAACTGAAACTAAGAATTGGTGATGATCCACATTCGTGTAGAGGAACATGTATGTCCATAATGAAATGGCATTGGAATTGTCAAGTAAGACCACTGGTGCGTGGCATTAATATTATCATGTAAGTCCATAGTGAAATGGCTTTGGGGTTTGTCATGTATGTCCATAATGAAATGGCGTTGGGGTTTGTCATGTAAGTCCATATGAAATGGTGTTGGTGTTTGTCATGTAAGTCCACATTGTTGTGGCGTTAGGGGTAATCCACATATGGGTGGGTTGAAATGATAAGTTAATAAAAATGGGTTTTGACCTGTAAGTAAAAATTAACTTGAAAGTATGATTATGCAAACCTTTGATATGAACATTGGCTAAACAAATTGATGTGAATATTCAAATGAATGATTTGTTGCATGAGACTTGAATTGATAAATTGAGGTTTTGGTGAGATAACCCATAGCCTAATGTTTGTATAAAATTTTGATAACCAATTTTTTGATAATGCAATGTGCTTGATAAAAGGATGATAAGTCACCACAAATGGTTTGGGACTTAGTTAGCTTCCATGTAGCGTCATGGAGCAAAAATGGGATGAAAATAATTAAGTCAATTGAATAGGTAAAATTGACCATTAGTTATTATTTTAAAAATCAATTGTGATTGACTAATTTGAAATTGATGAAACTACAATCTTAGATATGGTTGTATATGTGACACATATTGAGTTTTAAATGTATTTTGAAACCCCGGAATGTTTAGAAATTCTTTTGGGTGTTTAAAACGTGAAATAGTTGAAAAATAGTTGTAGGCAGAGTACAGTACGCTGCTGGGGGCGTACTGTACGCTGGGCACAGTATGGTACGCCCAAACCCTTCTGTTGTACGTTGGTGTCCTGGCGTACTGTACGCCGGGGCTGTAGTACCATACGCCGGGCTATGTAAAATTCCAGATTTCTATTTTTGTGATGAATTTGATTCCGGGGATCAAAGGGGTTAACTCACTTAGTTCTTATGAACTAACACTTGATTAATTGTGTAATTATCAGGTCCTAAATAGGTACGGTTTGGAGATCATGATCGGGCAAGAGTTTGTGAAAAATCCAACATTATGCATGTCGAAAGTTTGTGGTCATATACAAACTAAGTATTTGTGATTTTGTGAAGTGATTTTGTGAAACGATTAGGAACAAAACAATATGTTAAACATATGTAATTAGTTTTCAATCTTCCGAACGAAATTTTTTTTAAACTTAAGTCGAAATTTTTCTAGGACCATATTTTGAAAATGTGTAATCACGTGGAGGTTTTGGGGTGTCACAAATTGGCATCGGAGCCTAAGGTTTGAGTGAATCAAGTGCGTCGCGAACACTTGATCTCAAACTTTTGTGCCCTTGATATGGAATGATAACGTTTGATTCTAAGACCCGATCATGAAGCCGAATGTATAAGGTTAGCATATCGGATTCTAGTATTACATTGAATGAATTTACTGTGGAACTTTAAAGTTGAATTGATATTGATTTTTAAATTGGAACCAAAATCTTTGTACTAGGTGTGAAATGGGAGTAATAAGAGAACATGCATGTGATGGGTGCCCTACTAGTATATTGGTACACCCATGATATGACTGTGGTCTTATGGATATCATTTTACATTAAGGTCATGGAATGTTGGTAAAGTGTTAGGAATTTGCTTGATATGTGATTTTGAAATCACAAAATTGATAACTGTGTAATTATGAATTTGTTGTGTATAAATGGATTTGTGTGTTAAGTGACATAGGTCACATGCGTGTAAGAATTTAAATGACCAAATAGTATGGAAAATACGAACATAGACAATTATTTTGTTTTTGGAATTATCTAAGTTGAGATGTATGATATGCATTGCAAATTCACATGGGTGTGAACATAATGAATAGTGCTTAATTGGGATGATCTACAAGAAATGTAGACATTTATGTTGAAATATGAAATTAGATGATCTACAAGAGATGTAGGCATTTATACTGAAATATGAAATTAGATGATCTACAAGAGATGTAGATATTTATGTTGAAATGTGAATTAGATGATCTACAAGAGATGTAGACATCTATACTGGATGTGAATTGGGATGATCTACAAGTATTGTAGACATCAAAATTGAAAAATGAATTAGGATAATCTACAAGTGGTGTAGAGATCTACATTGAAATGTTGAGTTGAGATGACCTAAAAGTGGCGTGGACATATATATAATTGTAAATTGATTGAGATGATATTATTTGTATGGAAGTTATGTAAGACCACATGAGTGTGGCATTAATGGTAGAATCCACATATGTTTGGAAAGCATAATAGAAATGCAAAAAATGATTGTGTTGATAAAAGTGAATGATCAATTTTATACTAAGTAAATTAGCACATTAATTGATAATAAGAAAATTGTTCACACTACAAGTTTGTACTGAATATTGTGATATAGCTGCTTAAATGATTGTTGAATATGTGGAAACTATGTGTGATGGACTTTGAGTCCTAAGGTAAAGAAATTTGACAAAATTTGAGTTATGATAGATGTCTTAGGATACTTTGAGTATCCTTGATGAAAATTGAGAAGTACGTATAGGTGAATATACATAACAAATCATTTAAGCATTGACATTAGAAAATGGTTATGGTTTTGAACCTGAGATACTAGCAAAGACATGATCATGGTGTATCGAACAGGTGGTGGGTTTGCGGCTGGGCGAATGCTCTAAGTATAACCTATATTTAAACTTTCTTCGTTGCACCAAGAAAGTGTCGGTGTATAGTCTTAGGTGAAAAATGGGGTAGAGTGGGAAATGACTTTAAACATTTTGGCATGAGTGCTTAAAGTCAAATAAAATATTATGACGGTAAGTCCTCATTGATTAAAAGTTAAACGTTTTAGGCAAGTGATGCCTTAAATAAAATTGAATGTTTTGACACATGACGACATTAAACAACAGAAATGTTGTGACACAGGTGTCATAAAGAAAACGAACTTGTTATAATAAGCATGTCATTCTGTAAGTTGTTTGCGCATTACTTGAAAGTAATTGAAAGCAATACGTGTTTATAGATGATGTGATTTTTGTCGAATATGATAAGGAATTTTTGCAAAATTCTTCATTTTGAAAGTCTTAAAGAAATTTTATGTTCTAACTTTGTGTGTCAATATATAAGTAGAAGTGACACATCCTTGGGTAAAAGGATGATGATCAAAACGATTCGTGTATTCCGTTTGTGGTACCATCATCATTAGTTGAAAACGTATAGTTACTTCTCATGATGTAGGTTTAATGCCTTAATAAACCACCTAAGGAATACATATAGAATTATCGATGGTTGTTTGATTGTTATATTGATGTTAACAACTATTTATGATACTATCAAATAAATAGTGCATGTTAACATCATCCATATGACATTAAACTTCCAAGAATAGGTAAATCATTCACAAATGAAGAAAACTCATATGGTATAAGAATAAGGTAAGCATGTACAATTTTAACATGATTATGTGTTAAATACTTGTGCTATAAAAAATTTGAGTATTATGACCTTGAGGAGTTGAAATTTTATGGGACGTGTCTATATAAGACACGTATTAGTAAAATAAAGAATAATCCTTGTGGAAAAAGGATTAAAATTAGAAATGGGTACAATTGGCTTTTAGATTATTAAGCGGTTTCGAGGAGGAAACCTATTCTAAGGAGGGGGGAGAATTTGTAACGACCCATTTCGGGATTAATTATATTTTAATCGATTGGGATGTTATTTTTAAAGTTAATTGTTATTTAACTTTGTTATTATTAAATGGGCAAACTTGGTTAAGTTAGTTGTAAGCTAGTTAAGAGGTTAACTAGTAAACTAAGGTATTTAAAGTTAGTAAAGTAATGAGCTAAACATGAAGGGCTAAAATTGCCAAAAAGCGAAACTTGTAATTAGAAGGGTCAAAAGGGGGTCAAATTATTCATTTTTGGTCAAAATTGGGATCTCCTCCTTGGTGCATCTGATGGGCGATGAGAACAAGAAGGAAAGGAAGAAAAATCGAGAAAAAAATCCCTAAATTCTTACCAATCTAGAGTTTGATCTTGAATGAAACACACAAATCATCTTCTCTTGTATTAAATATCATCTTGGTAAGTGATTTTATGAGTTTTTGATCAAATTTTTGTGGGTCACCATGTGTGTAGATGGGATTGTGTCAAAACTTGAAAAGGAGTTGTTTATGAGTGTTAAATACTTAGGGGTTCGTGTAGATTAACATGAAAGCACCTATTTTGAGATTTGATGATGATGCATGATGGGTAATTAATGGATTTTAGGAGATTAAGTTGTGTGTTAGAAATGTTATGCACACCAAGTGCTTGTTTAAATGTTTGCTTGAAAAGAAAGATTAAGTGCAGAGTTGGAAATATTATGCTTGCAGCACTATTTTTGAAAATTCATATAAAATCAACAGTACCTTCGATTGAGGCGTATTTTATGTGGTTGGAAAGGTATTTGGGAATACTACATTCTGTCTTTGAATTATATAAACTGATTCGGGTTGTTAGGCAGTCAAAATGGACGATTTTTATAGCATGATTGAAATCTCAGCATGCTGATGAAAAATAATTTTGTTGCTGTACTGATTTTTGAAAAATCATATAAAATCAACCGAAAATCAGTTTGGGTCATATAATATATTGTTGGAAAGCTTATTTAATCTACTTTCTACAGATTTTTAGAATGAGAAAATATATGGATCTTAAGTACACGAAAATTTCAGTTGAAAACAGCTTAAAAGATTTGTAAAAAGCTGAAATTTTGGTTAAAGGATGAATTTGTCTTGTTTTTGAAAATTCATATAAGATCGTATAAAAATCTATAGAAAATGTTTCTTATATGGTTGGAAAGCTCTTAGAGTCTGCTACAATTCATATTTGAACACAAAGGCTGAATAAGATCTTATGTTGGTCAAATTTGGCATTTACAGCAGCAACTCAGAAAGTTGCTGCACTAAATTGTAGCTTTTCAAAATGTGTTCTAAAATGTGAAAGTAACAAGATATGCTTTGCAACAATAATGTATGGTACTAGTAGACTATACACAAATACTTGGGTGTGTACAAGTATCTAAGATACTTGAAAATTTGATAAGATCCTTATTTACTCTAACGGGTCAAAAATGAGAATTTGGGATATACATGTACAAAAGAAGACCCTTGTGTAAGTAAGTTGTTGTTTGAAATTGTAAATGCTAAATGGCATGTGTGCTATATTATTTGTATAGGAAATGAAATTGAAAGTGAAACCAATAGGCCAAGAATGAGTTACGAGGTTTAGCATTCCTACGGGCCAAGGTGAGTTACCTACTCACTAATATGCAACCATAAGACGTATTAGTGCTTTTGTGTTATGTGATTATGTGGTTGTAACTACTTGTAATTGACTTGTAGGAATTGTGATAAATTGAAAGGTAAATTGACCATATGTGACATGAAATTTGAAATATGAATATGGAACCACATGGGGTGGTATTTAACTACTTGATATGTCTTGTAGTATTGGATGAATGTTATGTGCTAATTGCATAAGTTGAAAGGTATTGTTAAATGTTAATTGAAATTTAGCATAGAAAACGATGACAATCCATATTGTGTGGAATTATATGAATATGAAACCACATGGGGTGGTATATGGATTGTTGAAACAATATTGGATGTGACAAATTGAGTATTGTTGAAATTGGTTAATGTGTTGATATAATTGCATAACTAATGAAAGTGTCATTATATGATTATAATAACTGAAACTAATAATTGGTGATGATCCACATTCGTGTAGAGGAACATGTAAGTCCATAATGAAATGGCATTGTAAGACCACTGGTGCGTGGCATTAATATTATCATGTAAGTCCATAATGAAATGGCTTTGGGGTTTGTCATGTAAGTCCATAATGAAATGGCGTTGGGGTTTGTCTTGTTAGTCCATAATGAAATGGCGATGGTGTTTGTCATGTAAGTCCATAATGAAATGGCGTTGTGTTGTCATGTGAGTGCATAATGAAATGGTGTTGGTATTTGTCATGTAAGTCCACATTGTTGTGGCGTTAGGGGTAATCCACGTATGGGTGGGTTGAAATGATAAGTTAATAAAAATGGGTTTTGACCTGTAAGTAAAAATTAACTTGAAAGTATGATTATGCAAACGTTTGATATGAACATTGGCTAAACAAATTGATGTGAATATTCAAATGAATGATTTGTTGCATGAGACTTGAATTGATAAAGTGAGGTTTTGGTGAGATAACCCAAAGCCTAATGTTTGTATAAAATTTTGATAACCAATTTTTTGATAATGCAATGTGCTTGATAAAAGGATGATAAGTCACCACAAATTGTTTGGGACTTAGTTAGCTTCCATGTAGCGTCATGGAGCGGAAATGGGATGAAAATAATTAAGTCAATTGAGTGGGTAAAATTTACCCATTAGTTATTATTTTAAAAATCAATTGTGATTGATTATTTTGAAATTGCTGAAACTACAATCTTAGATATGATTGTATATGTGATATATATTGAGTTTTAAATGTATTTTGAAACCCCGGAATGTTTAGAAATGCTTTTGGGTGTTTAAAACGTGAAATAGTTGAAAAATAGCTGTAGGCAGAGTACAGTATGCTGCTGGGGGCGTACTGTACGCCGGGGCTGCAGTACCATACGCCGGGCTATGTAAAATTCCCGGATTTCTATTTTTGTGATGAATTTGATTCCAGGGGTCAAAGGGGTTAAGTCACTTAGTTCTTATGAACTAACACTTGATTAATTGTGGAATTTTCAAGTCCTAAATAGGTACGGTTTGGAGATCATGATCGGGCAAGAGTTTGTGAAGAATCCAACATTATGCATGTCGAAAGTTTGTGGTCATATACAAACTAAGTATTTGTGATTTTGTGAAACGATTAGTAACAAAACAAGTATGTTTAACATATGTAATTAGTTTTCATGCTTCCGAACGAAATGTTTTGTTAAACTTAAGTCAAAATTTTTCTAGGACCATATTTTGAAAACGTGTAATCACGTGAAGGTTTTGGGGTGTCACAAGTTGGCATCAGAGCCTAAGGATTGAGTGAATCAAGTGCATCGCGAACACTTGATCTCAAACTTTTGTGCTCTTGATATGGAATGATAATGTTTGATTCGAAGACCCGATCATGAAGCCGAATGTATAAGGTTAGCATATCTGATTCTTGTATTACATTGATTGAATTTACTGTGGAACTTTAAAGTTGAATTGATATTGATATTTTAATTGGAACCAAAATCTTCGACCTAGGTGTGAAATGGGAGTAATAAGAGAACATGCATGTGATGAGTGCCCTACTATACCAGGCCAGTATATTGGTACACCCATGATATGACTGTGGTCTTATGGATATCATTTTACATTAAGGTCATAGATTGTTGGTAAAGTGTTAGGAATTTGCTTGATATGTGATTTTGAAATCACAAAATTGTTAACTGTGTAATTGTGAATTTGTTGTGTATAAATGGATTTGTGTGTTAAGTGACGTAGGTCACATGCGTGTAAGAATATAACTGACCAAATGGTATGGAAAATACGAACATAGACAATTATTTTGTTTTTTTTGAAATTGTCTAAATTGAGATGTATGATATGCATTGCAAATTCACATGGGTGTGAACATAATGCATAGTGCTTAATTGGGATGATCTACAAGAAATGTAGACATTTATATTGAAATATGAAATTAGATGATCTACAAGAGATGTAGACATTTATATTGAAATATGAAATTAGATGATCTACAAGAGATGTAGATATTTATGTTGAAATGTGAATTAGATGATCTACAAGAGATGTAGACATATATTATGGATGTGAATTGGGATGATCTACAAGTATTGTAGACATCAAAATTGAAAAATGAATTAGGATAATCTACAAGTGGTGTAGAGATCTACATTGAAATGTTGAGTTGAGATGACCTAAAAGTGGTGTGGACATATATAATTGTAAATTGATTGAGATGATATTATTTGTATGGAAGTTATGTAAGAGCACATGAGTGTGGCATTAATGGTAGAATCCACATATGTTTGGAATTGTGTTGATAAAAGTGAATGATCAATTTTATACAAAGTAAATTATCGGATTAATTGATAATAAGAAAATTGTTCACAGTACAAGTTTGTACTGAATATTGTGATATAGCTGCTTAAATGATTGTTGAATATGTGCAAACTATGTGTGATGGACTTTGAGTCCTAAGGTAAAGAAATTTGACAAAATTTGAGTTATGATAGATGTCTTAGGATACTTTGGGTATACTTGATGAAAATTGAGAAGTACGTATAGGTGAATATACATAACAAATCATTTAAGCATTGACATTAGAAAATGGTTATGGTATTGAACCTGAGATACTAGCAAAGACATGATCATGGTGTATCGAAGAGGTGGTGGGTTGGCGGCTGGGCGAATGCTTTACGTATAAACTATATATAAACTTTCTTCATTCCACCAAGAAAGTGTCGGTGTATAGTCTTAGGTGAAAAATGGGGTAGAGTGGGAAATTACTTTAAACATTTTGGCATGAGTGCTTAAAGTCAAATAAAATATTATGACGGTAAGTCCTCATTGATTAAAAGTTAAACGTTTTAGGCAAGTGATGCCTTAAATAAAATTGAATGTTTTGACACATGACGACATTAAACAACAGAAATGTTGTGACACAAGTGTCATAAAGAAAACGAACTTGTTATAATAAGCATGTGATTCTGTAAGTTGCTTGCGCATTACTTGAAAGTAATTGAAAGCAATACGTGTTTATAGATGATGTGATTTTTTGTTTAATATGATAAGGAATTTTTGCAAAATTCTTCATTTTTAAAGTCTTAAAGAACTTTTATGTTCTAACTTTGTGTGTCAATATATAAGTTGAAGTGACACATCCTTGGGTAAAAGGATGATGATCAAAACGATTCGTGTATTCCGTTTGTGGTACCATCATCATTAGTTGGAAACGTGTAGTTACTTCTCATGATGTACGTTTAATGCCTTAATAAACCACCTAAGGAATACATATAGAATTATCGATGGTTGTTAGATTGTTGTATTGATGTTAACAACTATTTATGATACTATCAAATAAATAGTGCATGTTAACTTCATCCATATGACATTAAACTTCCAAGAATAGATAAATCATGCACAAATGAAGAAAACTCATATGGTATGAGAATAAGATAAGCAGGTACAATTTTAACATGATTATGTGTTAAATACTTGTGCTCAAAAAAATTTGAGTATTATGACCTTGAGGAGTTGAAATATTATGGGACGTGTCTATATAAGAAATGTAATAGTAAAACAAAGAATAATCCTTGTGGAAAAAGGATTAAAATTAGAAATGGGTACAATTGGCTTTTAAATTATCAAGCGGTTTCGAGGACGAAACCTATTCTAAGGAGGGGGAGAATTTGTAACGACCCATTTCTGGTTAATTTTATTTTTATCGATCGTGATGTTATTTTTAAAGTTAACTGTTATTAAACTTTGTTATTATTAAATGGGGTAACTTGGTTAAGTTAGTTGTAAACTAGTTATGTAACATCAGTGCCGGAACCGTCACCGGAACAGTGATCTCTACAGTACAGGAACAGTAAAACAGGTATGAATCATACACATTTCAGTAATTTTCATATTCATATCATTTATCATTATCATGGTGAGTTGTCATAGAATAGTTTCAGACACATTTAACAGAAAGCACAGTTCAGAACAACGGTTCTCGAGTCGGATAATTATCTGGCAACACAGAACCATTTTGTGATTATTTGTTTAGGAATTATTATGTATAAACGTATGTGAGGTTTTATAGAACAAAACACACGAATATTGTTATGTGAATGCTAAATTGACGGGTTATTTGTATAGGTGACGATCTGTACGAATATATCTGAAAGTTTAACGTTCTGAATGATATTCTTTAATTAGAAAACAAGATTGAAAAGTATAGTTATCGCCGTGTTCGTACGGGTGACGATCCGAACGAATACGCGTGACGACCGTACATTTCGATTCAAACAATTAATTTATGTTTTAAATGTTAATAAATAGAAGATATTAGTTAATTTATTAGGAATCACAACCTTGAATAGTTAAATGATTTCTAATTTTGCAATAGTGTCGTTTGGTCGCGAAAACTACGCAATCCGGTAATTTTACGTGAAACCGAGCTAAACCGAACTACCGGGTGTTTGTAACATTTAATGAAACAATTAAATGCCACAACTACCACCATCTAACCCTCTTTCCCTCTCTCATTCGTTTTCTCTCTCTCTCTCTAAATCTCACACAAGAAAACATCTTCTTTCTAAGATTTGGAGGCTTAAATCTCGTTGGATTCAAGTGTTCTAGGCGTCAAGACATTCTATTCAACACGAAGATCACGGAAGTACAAGTATTTCAAATTTCCAACCACGAAATCTAAGGTAAAAATTTGTTTTATTTTCGGTTTTATTAGGGTTTCACGAGTTTAGGAGGTTTTGTTATTATAATCTTCATAGAACCCTTAAAACACTTAGATAATGGTGTCTAGCATGTTTAGAAATTGTTAGGAATGAATTTTGTAACAGGTTTAAACCCCTAGGATGAAGAGGATGATGCTTAAACCTTGACAGGTTCGTAGAACTTTCGGCCGAAACAAACAGCTCATGGCCGAACCCTCGGTGGTTGGGCGAACCCTGCAAGCCTGCACCTGCAACGAACCCTGCTCGGCCTGCAGACGAACCCTGTGACCCTGAGATGGCCGAACCTTGACTTATAGACCCTGCGAGCCTTGTGATGGCCGAACCTCATCATTCAGCCGAAGCTTTAGGGCCACGAACCATATGATGCTTTACGAACCTAGAGGATGCGAACCCTTCAGCCGAACTCTTAATTACCTCAGCCGAACCATGCCATGTTCGAACCAAGCCGAACCTAGAGAGGTGGCAAAAGGTTCGCTGCTCTAAGCCATTTTTAAACTAAAACTCGTTAATTAGATCGAGGTGAGATCAAGAACCATCAAAGCTAGTAGTAAGAACATAGGAAAGGGTAACTCATCATCAACCGAGGTTTGTTTCATGTGTATTCATGGTATAATGTGCATGCATGGTGGTACGTGGATCAATTTCGTATACATATGGGTGTGCATGGAAATCCTAAGGAACATGCAAGTCGTACATAGTCATGTTATGAATGCCCAATAACTTAGTTGTGTAACTACCTACAGGGGATCATTCACGGGCTTGAATAACGATCAATTAGGAATCAAGGATATTCAATTGGGCCTAAGTGGGCCCAATGGGACTTGATTAAGTCTATCATAGGTTAAACGTTTAAATTAAATTCAAGTATTGATGTTTTAATTAAAATGAAGATGTTTTAAATGAAAAGTTTATTAATTTCTAAATTTTTGTCTAATTTGAAATGTAAGATATAATTGTTATTAGTTTCTTTCAAGTTATTAAGTTATAAAAGTTAATTGTAATGTTAGGTTTAAAGACTTGTTTGATTTAAATTACTTACTTGAATTGATTGATTGGGAACTTGTTATAAAATAGACGATTTAATTGTCTGGAATTGTTTTAAAAACAAAGGAAACTCTGCCGAAATTTCTAAAAATGTAAAGGTAAGTTATTACAACTCAGTAACTAAACTATGGGATTGGGGATCAAAAAGGGTAACTAGGATAAATTAGACCTTAGTTACACTTAGTACTAAGACACTTAGTTGCACACACCCAAAGATCAAACCTTAGGCACAACGACTACTACGCATACTTATTATATTCAAATTCTGATAAAATAACTCAGGAACCGAAGAAACTTAGCTTACATACAGGAGCGCGCATTTTGTGTTAGATCAAATTACATAGCAGCACAGGTGAGTTCATTGCCCCTTTTCTAACATTTTTGTTTTAAAACGCGGGGCTGAGAAGCATGCGTAAACTGTTTATTTAAATTGTTTACTTAAATGCTTTTAAAATTTATATGTTTTACATATATATAAATGTTATACTAGACCATGTCTAGGAAGATTTTATGCAGGTGTACTAACCGATTTACTTATAAATTAAGTGAGTAATCGAGTTAAACTAAACATTTCAACAAAATCAAAACATTTCAAACAAATCAAACGAGACATTTTGACAAATCAAGTGAATGAATTCAAGGAATCAAATCAAACATTTTGACAAATCAAGTGGATGAATTCAGGGAATCAAATCAAACATTTTGACAAAACAAGTGTGGGACATCAAGACATTAACAAAACAATCTTTGCAAAGACAACATTCAATGTTCTACAAACCAAGTGTTTGTTGAATAACGAATCAAGTGTACAATCGATCAATGAATCTTGTATTCTATGATCAACACATCAAGTACATCTTGTGACATAATCAGACGAATCATTAAAACATTTTTAAGGGATAGTATGGGAAATATCAGAGATAACATATGCCAACACATTGAATCCAGAAATCCTATATTTCAAGAAGTCCTAGCTAGACTGATTGACTTGTAGGTCTTATGTTTGAGGATATTTACAGAATTCCCTAACTACTAAGTACCTAGATTGACAGACTAGTCTACTCGAGTATGACCAAAGGCCCCAATCATAAGGACTTAGATTTTATTAAATGTTTACTTACTTGTTTAATTAAGCATTTATAACTGTTTATACAATTGTGTGGTTGATCATATTGTGTGATGAACTTGTGAAATCAATATGGATTTCAAATGATTGTAATGACAGGGACAACAAACAGAAGAGTCATGGGTAAATGGTAGGGTAAAAATGCCTAATTATCATTAACAACAATGTCCTATGCGGATTAGTATGTGGTGGGATGGCGTCTGGGCGGGGTTGTAGCCTCGACTCAGGGGTATGCCCTATACATAAGCATACCGATCTGGATGATACATGTGGAGTTAGTGAGGTTAGGGTCTTTACCAAAGGAGGTTTTCAAATCATTTTCGAATCATTTTCAAATCATTTCCAAATACTAAATTATATGAACTCACCAACCATGTGTTGACTTTTATTTTTGCATGACTTCTCAGGTGACGAACAGGTTAATTAGGAAGTCATTTCTTTTGGGCTAGGACTTCATATAGAAGACTAGTATTTTGGACCTGCATACTTTTGAAGACATCATGATGCAACTTATTTTGTATATCTTGTGTAAATACAAGATAGTCATTTATTGATGTTTTACAATAGATTTACATTGTTAAATTATAAACGACACTGCTGTAATTTAACTTTGTAATTCTATTATATTTAGCATTTCTCATTTATATCATGTGCAATGTAAACAATCTGATCACTTTCGATTATCATTCTCGATATCGCGCCCCGGGAACCTTCCGCCCGTCGGGGAAACCCGATCCTACCCCGCCGGCTCGAGGTGTGACAGATTGGTATCAGAGCCATGGTTATAGAGAAATATAGGTCACTTATTTAAATGGTTTGGCCTAGACTATAACCTAGGGACCCTGCATGTAGAGAACATAGGACTTAAGACTTATTTGCATATTGTCTTCTATATTCGATCATTGCACTAACCGATAACTTTATTGGTTATGATCAGAATGCCTCCGCGAAGACAACCTCCTTTGATACAGCTACCACCACAAGACTTGGCTCCACACTCCTCCACACCGTCACCAAATGATTCACCACCACCACCTCCTCCACCACCTCCTCCTCCCCCTCCTCCACTGATTACTCAAGCATCTGGTTCGGGCACAGCACCGACCATGGATCCTGCTACTATCGCTCTGGTGACGTTACTGAGTAGCCAGATGACAAATCAGATGAAAGAAGCAATACCGGAGATGTTCCTTCGTCTTCGTAATGAGATCCTCAACACTGGCAACACATCAGGAGAAGCCAGTGGAAATACTGGAGATTCATCTCATTACTCCTACAAGTCCTTCGTAGGATGTAAACCACCCAGTTTTAGTGGGTCTGAAGGCGCCGTTGGATTAATCCAATGGATTGAGAAGATTGAGGCAACATTGGATCTTTGTAGCTGCCCCGAACACCACAAGGTCCGTTACTCAGCGGGAACATTCAACAAACGGGCTCTGACCTGGTGGAACGGTCAGATCAATGCCCGGGGAAGAGAAGAAGCCATGGCAATGTCATGGGAAGACTTCAAGACACTGCTGAGAACAGAATTTTGTCCCAAGAATGAGCTGCAGAAGTTGGAGGTTGAACTATCCAACCATGTGATGAAGGGGGCTGATCACATGGGGTACACTACTCGTTACCACGAGTTAGTTGCTTTGGTACCAGATATGGTACCAACTCTGGAGAAAAGGATAGACCGTTATGTGGGTGGACTTCCCGCCTGCATTCAGGGCATGGTTGTTTCAGCCAACCCTACTACTGTTGAATCTGCAGTGAGACTGTCTGGAAAACTCACTGACCTCATGGTAGCCTCTGGAGTTCTAAAGAAGGAGGCTGAACCCAGTAAGAACAAAGCTGAGTCTTCCAAGAAACCCCACCACCATCAAAAGAAGAAACAGAAGACCATCAAGAACTACGCGGTGGCCACACCTCTACAACAAATAGCAGCAACACCACAAAACCCCAACCGCAAACCCTACACTGGCACATATCCTCTGTGTGCCAAGTGTCAGTATCACCACACTGCTGACACTCCCTGCAAGCATTGCACGGGATGTGGAAGAAAGGGCCATTGGGTCCAATACTGTAGGATGACACCTAACCAAGCAGTCAACAATGCTGCTTTGACTCTTCCTCCACCAGCAAATCAGAACAATGGTGGATGCTATAATTGTGGCGAACAAGGCCACTTTGCGAAGAACTGCCCAAAGAAGGCTCAACCAGCAGTTCAAGCACCCCGTGGACGAGCCTTTGCTATCGGAGCACCAGCTGCACGCCAGGACCCAAATGTGGTCACTGGTACGTTTCTCTTACATGACTTTTATGCATCTGTCTTATTTGATACTGGTGCGGATCAGAGTTTTATCTCTACCGACTTTGCATGCCAACTAGATTCCATAGAGGAACAGTTAGCAGTTAGTACAGTTTATAGGAACTGCCCATTGACACTAAATGATTTTACATTTACCATCGATTTGATACCGATGGAGCTGGGTAGTTTTGACATCATTGTTGGAATGGATTGGCTTTCATCTAACCGAGTGGAAGTCATCTGTTCTGAGAAGCTGCTTCGAATTCCATTGCCGAGTGATCGTGTATTGGAAGTTAAAGGGGATCAAGCAAAGCGAAGTGTCAAAATCATTTCTTGCATAAAGGCGCGTAAGTGTCTACAGAAGCGGTGCATAGCATTCCTGGCTCATGTGGTGGAAAAAGAGAAAGACAAGAAGAAGATTCAAGATGTACCAGTAGTGAAAGAATATCCTGAAGTATTCCCCGAAGACCTACCTGGTTTGCCACCTGCGCGACCGGTAGAATTTCGTATTGACTTAATTCCTGGAGCAACTCCTGTTGCTAAATCTCCTTACAGGTTAGCACCTTCAGAGATGCAGGAATTGTCTAATCAGTTACAGGAGCTACTTGACAAGGGTTTCATCAGACCGAGCTACTCACCTTGGGGAGCTCCGGTCTTGTTCGTGAAAAAGAAAGACGGGTCGTTCAGAATGTGCATAGATTACCGTGAACTGAACAAACTAACCATCAAGAATCGGTATCCATTACCGAGGATTGATGATTTGTTTGACCAACTGCAAGGAGCTCAATACTTCTCCAAGATTGATTTGCGGTCCGGATATCATCAGTTGAGAGTTCAAGATGAAGACATACCGAAAACGGCCTTCCGAACAAGGTATGGGCATTATGAATTTATGGTGATGCCCTTCGGATTGACAAATGCACCAGCGGTTTTCATGGATCTCATGAACCGAGTGTGCAAGCCGTACTTGGATCAGTTTGTCATTGTCTTTATTGATGACATACTGATTTATTCCAAGACCAAAACAGAACATGAGCAACACATTAGAAAGATCTTGGAGCTGTTGAAAGAAGAGAAACTCTATGCCAAATTCTCCAAATGTGAGTTTTGGCTAAGAGAAGTTCAATTTCTGGGTCATGTGGTCAACAGCGAGGGAATTCATGTAGACCCTGCCAAGATTGAAGCGATAAAGAATTGGGACACTCCGAAGACACCGATGGAGATACGGTCTTTTCTGGGATTGGCGGGTTATTACAGAAGGTTTATCTCAAACTTTTCTAAGATAGCTTTGCCTCTCACTAAGCTAACCCAGAAAAGCGAACCGTTTGTCTGGGAGCAGAAACAGGAATATGCTTTTCAGACATTGAAACATAAACTATGTGATGCTCCAATTCTATCTCTCCCAGAGGGCTGTGATGACTTTGTTGTGTACTGCGATGCTTCCCATCAGGGACTCGGTTGTGTGTTAATGCAACGGGACAAAGTCATAGCCTATGCATCAAGACAGTTAAAGATTCATGAGAGGAATTACACTACTCATGATCTTGAACTGGGAGCTGTAATCTTCGCGTTGAAGATTTGGAGACATTACTTATATGGCACCAAGTGTACCATATTCACTGATCACAAAAGTCTACAGCACATCTTTGATCAGAAGGATCTCAACATGCGACAACGCCGTTGGGTTGAACTTCTGAATGATTATGATTGTGTGATCAAATACCATCCGGGAAAGGCGAACGTTGTAGCTGATGCCTTGAGCCGGAAGGAACGGGTCAAACCCCTACGTGTTAGAGCAATGGGGATAACCGTGCAGACCAGTTTAAGTGACAAGATTATTCAAGCGCAACAAGAAGCACTTGACCGAGATAATCTGAAGAAAGAACTTGATTGCGGAGCAGAGAAACAGTTCGACACGAAGTCTGACGGAATGATCTACTACCGGGAACGTGTATGGATACCGGCGGTAGATGAATTGAGGAAACTTATCTTCGATGAAGCACACAAGACTAAATATTCTGTTCATCCAGGTGCTGATAAGATGTACCAAGACCTGCGTGGATTTTATTGGTGGCCTGGAATGAAGAAGGACATAGCCCAATACGTCGGTCAATGTCTAACGTGTGCGAAGGTAAAGGCGGAACACCAAAGACCGTCCGGTCTATTGGAGCAGCCTGAGATTCCACTCTGGAAGTGGGAACAAATAGCTATGGATTTCATCACCAAGCTACCCCGCACTTCCAGTGGTCATGATACAATTTGGGTGATCATTGATCGTTTAACCAAATCTGCTCATTTCTTGCCCATGCGTGAGAACTTCACCATGGATAAACTGGCAAGATTGTACATCAATGAGGTAGTGGTACGCCACGGTGTGCCATTGTCTATTATTTCTGATAGGGACAGCAGATTTACATCAAGGTTCTGGCAATCATTGCAGAAATCTTTAGGGACACAGTTAAATCTGAGTACAGCTTACCACCCACAAACGGATGGTCAAAGCGAACGTACTATTCAAACCCTAGAGGACATGTTAAGAACCTGCGTGTTAGACTTCGGTGGGAATTGGGATTCCCATTTGCCACTGATCGAGTTCTCCTACAATAACAGTTACCACAGCAGTATCGGATGTGCGCCATTCGAGGCTCTTTATGGCCGGAAATGCCGATCACCGATCTGTTGGACTGAAATTGGAGATAACCGAATAACTGGGCCAGAACTAATCCAAGAAACCACTGACAAGATAGCTCAGATTCAAAGAAGACTACAAGCAACAAGGAGCAGACAAAAGAGCTACGCCGACAAACGGCGCAAGCCGTTGGAATTCCAAGTGGGAGATCGTGTAATGTTGAAGGTATCCCCATGGAAAGGCGTTGTACGCTTTGGAAAGAAAGGCAAATTAGCACCACGATACGTAGGACCGTTCGAGATCATCGAACGTATAGGTCCTGTAGCCTATCGACTGAGGTTACCAGATGAACTCAGTGGTGTGCATGATGTGTTTCACGTCTCAAACTTAAAGAAATGCCTTGCTGACGAGTCTCTCGTCATTCCAATCGAAGAGATTCAAGTCGATGAACAGTTACATTTCATTGAAGAACCTTTAGAGATTACGGATCGCAAGGTTAAACAACTGAGGCGAAGCCGTATTCCTATCGTAAAGGTTCGATGGAATTCAAGACGCGGGCCCGAGTTCACTTGGGAACGTGAAGATCACATGAAGTTAAAGTATCCCCAACTGTTTGAAGAGGAAGCTGTACCTGATAACAACTCTTAAATTTCGGGACGAAATTTCTCTAACAAGGGGAGACTGTAACATCAGTGCCGGAACCGTCACCGGAACAGTGATCTCTACAGTACAGGAACAGTAAAACAGGTATGAATCATACACATTTCAGTAATTTTCATATTCATATCATTTATCATTATCATGGTGAGTTGTCATAGAACAGTTTCAGACACATTTAACAGAAAGCACAGTTCAGAACAACGGTTCTCGAGTCGGATAATTATCTGGCAACACAGAACCATTATGTGATTATTTGTTTAGGAATTATTATGTATAAACGTATGTGAGGTTTTATAGAACAAAACACACGAATATTGTTATGTGAATGCTAAATTGACGGGTTATTTGTATAGGTGACGATCTGTACGAATATATCTGAAAGTTTAACGTTCTGAATGATATTCTTTAATTAGAAAACAAGATTGAAAAGTATAGTTATCGCCGTGTTCGTACGGGTGACGATCCGAACGAATACGCGTGACGACCGTACATTTCGATTCAAACAATTAATTTATGTTTTAAATGTTAATAAATAGAAGATATTAGTTAATTTATTAGGAATCACAACCTTGAATAGTTAAATGATTTCTAATTTTGCAATAGTGTCGTTTGGTCGCGAAAACTACGCAATCCGGTAATTTTACGTGAAACCGAGCTAAACCGAACTACCGGGTGTTTGTAACATTTAATGAAACAATTAAATGCCACAACTACCACCATCTAACCCTCTTTCCCTCTCTCATTCGTTTTCTCTCTCTCTCTCTAAATCTCACACAAGAAAACATCTTCTTTCTAAGATTTGGAGGCTTAAATCTCGTTGGATTCAAGTGTTCTAGGCGTCAAGACATTCTATTCAACACGAAGATCACGGAAGTACAAGTATTTCAAATTTCCAACCACGAAATCTAAGGTAAAAATTTGTTTTATTTTCGGTTTTATTAGGGTTTCACGAGTTTAGGAGGTTTTGTTATTATAATCTTCATAGAACCCTTAAAACACTTAGATAATGGTGTCTAGCATGTTTAGAAATTGTTAGGAATGAATTTTGTAACAGGTTTAAACCCCTAGGATGAAGAGGATGATGCTTAAACCTTGACAGGTTCGTAGAACTTTCGGCCGAAACAAACAGCTCATGGCCGAACCCTCGGTGGTTGGGCGAACCCTGCAAGCCTGCACCTGCAACGAACCCTGCTCGGCCTGCAGACGAACCCTGTGACCCTGAGATGGCCGAACCTTGACTTATAGACCCTGCGAGCCTTGTGATGGCCGAACCTCATCATTCAGCCGAAGCTTTAGGGCCACGAACCATATGATGCTTTACGAACCTAGAGGATGCGAACCCTTCAGCCGAACTCTTAATTACCTCAGCCGAACCATGCCATGTTCGAACCAAGCCGAACCTAGAGAGGTGGCAAAAGGTTCGCTTCTCTAAGCCATTTTTAAACTAAAACTCGTTAATTAGATCGAGGTGAGATCAAGAACCATCAAAGCTAGTAGTAAGAACATAGGAAAGGGTAACTCATCATCAACCGAGGTTTGTTTCATGTGTATTCATGGTATAATGTGCATGCATGGTGGTACGTGGATCAATTTCGTATACATATGGGTGTGCATGGAAATCCTAAGGAACATGCAAGTCGTACATAGTCATGTTATGAATGCCCAATAACTTAGTTGTGTAACTACCTACAGGGGATCATTCACGGGCTTGAATAACGATCAATTAGGAATCAAGGATATTCAATTGGGCCTAAGTGGGCCCAATGGGACTTGATTAAGTCTATCATAGGTTAAACGTTTAAATTAAATTCAAGTATTGATGTTTTAATTAAAATGAAGATGTTTTAAATGAAAAGTTTATTAATTTCTAAATTTTTGTCTAATTTGAAATGTAAGATATAATTGTTATTAGTTTCTTTCAAGTTATTAAGTTATAAAAGTTAATTGTAATGTTAGGTTTAAAGACTTGTTTGATTTAAATTACTTACTTGAATTGATTGATTGGGAACTTGTTATAAAATAGACGATTTAATTGTCTGGAATTGTTTTAAAAACAAAGGAAACTCTGCCGAAATTTCTAAAAATGTAAAGGTAAGTTATTACAACTCAGTAACTAAACTATGGGATTGGGGATCAAAAAGGGTAACTAGGATAAATTAGACCTTAGTTACACTTAGTACTAAGACACTTAGTTGCACACACCCAAAGATCAAACCTTAGGCACAACGACTACTACGCATACTTATTATATTCAAATTCTGATAAAATAACTCAGGAACCGAAGAAACTTAGCTTACATACAGGAGCGCGCATTTTGTGTTAGATCAAATTACATAGCAGCACAGGTGAGTTCATTGCCCCTTTTCTAACATTTTTGTTTTAAAACGCGGGGCTGAGAAGCATGCGTAAACTGTTTATTTAAATTGTTTACTTAAATGCTTTTAAAATTTATATGTTTTACATATATATAAATGTTATACTAGACCATGTCTAGGAAGATTTTATGCAGGTGTACTAACCGATTTACTTATAAATTAAGTGAGTAATCGAGTTAAACTAAACATTTCAACAAAATCAAAACATTTCAAACAAATCAAACGAGACATTTTGACAAATCAAGTGAATGAATTCAAGGAATCAAATCAAACATTTTGACAAATCAAGTGGATGAATTCAGGGAATCAAATCAAACATTTTGACAAAACAAGTGTGGGACATCAAGACATTAACAAAACAATCTTTGCAAAGACAACATTCAATGTTCTACAAACCAAGTGTTTGTTGAATAACGAATCAAGTGTACAATCGATCAATGAATCTTGTATTCTATGATCAACACATCAAGTACATCTTGTGACATAATCAGACGAATCATTAAAACATTTTTAAGGGATAGTATGGGAAATATCAGAGATAACATATGCCAACACATTGAATCCAGAAATCCTATATTTCAAGAAGTCCTAGCTAGACTGATTGACTTGTAGGTCTTATGTTTGAGGATATTTACAGAATTCCCTAACTACTAAGTACCTAGATTGACAGACTAGTCTACTCGAGTATGACCAAAGGCCCCAATCATAAGGACTTAGATTTTATTAAATGTTTACTTACTTGTTTAATTAAGCATTTATAACTGTTTATACAATTGTGTGGTTGATCATATTGTGTGATGAACTTGTGAAATCAATATGGATTTCAAATGATTGTAATGACAGGGACAACAAACAGAAGAGTCATGGGTAAATGGTAGGGTAAAAATGCCTAATTATCATTAACAACAATGTCCTATGCGGATTAGTATGTGGTGGGATGGCGTCTGGGCGGGGTTGTAGCCTCGACTCAGGGGTATGCCCTATACATAAGCATACCGATCTGGATGATACATGTGGAGTTAGTGAGGTTAGGGTCTTTACCAAAGGAGGTTTTCAAATCATTTTCGAATCATTTTCAAATCATTTCCAAATACTAAATTATATGAACTCACCAACCATGTGTTGACTTTTATTTTTGCATGACTTCTCAGGTGACGAACAGGTTAATTAGGAAGTCATTTCTTTTGGGCTAGGACTTCATATAGAAGACTAGTATTTTGGACCTGCATACTTTTGAAGACATCATGATGCAACTTATTTTGTATATCTTGTGTAAATACAAGATAGTCATTTATTGATGTTTTACAATAGATTTACATTGTTAAATTATAAACGACACTGCTGTAATTTAACTTTGTAATTCTATTATATTTAGCATTTCTCATTTATATCATGTGCAATGTAAACAATCTGATCACTTTCGATTATCATTCTCGATATCGCGCCCCGGGAACCTTCCGCCCGTCGGGGAAACCCGATCCTACCCCGCCGGCTCGAGGTGTGACAGATTGGTATCAGAGCCATGGTTATAGAGAAATATAGGTCACTTATTTAAATGGTTTGGCCTAGACTATAACCTAGGGACCCTGCATGTAGAGAACATAGGACTTAAGACTTATTTGCATATTGTCTTCTATATTCGATCATTGCACTAACCGATAACTTTATTGGTTATGATCAGAATGCCTCCGCGAAGACAACCTCCTTTGATACAGCTACCACCACAAGACTTGGCTCCACACTCCTCCACACCGTCACCAAATGATTCACCACCACCACCTCCTCCACCACCTCCTCCTCCCCCTCCTCCACTGATTACTCAAGCATCTGGTTCGGGCACAGCACCGACCATGGATCCTGCTACTATCGCTCTGGTGACGTTACTGAGTAGCCAGATGACAAATCAGATGAAAGAAGCAATACCGGAGATGTTCCTTCGTCTTCGTAATGAGATCCTCAACACTGGCAACACATCAGGAGAAGCCAGTGGAAATACTGGAGATTCATCTCATTACTCCTACAAGTCCTTCGTAGGATGTAAACCACCCAGTTTTAGTGGGTCTGAAGGCGCCGTTGGATTAATCCAATGGATTGAGAAGATTGAGGCAACATTGGATCTTTGTAGCTGCCCCGAACACCACAAGGTCCGTTACTCAGCGGGAACATTCAACAAACGGGCTCTGACCTGGTGGAACGGTCAGATCAATGCCCGGGGAAGAGAAGAAGCCATGGCAATGTCATGGGAAGACTTCAAGACACTGCTGAGAACAGAATTTTGTCCCAAGAATGAGCTGCAGAAGTTGGAGGTTGAACTATCCAACCATGTGATGAAGGGGGCTGATCACATGGGGTACACTACTCGTTACCACGAGTTAGTTGCTTTGGTACCAGATATGGTACCAACTCTGGAGAAAAGGATAGACCGTTATGTGGGTGGACTTCCCGCCTGCATTCAGGGCATGGTTGTTTCAGCCAACCCTACTACTGTTGAATCTGCAGTGAGACTGTCTGGAAAACTCACTGACCTCATGGTAGCCTCTGGAGTTCTAAAGAAGGAGGCTGAACCCAGTAAGAACAAAGCTGAGTCTTCCAAGAAACCCCACCACCATCAAAAGAAGAAACAGAAGACCATCAAGAACTACGCGGTGGCCACACCTCTACAACAAATAGCAGCAACACCACAAAACCCCAACCGCAAACCCTACACTGGCACATATCCTCTGTGTGCCAAGTGTCAGTATCACCACACTGCTGACACTCCCTGCAAGCATTGCACAGGATGTGGAAGAAAGGGCCATTGGGTCCAATACTGTAGGATGACACCTAACCAAGCAGTCAACAATGCTGCTTTGACTCTTCCTCCACCAGCAAATCAGAACAATGGTGGATGCTATAATTGTGGCGAACAAGGCCACTTTGCGAAGAACTGCCCAAAGAAGGCTCAACCAGCAGTTCAAGCACCCCGTGGACGAGCCTTTGCTATCGGAGCACCAGCTGCACGCCAGGACCCAAATGTGGTCACTGGTACGTTTCTCTTACATGACTTTTATGCATCTGTCTTATTTGATACTGGTGCGGATCAGAGTTTTATCTCTACCGACTTTGCATGCCAACTAGATTCCATAGAGGAACAGTTAGCAGTTAGTACAGTTTATAGGAACTGCCCATTGACACTAAATGATTTTACATTTACCATCGATTTGATACCGATGGAGCTGGGTAGTTTTGACATCATTGTTGGAATGGATTGGCTTTCATCTAACCGAGTGGAAGTCATCTGTTCTGAGAAGCTGCTTCGAATTCCATTGCCGAGTGATCGTGTATTGGAAGTTAAAGGGGATCAAGCAAAGCGAAGTGTCAAAATCATTTCTAGCATAAAGGCGCGTAAGTGTCTACAGAAGCGGTGCATAGCATTCCTGGCTCATGTGGTGGAAAAAGAGAAAGACAAGAAGAAGATTCAAGATGTACCAGTAGTGAAAGAATATCCTGAAGTATTCCCCGAAGACCTACCTGGTTTGCCACCTGCGCGACCGGTAGAATTTCGTATTGACTTAATTCCTGGAGCAACTCCTGTTGCTAAATCTCCTTACAGGTTAGCACCTTCAGAGATGCAGGAATTGTCTAATCAGTTACAGGAGCTACTTGACAAGGGTTTCATCAGACCGAGCTACTCACCTTGGGGAGCTCCGGTCTTGTTCGTGAAAAAGAAAGACGGGTCGTTCAGAATGTGCATAGATTACCGTGAACTGAACAAACTAACCATCAAGAATCGGTATCCATTACCGAGGATTGATGATTTGTTTGACCAACTGCAAGGAGCTCAATACTTCTCCAAGATTGATTTGCGGTCCGGATATCATCAGTTGAGAGTTCAAGATGAAGACATACCGAAAACGGCCTTCCGAACAAGGTATGGGCATTATGAATTTATGGTGATGCCCTTCGGATTGACAAATGCACCAGCGGTTTTCATGGATCTCATGAACCGAGTGTGCAAGCCGTACTTGGATCAGTTTGTCATTGTCTTTATTGATGACATACTGATTTATTCCAAGACCAAAACAGAACATGAGCAACACATTAGAAAGATCTTGGAGCTGTTGAAAGAAGAGAAACTCTATGCCAAATTCTCCAAATGTGAGTTTTGGCTAAGAGAAGTTCAATTTCTGGGTCATGTGGTCAACAGCGAGGGAATTCATGTAGACCCTGCCAAGATTGAAGCGATAAAGAATTGGGACACTCCGAAGACACCGATGGAGATACGGTCTTTTCTGGGATTGGCGGGTTATTACAGAAGGTTTATCTCAAACTTTTCTAAGATAGCTTTGCCTCTCACTAAGCTAACCCAGAAAAGCGAACCGTTTGTCTGGGAGCAGAAACAGGAATATGCTTTTCAGACATTGAAACATAAACTATGTGATGCTCCAATTCTATCTCTCCCAGAGGGCTGTGATGACTTTGTTGTGTACTGCGATGCTTCCCATCAGGGACTCGGTTGTGTGTTAATGCAACGGGACAAAGTCATAGCCTATGCATCAAGACAGTTAAAGATTCATGAGAGGAATTACACTACTCATGATCTTGAACTGGGAGCTGTAATCTTCGCGTTGAAGATTTGGAGACATTACTTATATGGCACCAAGTGTACCATATTCACTGATCACAAAAGTCTACAGCACATCTTTGATCAGAAGGATCTCAACATGCGACAACGCCGTTGGGTTGAACTTCTGAATGATTATGATTGTGTGATCAAATACCATCCGGGAAAGGCGAACGTTGTAGCTGATGCCTTGAGCCGGAAGGAACGGGTCAAACCCCTACGTGTTAGAGCAATGGGGATAACCGTGCAGACCAGTTTAAGTGACAAGATTATTCAAGCGCAACAAGAAGCACTTGACCGAGATAATCTGAAGAAAGAACTTGATTGCGGAGCAGAGAAACAGTTCGACACGAAGTCTGACGGAATGATCTACTACCGGGAACGTGTATGGATACCGGCGGTAGATGAATTGAGGAAACTTATCTTCGATGAAGCACACAAGACTAAATATTCTGTTCATCCAGGTGCTGATAAGATGTACCAAGACCTGCGTGGATTTTATTGGTGGCCTGGAATGAAGAAGGACATAGCCCAATACGTCGGTCAATGTCTAACGTGTGCGAAGGTAAAGGCGGAACACCAAAGACCGTCCGGTCTATTGGAGCAGCCTGAGATTCCACTCTGGAAGTGGGAACAAATAGCTATGGATTTCATCACCAAGCTACCCCGCACTTCCAGTGGTCATGATACAATTTGGGTGATCATTGATCGTTTAACCAAATCTGCTCATTTCTTGCCCATGCGTGAGAACTTCACCATGGATAAACTGGCAAGATTGTACATCAATGAGGTAGTGGTACGCCACGGTGTGCCATTGTCTATTATTTCTGATAGGGACAGCAGATTTACATCAAGGTTCTGGCAATCATTGCAGAAATCTTTAGGGACACAGTTAAATCTGAGTACAGCTTACCACCCACAAACGGATGGTCAAAGCGAACGTACTATTCAAACCCTAGAGGACATGTTAAGAACCTGCGTGTTAGACTTCGGTGGGAATTGGGATTCCCATTTGCCACTGATCGAGTTCTCCTACAATAACAGTTACCACAGCAGTATCGGATGTGCGCCATTCGAGGCTCTTTATGGCCGGAAATGCCGATCACCGATCTGTTGGACTGAAATTGGAGATAACCGAATAACTGGGCCAGAACTAATCCAAGAAACCACTGACAAGATAGCTCAGATTCAAAGAAGACTACAAGCAACAAGGAGCAGACAAAAGAGCTACGCCGACAAACGGCGCAAGCCGTTGGAATTCCAAGTGGGAGATCGTGTAATGTTGAAGGTATCCCCATGGAAAGGCGTTGTACGCTTTGGAAAGAAAGGCAAATTAGCACCACGATACGTAGGACCGTTCGAGATCATCGAACGTATAGGTCCTGTAGCCTATCGACTGAGGTTACCAGATGAACTCAGTGGTGTGCATGATGTGTTTCACGTCTCAAACTTAAAGAAATGCCTTGCTGACGAGTCTCTCGTCATTCCAATCGAAGAGATTCAAGTCGATGAACAGTTACATTTCATTGAAGAACCTTTAGAGATTACGGATCGCAAGGTTAAACAACTGAGGCGAAGCCGTATTCCTATCGTAAAGGTTCGATGGAATTCAAGACGCGGGCCCGAGTTCACTTGGGAACGTGAAGATCACATGAAGTTAAAGTATCCCCAACTGTTTGAAGAGGAAGCTGTACCTGATAACAACTCTTAAATTTCGGGACGAAATTTCTCTAACAAGGGGAGACTGTAACATCAGTGCCGGAACCGTCACCGGAACAGTGATCTCTACAGTACAGGAACAGTAAAACAGGTATGAATCATACACATTTCAGTAATTTTCATATTCATATCATTTATCATTATCATGGTGAGTTGTCATAGAACAGTTTCAGACACATTTAACAGAAAGCACAGTTCAGAACAACGGTTCTCGAGTCGGATAATTATCTGGCAACACAGAACCATTATGTGATTATTTGTTTAGGAATTATTATGTATAAACGTATGTGAGGTTTTATAGAACAAAACACACGAATATTGTTATGTGAATGCTAAATTGACGGGTTATTTGTATAGGTGACGATCTGTACGAATATATCTGAAAGTTTAACGTTCTGAATGATATTCTTTAATTAGAAAACAAGATTGAAAAGTATAGTTATCGCCGTGTTCGTACGGGTGACGATCCGAACGAATACGCGTGACGACCGTACATTTCGATTCAAACAATTAATTTATGTTTTAAATGTTAATAAATAGAAGATATTAGTTAATTTATTAGGAATCACAACCTTGAATAGTTAAATGATTTCTAATTTTGCAATAGTGTCGTTTGGTCGCGAAAACTACGCAATCCGGTAATTTTACGTGAAACCGAGCTAAACCGAACTACCGGGTGTTTGTAACATTTAATGAAACAATTAAATGCCACAACTACCACCATCTAACCCTCTTTCCCTCTCTCATTCGTTTTCTCTCTCTCTCTCTAAATCTCACACAAGAAAACATCTTCTTTCTAAGATTTGGAGGCTTAAATCTCGTTGGATTCAAGTGTTCTAGGCGTCAAGACATTCTATTCAACACGAAGATCACGGAAGTACAAGTATTTCAAATTTCCAACCACGAAATCTAAGGTAAAAATTTGTTTTATTTTCGGTTTTATTAGGGTTTCACGAGTTTAGGAGGTTTTGTTATTATAATCTTCATAGAACCCTTAAAACACTTAGATAATGGTGTCTAGCATGTTTAGAAATTGTTAGGAATGAATTTTGTAACAGGTTTAAACCCCTAGGATGAAGAGGATGATGCTTAAACCTTGACAGGTTCGTAGAACTTTCGGCCGAAACAAACAGCTCATGGCCGAACCCTCGGTGGTTGGGCGAACCCTGCAAGCCTGCACCTGCAACGAACCCTGCTCGGCCTGCAGACGAACCCTGTGACCCTGAGATGGCCGAACCTTGACTTATAGACCCTGCGAGCCTTGTGATGGCCGAACCTCATCATTCAGCCGAAGCTTTAGGGCCACGAACCATATGATGCTTTACGAACCTAGAGGATGCGAACCCTTCAGCCGAACTCTTAATTACCTCAGCCGAACCATGCCATGTTCGAACCAAGCCGAACCTAGAGAGGTGGCAAAAGGTTCGCTTCTCTAAGCCATTTTTAAACTAAAACTCGTTAATTAGATCGAGGTGAGATCAAGAACCATCAAAGCTAGTAGTAAGAACATAGGAAAGGGTAACTCATCATCAACCGAGGTTTGTTTCATGTGTATTCATGGTATAATGTGCATGCATGGTGGTACGTGGATCAATTTCGTATACATATGGGTGTGCATGGAAATCCTAAGGAACATGCAAGTCGTACATAGTCATGTTATGAATGCCCAATAACTTAGTTGTGTAACTACCTACAGGGGATCATTCACGGGCTTGAATAACGATCAATTAGGAATCAAGGATATTCAATTGGGCCTAAGTGGGCCCAATGGGACTTGATTAAGTCTATCATAGGTTAAACGTTTAAATTAAATTCAAGTATTGATGTTTTAATTAAAATGAAGATGTTTTAAATGAAAAGTTTATTAATTTCTAAATTTTTGTCTAATTTGAAATGTAAGATATAATTGTTATTAGTTTCTTTCAAGTTATTAAGTTATAAAAGTTAATTGTAATGTTAGGTTTAAAGACTTGTTTGATTTAAATTACTTACTTGAATTGATTGATTGGGAACTTGTTATAAAATAGACGATTTAATTGTCTGGAATTGTTTTAAAAACAAAGGAAACTCTGCCGAAATTTCTAAAAATGTAAAGGTAAGTTATTACAACTCAGTAACTAAACTATGGGATTGGGGATCAAAAAGGGTAACTAGGATAAATTAGACCTTAGTTACACTTAGTACTAAGACACTTAGTTGCACACACCCAAAGATCAAACCTTAGGCACAACGACTACTACGCATACTTATTATATTCAAATTCTGATAAAATAACTCAGGAACCGAAGAAACTTAGCTTACATACAGGAGCGCGCATTTTGTGTTAGATCAAATTACATAGCAGCACAGGTGAGTTCATTGCCCCTTTTCTAACATTTTTGTTTTAAAACGCGGGGCTGAGAAGCATGCGTAAACTGTTTATTTAAATTGTTTACTTAAATGCTTTTAAAATTTATATGTTTTACATATATATAAATGTTATACTAGACCATGTCTAGGAAGATTTTATGCAGGTGTACTAACCGATTTACTTATAAATTAAGTGAGTAATCGAGTTAAACTAAACATTTCAACAAAATCAAAACATTTCAAACAAATCAAACGAGACATTTTGACAAATCAAGTGAATGAATTCAAGGAATCAAATCAAACATTTTGACAAATCAAGTGGATGAATTCAGGGAATCAAATCAAACATTTTGACAAAACAAGTGTGGGACATCAAGACATTAACAAAACAATCTTTGCAAAGACAACATTCAATGTTCTACAAACCAAGTGTTTGTTGAATAACGAATCAAGTGTACAATCGATCAATGAATCTTGTATTCTATGATCAACACATCAAGTACATCTTGTGACATAATCAGACGAATCATTAAAACATTTTTAAGGGATAGTATGGGAAATATCAGAGATAACATATGCCAACACATTGAATCCAGAAATCCTATATTTCAAGAAGTCCTAGCTAGACTGATTGACTTGTAGGTCTTATGTTTGAGGATATTTACAGAATTCCCTAACTACTAAGTACCTATATTGACAGACTAGTCTACTCGAGTATGACCAAAGGCCCCAATCATAAGGACTTAGATTTTATTAAATGTTTACTTACTTGTTTAATTAAGCATTTATAACTGTTTATACAATTGTGTGGTTGATCATATTGTGTGATGAACTTGTGAAATCAATATGGATTTCAAATGATTGTAATGACAGGGACAACAAACAGAAGAGTCATGGGTAAATGGTAGGGTAAAAATGCCTAATTATCATTAACAACAATGTCCTATGCGGATTAGTATGTGGTGGGATGGCGTCTGGGCGGGGTTGTAGCCTCGACTCAGGGGTATGCCCTATACATAAGCATACCGATCTGGATGATACATGTGGAGTTAGTGAGGTTAGGGTCTTTACCAAAGGAGGTTTTCAAATCATTTTCGAATCATTTTCAAATCATTTCCAAATACTAAATTATATGAACTCACCAACCATGTGTTGACTTTTATTTTTGCATGACTTCTCAGGTGACGAACAGGTTAATTAGGAAGTCATTTCTTTTGGGCTAGGACTTCATATAGAAGACTAGTATTTTGGACCTGCATACTTTTGAAGACATCATGATGCAACTTATTTTGTATATCTTGTGTAAATACAAGATAGTCATTTATTGATGTTTTACAATAGATTTACATTGTTAAATTATAAACGACACTGCTGTAATTTAACTTTGTAATTCTATTATATTTAGCATTTCTCATTTATATCATGTGCAATGTAAACAATCTGATCACTTTCGATTATCATTCTCGATATCGCGCCCCGGGAACCTTCCGCCCGTCGGGGAAACCCGATCCTACCCCGCCGGCTCGGGGTGTGACAAGTTAGGAGGTTAATTAGTAAACTAAGGTATTTAAAGTTAGTAAAGTAATGAGCTAAACATGAAGGGCTAAAATTGCTAAAAAGAAAAACTTGTAATTAGAAGTGTCAAAAGGGAGTCAAATTATTCATTTTTGGTCAAAATTGGGATCTCCTTCTTGGTGTATCTGATGGGCGATGAGAACAAGAAGGGAAGGAAGAAAAATCCTGAAAAAAATCCCTAAATTCTTACCAATCTAGAGTTTGATCTTGAATGCAAACACACAAATCATCTTCTCTTGTATAATATATCATCTTGGTAAGTGATTTTAAGAGTTTTTGATGAAATTTTTGTGGGTCACCATGTGTGTAGATGGGATTGTGTCAAAACTTGAAAAAGAGTTGTTTATGAGTGTTAAATAGTTAGGGGTTCAGGTAGATTAACACGAAATCACCAATTTTGAGATTTGATGATGATGCATGATGGTTAATTAATGGATTTTAGGTGATTAAGTTGTGAGTTAGAAATTTTATGCACACCAAGTGCTTGTTTAAATGTTTGCTTGAAAAGAAAGATCAAGTGCAGAGTTGGAAATATTATGCTTGCTGCACTATTTTTGAAAATTCATATAAAATCAACTGTACCTCCGATTTAGGCGTATTTTATATGGTTGGAAAGGTATTTGGGAATACTACATTTTGTCTTTGAATTATATAAACTGATTCGGGTTGTAAGAGAGTCATAATGGAAGGTTTTTATAGCATGATTGAAATCTCAGCATGCAGATGAAAAGTAATTTTGTTGCTGTACTAATTTTTGAAAAATCATATAAAATCAACCGATAATCGGTTTGAGTCATATAATATATCGTTGGAAAGATTATTGAATCTAATTTCTACAGATTTTTAGAATGAGAAAATATATGGATCTTAAGTACACGAAAATTTCAGTAGAAAACAGCTTAACAGATTTTGTAAAAAGCTGAAATTTTGGTTAAAGGATGAATGTGTCCTGTTTTTTGAAAATTCATATAAAATCATATAAAAATCTATAGAAAATTTATCTTATATGGTAGGAAAGCTCTTAGAGTCTGCTACAATTCATATTTGAACACCAAAGGCTGAATAAGATCTTACGTTGGTCAAATTTGGCATTTACAGCAGCAACTTAGAAAGTTGCTGCACTAAATTGTAACTTCTCAAAATGTGTTCTAAAATGTGAAAGTGACTAGATATGCTTTGCAACAATAATGTATGGTACTAGTAGATTATACACAAATACTTGGGTGTGTACAAGTATCTAAGATACTTGAAAATTTGATAAGATCCTTATTTACTCTAACGTGTCAAAAATGAGAATTTGGGATATACATGTAGAAAAGAAGACCCTTGTGTAAGTAAGTTGTTGTTTGAAATTGTAAATGCTAAATGGCATGTGTGCTATATTATTTGTATAGGAAATGAAATTGAAAGTGAAACCAATAGGCCAAGAATGAGTTACGAGGTTTAGCATTCCTACGGGCCAAGGTGAGTTACCTACTCACTAATATGCAACCATAAGACGTATTAGTGCTTATGTGTTATGTGATTATGTGGTTGTAACTACTTGTAATTGACTTGTAGGAATTGTGATAAATTGAAAGGTAAATTGACCATATGTGACATGAAATTTGAAATATGAATATGGAACCACATGGGGTGGTATTTAACTACTTGATAGATGTCTTGTAGTATTGGATGAATGTTATGTGCTAAATGCATAAGTTGAAAGGTATTGTTAAATGTTAATTGATATTTAGCATAGAAAACGATGACAATCCATATTGTGTGGAAATATATGAATATGAAACCACATGGGATGGTATTTGGATTGTTGAAACAATATTGGATGTGACAAATTGAGTATTGTTGAAATTGGTGAGTTACGAGGTTTAGCATTCCTACGGGCCAATGTGAGTTACCTACTCACTAATATGCAACCATAAGATATATTAGTGCTTATGTGTTATGTGATTATGTCGTTGTAACTAATGAAAATGTCATTATATGTTTATAATAACTGAAACTAATAATTGGTGATGATCCACATTCGTGTAGAGGAACATGTAAGTCCATAAAGAAATGGATTTGGAATTGTCAAGTAAGACCACAAGTGCGTGTCATTAATATTATCATGTAAGTCCATAATGAAATGGCGTTGAGGTTTGTCATGTAAGTCCATAATGAAATGGCGTTGGGGTTTTTAATGTAAGTCCATAATGAAATGGCATTGGTGTTTGTCATGTAGGTCCATAATGAAATGGCGTTGTGTTGTCATGTAAGTCCATAATGAAATGGCATTGGTGTTTGTCATGTAAGTCCACATTTTTGTGGCGTTAGGGGTAATCCACGTATGGGTGGGTTGAAATGATAAGTTAATAAAAATGGGTTTTGACCTGTAAGTAAAAATTAACTTGGAAGTATGATTATGCAAACATTTGATATGAACATTGGCTAAACAAATTGATGTGAATATTCAAATGAATGATTTGTTGCATGAGACTTGAATTGATAAATTGAGGTTTTGGTGAGATAACCCAAAGCCTAATGTTTGTTTAAAATTTTGATAACCAATTGTTTGATAATCCAATATGGTTGATAAAAGGATGATAAGTCACCACAAATGGTTTGGGACTTCGTTAGCTTCCATGTAGCGTCATGGGGCGGAAATGAGATGAAAATAATTAAGTCAATTGAATGGGTAAAATTGACCCATTAATGATTATTTTAAAAATCAATTGTGATTGATTATTTTGAAATTGATGAAATTACAATCTTAGATATGATTGTATATGTGATATATATTGTGTTTTAAATGTATTTTGAAACCCAAGAATGTTTAGAAATGGTTTTGGGTGTTTAAAACGTGAAATAGTTGAAAATAGTTGTAGGCAGAGTACAGTACGCTGCTGGGGGCTTACTGTACGCTGGGCACAATATGGTACGCCTAAACACTTCTTTTGTATGCTGGTGTCCAAGCGTATTGTACGCCGGGGCTACTGTCACACCCCAAGCCGGCGGGGTTGGATCGGAGTCCCCGTCGGGCAGAAGGTTCACGGGGCGCGATATCGTGAGTGATAATCGTGATGATCAGATTGTTAACATTGCACATGATATAATTGAGAATTTCTAAATAGAATAGAATTACAAAGTTAAATTACATCAGTATCATTTATAATTTAACAATGTAAATATACCATCAATATCATAAATTTACTATCTTGTATAATGATACTAATGGTAGATTTAACTTGTGTACATACAAGATAGTAAATTTATGATGTTGATGGTAGATTTACATTGTTAAATTATAAACGATACGGATGTAATTAAACTTTGTAATTCTATTCTATTTAGAAATTCTCAATTATATCATGTGCAATGTTAACAATCTGATCATCACGATTATCACTCACGATATCGCGCCCCGGGAACCTTCCGCCCGACGGGGACTCCGATCCAACCCCGCCGGCTCGGGGTGTGACAGATTGGTATCAGAGCCATGGTTATAGAGAAATATAGGTCACTTGATTAAACGGTTTGGCCTAGACTATAACCTAGGGACCCTGCATGTAGAGAACACGGGACTTAAGACTTTACTAGCATATTGTCTTCTGTATTCGATCATTGCACTAAGCAATAACTTCATTGGTTATGATCAGACTGCCGCCGAGAAGACAGACTCCCTCGTTACCTCCACCACGTCAAGATTTAGCTCCACATTCATCTACACCATCACCGTCTGACTCACCTCCTGCAATGCCTCCATTGCCTCCACCTCCCCCTCCATTTATTCCTCCTCCACTCAACCTACCAGCAGGCCCGAGCACAACGCCGATTCTGGATCCTACTACTATCGCTTTGGTGACCCTACTGAGTAGTCAGATGACCAATCAGATGAAAGAAGCGATACCGGAGATGTTCAATCGCCTCCGTAATGAGATCAACAATACTAGTAACTCATCGGGAGAAGCCAATGGTAATACGGGCGGTACCTCTCATTACTCCTACAAGTCCTTTATGGGATGTAAACCGCCGACATTTAGTGGAAATGAAGGAGCCGTTGGTTTAATCCAATGGATTGAAAAGATTGAAGCTACTCTGGATCTCTGCAGTTGTCCAGAGCATCATAAAGTCCGCTATTCTGCTAGAACATTCAACAAGCGGGCTTTGACTTGGTGGAATGGCCAGATCAATGCTAGGGGAAGAGAAGAAGCGATGTCAATGACCTGGGAAGACTTTAAAGCTCTACTGAGAACCGAATTCTGCCCCAAGAACGAGTTGCAGAAACTGGAGGTCGAACTATCCAACCATGTGATAAAGGGGGCTGATCACATGGGGTATACAACTCGTTATCAGGAGTTGGTTGCTTTGGTACCAGACATGGTACCAACTTTGGAGAAAAGAATTGATCGTTATGTAGGTGGACTTCCCGCTTGCATTCAGGGATTAGTTGTTTCAGCTAACCCTGCCACTGTCAAGTCTGCAATGAGATTGTTTGGGAAACTCACTGATTCGATGGTAGCCTCTGGATTTCTGAAGAAAGAGGCTGACACTGGTAAGAGAAAGGAAGAGTCTTCAAAGAAACCTCATCCCCAGCAACACCCGAAGAAGAAACAGAAATTCATCAAGAACTACACTGTGGCTACTCCCCTCAACCAAGTAGCCGTGGCACAGCCAATTGTGCCCAAGAAACAATATACTGGCCCACATCCTTTTTGTACCAAGTGCCAGTACCACCATGCTGCAAACAACCAGTGCCGCCAATGCACGGGTTGTGGAAGAAAAGGGCACTGGGTTCAACAGTGTAGACTGACACCAAACCCAGCAGTCAACAATGCTGCTTTGGCTCTCCCTCCACCAGCTAATCAGAACAACGGTGGATGCTTCAACTGTGGCGAAAAATGCCACTTTGCAAAGAACTGCCCGAAGAAGGCTCAAAAGGCAGTTCAAGCACGTCGTGGAAAAGCCTTTGCTATAGGAGCACCAGCTGCACGCCAAGACCCGAATGTGGTCACTGGTACATTTCTCTTACGTGACTTTTATGCATCTGTTCTATTTGACACTGGTGCGGATCAGACTTTTATCTCTGCTGATTTTGCATGTCAACTAGATTATATAGAGGAACAGTTAGACTCCCCTTACATGATAGAAGTAGCTAACGGAAAACAGATCACAGTTAGTACAGTATACAGGAATTGCCCATTGACACTTAATGATCGTACATTTTCCATCGATTTGATACCGATGGAGTTGGGTAGTTTCGATATCATTGTTGGAATGGACTGGCTTTCTTCTAACCGAGTGGAAGTCATCTGTTCTGAAAAGCTGCTTTGAGTTCCATTGCCGGATGATCGAGTATTGGAAGTTAAAGGGGATCAAGCAAAACGAAGTGTCAAAATCATTTCTTGCATAAAGGCGCGTAAGTGTTTACAGAAGCAGTGCGTAGCTTTCCTAGCTCACGTAGTGGAAAAGGAGAAAGACAAGAAAAAGATTCAAGATGTGCCAGTAGTGAAAGAGTATACGGAAGTATTTCCTGAAGATTTACCAGGTTTGCCACCTGTGCGACCGGTAGAGTTCCGTATTGATTTAGTTCATGGAGCAACTCCTGTTGCTAAATCTCCTTACAGGTTAGCACATTCGGAGATGCAGGAATTGTCAAACCAGTTACAGGAGTTACTGGATAAAGGATTCATCAGACGTGTTCGTGAAGAAGAAAGACGGATCGTTTCGGATGTGCATAGATTATCGAGAGCTAAACAAACTAACCATCAAGAATTGGTATCCATTACCGAGGATTGATGATTTGTTTGACCAACTATAGGGAGCACAATAATTCTCGAAGATTGACTTACGGTCGGGATATCATCAACTTAGAGTTCAAAATGAAGACATACCAAAGACGGCATTCCGAACCAGATACGGGCATTACGAATTTATGGTGATGCCTTTCAGATTGACAAATGCACCAACGGTTTTCATGGACCTCATGAACCGAGTGTGCAAGCCGTATTTAGATCAGTTTGTCATTGTCTTTATCGATGACATTTTGATTTATTCGAAGAGTAAAGATGAACACGAAGAACACCTCAGGAAAATCTTGGAGTTGTTGAAGGAGCAGAAACTTTATGCCAAATTCTCTAAGTGTGAATTTTGGTTAAGAGAGGTTCAATTTTTGGGCCACGTAGTCAACAGCGAGGGAATACACGTAGATCCCACCAAGATTGAGGCAATAAAGAACTAGGACACTCCGAAGACACCGACGGAGATACGGTCTTTTCTGGGATTGGCAGGTTATTATAGAAGGTTTATCTCAAACTTTTCTAAGATAGCTTTGCCTCTCACTAAATTAACTCAGAAGAGTGAACCGTTTGTCTGGAAGCAGAAACAAGAAGATGCTTTTAAGACTTTGAAACATAAGTTGTGTGATGCTCCAATTCTATCTCTCCCTGAAGGATGTGATGACTTTGTTGTTTATTGTGATGCTTCCCATTAGGGAATTGGTTGCGTATTAATGCAACGGGACAAAGTTATCGCTTATGCATCAAGACAGTTAAAGGTTCATGAGAAGAACTACACCACTCATGATCTTGAACTGGGAGCTGTAATCTTCGCACTGAAGATCTGGAGACATTACTTACATGGCACTAAGTGTACCATATATACTGATCACAAAAGTCTGCAACATATCTTTGATCAGAAGGAGCTCAATATGCGACAACGTCGTTGGGTTGAACTTTTGAACGATTACGACTGTGTAATCAAATATCATCCGGGGAAGGCGAACGTTGTAGCTGATGCCTTGAGCTGGGAGGAACGGGTTAAACCCTTGCGCGTTAGAGCAATAGGAATGACTGTGCAGACTAGTTTGCGAGACAAGATAGTTCAAGCACAACAAAAATCAGTTGACCGAGGAAATCTGAAGAGAGAACTTGATTGCGGAGCGGAGAAACAATTTGAGACTAAGCCTGATGGAATGATCTACTACCAGAATCGTATACGGATTCCAATGGTAGATGAATTGAGAAGACTTATCTTCGATGAAGCGCACAAGACTAAATACTCTGTTCATCCAGGCGATGATAAGATGTACCAAGACTTACGGGAGTTTTATTGGTGGGCGAGAATGAAGAAAGACATAGCTGAGTACGTCGGTCAATATCTAATGTGTGCGAAGGTAAAGGCGGAACACCAGAAACCGTCAGGTTTACTAGAACAGCCTGAAATTCCACTCTGGAAGTGGGAACAAATAGCTATGGACTTCATTACCAAGCTACCTATCACACCCCAGGCCGGCGGGAACGGATCGTGTTTTCCCGTCGGGCGGAAGGTTCCCGGGGCGCGATATCTTTGAGTGATAATCAAATGATCAGATTGTTTACATAGCACACGAGATATAAATGAGAAATGCTAACATGACATGAAATAGAATTACAAAGTTAAATTACATTGTACATCATAATTTAACTAAGTAAATCTAATCAAAAAGAATCAATGAGTTTATATCCTGTATATTTACAAGATATACAACAGATGATTTATTGTCTAGTCATCAAAAATATGCAATATCCAAAAGTAGCTAGGTCTTCTAAAAGTCCACTAGCTAGTCCTTGCATATATGAAATTACACATGTTCGTCACCTGAGAAACACGTATTTAAACAAAGTCAACACTAGGTTGGTGAGTTCATAAGTAAGTTAATGTAAAACCTTGATTCATTCACATGCACATTCACCATGATAAAACTGTTACTTGTATGATTATCTGTTTCACTTGTTCACCCAATGGCTCCTCAACAGTTATAGTCACAAGTACTATGTCATCCTAGTAGTGTTGCTTATATATAGGGCATATGTAAGGGAACTAAGCCCTAGCCAACATCCCACCACAACACCACTAGAACTCCACACTACTTGTGATACAACTATTGATTTCCATTCTCAATTCCCATGTGTATCTCATTCTTGATCACCTGTGTTCTCATGTATAGAATAATAAAATGATGGCGTTGTAATTATCAAACCGAAGTATTGATAATCAATATATGTGTTAAGGATATTAGATTTATTAAATCTGTTCCTTGAGTTATTCTATAGTTTGTGGGGTTAACTGTTGTTTCACTTTTAAATATTAAAAGTGTTAGTTAACTGTTTGTAATGTAATCTCAATGCAACATATAGAGCCCAAATGAAATCCATTGTAATCCTCACGTAATCAGATTACAATGCATTCCATTCACCTCTATTCCGTCGTGTGATCCCAAAGTCTCAATGTGGGATTGTTCTCATAAAATTAACAAAGTCGAATAAGAACTTGTCTTATTACATCATGTTAATTATGTGTAAATGATAAGAATCCCATGAAGTTACGTTATCATGATTATCATTTACTGTAGTCCATGTGATCCCAAAGCCTCAAGGTGGGATTGTTCTCGTGTGATTAACAAAGTTGAATAAGAGCTTGTCTTATTACATCATGTTAATTATGTGTAAATGATAAGAATCCCTTGAAGTTACATTATCATGATCATCATTTACTGTAGTCCATGTGATCCCAAAGCCTCAATGTGGGATTGTTCTCGTGTGATTAACAAAGTTGAATAAGAGCTTGTCTTATTACATCATGTTAATTATGTGTAAATGATAAGAATCCCATGAAGTTGTGTTATCATGATCATCATTTACTGTAGTCCATGTGTTCACCATGTAATCCTTAAGCCGTAGTAAGAACATGTCTTAGTACCCTTAAGTGACGCAGGTGGTGGATCCCCAATGCGATCATACTATCACATAGTATGTTTTTAAGGTATAGATTAAGTGCTATAAGTGATTTACTCATCACACTTAATCACTTATGATGTGGAATGATATTAAGAAGATATTTTATCTTCTAATCATTCATGTGTTGTGAAGTGTCAACATGTTTCACTGTAATAGTTCTCCTTGCTTGTTTGTGTATAAATTGTCTCAATGTTTGCTCATGTAGAAATAACTAAGTGTTATAAGATATAATCTTACAACTATGTTATTCTAAGGTGTTGATGATTAAGAAATTACATTATCATAATCATCTGAGTTTCCCTGTTATCTCATGATCATACAAGCATGCATACAATGATAAGCGATAATAAACAGTTTAATATTATCTAGATCATAGTATAAATAACATGTTAAGCAAAACTTTTAAATACATAAAAGTAAACATGTTTCTCAGCCCCGAGAGTTAAAATCAGTAAAGATTAAAGTAAAAGGGGCATATGAACTCACCTTGTAGTAGTAAGGTTGACTTAGCTTTTGAAGAATGAAGACACGCGCTCTTGACTGTTCTTGAAGTTGATTTCACAATCCTGTATTGTTCTCATGTTGTTTTGAACTTGTAAGTATAAGTCTTTGAGTGTGTGCTCTTATGGGTGTTAGTGTTACCCTAGGATTTAGTTAACACCTAGAGATGTCCGTTATCCTTATTCGGCCCCGTTTGATTATTGTGATTTAACGTGTTTTATTTACTTCTCTTGATCTAACACTTGAAATCATTTGTACTTTGTAAAATCTACATCATCCTAGGTGTTATGAATTTAAGTCCACCACCTTTGAAATAGATTAAGTAAAACCATTGCATGATTTGTAAGTTTGATGATCCCTAACCATTTGATGTTTCTTTTAATTTGTCTATTAACCGTTTGACCGAATGTTTAATGTTTGAGCCAAGTTTAAAGCATTGGGTCCGAAAATTCATGTGTAGGTCCTTATTGGCCGAAGGAAAACGTAGACCTTGTGAGTGTTATGGGCCTAGATGTGTGCGGGCCTTGCCATGCTAACCAATATAGATCAAGCACATGTAAGTGGGCCAATTAAGTGGCCATGGGCCGGTTATTAATAATGGGCCAAATAGATGGTATTGGGCCGTGGATTTGGTGTGTGTGTGTGGGCCGAATTTCACAAGTGTTTGGGCTTTAGTGTATAGAGGTTGGTCCATTACAAATGGGTGTGGGCCGAAACTGTGGATCCCCACGAAAATAGCATGGGTAGATTAATTTGTTATTGGTCCGATGGTTTCCTGTTGGACTGCTAGGGGAGATGGGCTGGTTTACTTGGGCTAAGGGATTGGGCCTATTGTTTAGAATTAGATTGGCCGGCGGTTGATTCCAATGACCGACTGAGAAAAAAACAAAACACTGCATATGGCAGCGAACCTCCCTTGTTTAGATAAGGTTCGGCCTGCAAAAATACAACACAAGGTTCGTGGGCCATTGGGGTAGGTTCGGCCATGATAATGTTCACATGAAGGTTCGGTTCTAGTTCCACCAACTACATGGTTCGTCCCTGCATGGATGGTTCGTTCAATAGTCGGCCATAGGTTCATGAGTGATCACAAGGTTCGGGATTGATGTTAGTCGGCAGGGGTTCGCTGCTCAGGGAAAAGTTCGCCTAGGGTTCGTCTCATCATGAAGGTTCGTTGGTGTTGTAAGGGTTCGTTTGTGCTGTGAGGGTTCGGCCGAAGATGGTTCGGCTAGAGGGTGAGGGTTCGACAGATTTCAAAAAGATTCGCCCCATTGACACAGCCACCTCACGAGCCTGTCGCATCTCCCCATCATCACCCTCTTCGATTTGATCATTTCTGATGTCATTAGCATGGTGGTGTTTTGCAACATGTTAATCTAGAAAGGATGTGGTCGTGGTTGTGAGTATATGGCCGGCTACGTGGGTATAAACAACACAAGGGTGAAAACCCTAATTTTCGTGATATTGCAAGCATCATACCTCCAATTTCAGTGGGTAAAACTTCCGATCTGCTGTACTTCTATGTAGAGCTCGTCAAGGGCTTCACGTGGGTTCAAGAATCACTCGAATCGGTGAAGAAATGAAGAAGTTATTGGGTTTTTAAGGTGGTTTATGGTGGTGGAGAGGTGGTAGCCGGATTTCTTGTTTAGAGAGAGATTGGAAACGTGAATAATGAAGGAGAAGGCTTCATTTAGTCTTTTAAATACCCCGCGTATATTCGGGTTCATTTCGGTTGCTCGGTTCGCGTTTTCGTCGCGTATCCGGAAAATTACGCGTAGTTTAATTGAAATTAATAAAAGAAAGTTATTTTTAATTATTCGATGAGTTTCAAAATTGTAAAATGTTATTTATTTTATTTTATTAAATTAATTATCGTTTCGGGTCGTTTTTCGTTTCGTCGAATCGTCATTCGAACGAACACGACGATGGTTTTGCTTTCCGACTTTTGTTTTCTACTTTCCAGTCATCATTTCAGAACGTTAAACTCACAGATATGTTTGTGTGAATCGTCACCCACGCAAACACACTGTCAGTTCGTTATTCTGAAACGACACTGCAGTTTATGTTTGAATTGTGTTTCCTCGTTGTCGGACTCAACTAAACATTCTGTTTTCACCTTGTTTTCACATTGAAATGTTGGCCATCTGATTCCTGTCAGCTATGGATATCAGATCGCAACCGATTGGTTTCTGTTGTTTACTTGAACACTGTTGTTTCTCATGATCTGTTGTGTTAATTATACTTAAGTTTTCACTTAAATACACACAACTAAAGTTTCAAATGTACGTAGTACTTAATGTATCTAAGTTTACACAAAAATACGTACAACGATTTCTTGTATTTAATAATCTGTTAATACAAACACTGTTTACACACATGTACGTCAACATAGTTACTGTTTGCAAGTACACCTACCGTACGGACTTGCCGGCCGGTCAGGTACTAGTTGTCACAGTCTCCCCTTGTTAAAGAAATTTCGTCCCGAAATTTAAGCATAAAGGTCGGGCTTTATTTCTCGAACAAGTGAGGATACTTGACTTTCATGTTGTCCTCGCGTTCCGAAGTAAATTCTGGTCCACGCTTGGAGTTCCATCGAACCTTTACAATAGGGATATGGCTACGTTTCAGTTTCTTAACTTCACGTTCCATAATCTCTACAGGTTCTTCAATGAAGTGTAGTTGCTCATCGACTTGTATTTCCTCCAATGGTATGATCAATGACTCGTCTGCTAAGCACCTCTTGAGATTTGATACATGTACGTACACATAGTTACTGTTTGCAAGTACACCTACCGTACGGACTTGCCGGCCGGTCAGGTACTAGTTGTCACAGTCTCCCCTTGTTAAAGAAATTTCGTCCCGAAATTTAAGCATAAAGGTCGGGCTTTATTTCTCGAACAAGTGAGGATACTTGACTTTCATGTTGTCCTCGCGTTCCCAAGTAAATTCTGGTCCACGCTTGGAGTTCCATCGAACCTTTACAATAGGGATATGGCTACGTTTCAGTTTCTTAACTTCACGTTCCATAATCTCTACAGGTTCTTCAATGAAGTGTAGTTGCTCATCGACTTGTATTTCCTCCAATGGTATGATCAATGACTCGTCTGCTAAGTACCTCTTGAGATTTGATACATGAAACACATCGTGTACCCCACTGAGTTCATCAGGGAGTCTGAGTCTGTATGCCACAGGACCTATGCGTTGAGTAATCTCAAACGGTCCGACATACCTAGGTGCTAGCTTGCCCTTAGCCCCAAACTGAATTACGCCTTTCCATGGGGACACTTTCAACATGACTCGGTCACCCACATCGAATTCCAAACGCTTGCGCCTTTTGTCCGCGTAGCTCTTTTGGCGACTACGTGTTGCTTGTAATCGTTACTGTATCTAGGCTATCTTATCAGTAGTTTCCTGGATAAGTTCAGGCCCAGTTATCCTGTTGTCTCCCACTTCGGTCCAACAAATTGGAGACCAACATTTTCTACCATAAATTGCTTCAAATGGAGCACATCCGATGCTGCTGTGGTAGCTATTGTTGTAGGAGAACTCAATGAGTGGTAAGTGTGTGTCCCAACTTCCACCGAAGTCTAGGATGCATGTTCTCAACATATCCTCTATGGTTTGGATGGTGCGTTCGCTTTGTCCATCCGTTTGTGGATGATAAGCGGTGCTCAAGTTAACACTTGTCCCTAAGGATTGTTGCAATGATTGCCAGAACCGCGAAGTAAATAAACTGTCCCGGTCTGAAATAATAGACAATGGCACCCCGTGTCGAACTACTATTTCATCAATGTATAGCCTTGCTAGTTTCTCCATCTTGTACGTCTCTCTGATCGGCAAGAAATGTGCGGACTTGGTCAATCGGTCAATGATGACCCAAATAGAATCATATCCGCTGGAAGTGCGGGGCAGCTTGGTAATGAAATCCATAGCTATTTGCTCCCACTTCCATTGTGGTATCTCTGGTTGTTCCAGCAAACCCGAGGGCTTCTGGTGTTCAGCTTTGACTTTGGCACATGTAATACATTTGCCAACATAAGTGGCAATGTCTTTCTTCATACCCGGCCACCAATAAAATGACCTAAGATCTTGGTACATCTTATCGGCACCAGGATGAACTGAGTAACGTGTTTTGTGTGCCTCGTCAAGTATAAGTGTTCGATGTTCATCTACTGCTGGAATCCAGACACGATCCGGATAATAGATAACTCCATCTTGTTTTATCTTGAAATGTTTCTCGGCTCCACAATCGAGTTCGCATTTCAGATTGTCTCTTGCCACTGATTCTTGTTGTGCTTGTAAAATGTGATCTCTCAAACTTTTTTGCACAGTCATTCCCATTGCGCGAACGTGTAGGGTTTGACTCTTTCCTTCTGGCTCAAAGCATCCGCAACAACATTTGCTTTGCTCGGATGGTATTTGATCACACAATCGTAATTGTTCAGGAGCTCAACCCAACGTCTCTGTCTCATGTTAAGCTCCTTCTGATCAAATATGTGCTGTAGACTCTTGTGATCTGTGAAGATAGTGCACTTGGTACCATAAAGGTAGTGTCTCTAAATCTTTAATGCAAAGACAACAGCTCCCACTTCGAGATCGTGTGTTGGTAATTCTTTTCATGTATCTTCAGCTGTCGAGAGGCATAAGCAATGACTTTGTCTCGTTGCATCAAAACACATCCGAGTCCCTGATGGGAAGCATCACAATAAACTACAAAGTCATCATTGCCTTCTGGGAGTGTTAAGATTGGAGCATTGCACAATCTTTGTTTCAATGTCTGGAATGCCTCTTCTTGTTTCTAAGTCCACACAAAAGGTTCAAACTTCTGTGTGAGCTTGGTGAGTGGCAAAGCTATCTTAGAGAAATTCGAGATGAATCTCCTGTAATAACCTGCCAATCCTAAAAATGATCTGATCTCTGTTGGTGTTGTAGGCACATCCCAGTTCTTAATTGCTTCTATCTTGGTAGGATCCACATGAATACCATTACTGTTAATCACGTGACCCAAGAACTGAACTTCTCTTAACCAAAATTCACACTTAGAGAATTTGGCATAGAGTCGTTCCTCTTTCAGAAGCTCTAAAACTGTCTTGAGGTGTTGCTCGTGTTCCTTCTCGTTCTTTGAATAGATCAGTATATCATCAATGAAGACGATAACAAACTGATCTAGATACAGTTTACACACCCGGTTCATCAAATCCATGAACACAGCCGGTGCGTTCGTCAATCCGAATGGGATTACCATGAATTCGTAGTGACCATATCGGGTACGAAAAGCCGTCTTTGGTATGTCTTCCTCTTGTATCCGGAGCTGATGATAACCTGATCTCAGGTCAATCTTTGAAAAGTACTGTGCTCCCTGTAACTGGTCAAACAAATCATCAATCCTCGGTAACAGGTACCGATTCTTGATGGTGAGTTTGTTGAGTTCTCGATAATCTATACACATCCTGAAAGTTCCATCCTTCTTTTTAACAAAAAGAACCGGAGCTCCCCACGGTGAAAAGCTCGGTCGGATGAATCGTTTATCGAGTAACTCTTGTAACTGATTAGACAGCTCCTGCATCTCTAATGGAGCAAGTCTATAAGGAGACTTAGCTACAGGAGTTGCTCCCGGAATCAAATCGATTCGGAACTGCACCGATCTCTCGGGTGGCAGTCCCGGTAAGTCATCCGGAAACACCTCTGCAAAGTCTCTCACAACTGGTACATCTTGAATCTTGATCGTCTTCTTGTCTTTCTGAATCACGTGAGCTAGAAATGCAACGCATTGTTTTCATAAGTACTTGCGAGCCTTCATGCACGATATTATCTTGACACTGTGTTTCGCTTGGTCTCCACGAATCTCCAAGACCTGATTGTTCTCCATTGGAATGCGTAGTAGTTTATCGAAACAGATGAACTCAACTCGGTTAAGAGATAGCCAATCCATTCCGATGATGATGTCGAAACTGCCCAGCTCCATCGGTATCAAGTCGATGGAAAATGTATAATTGCCAAGTGTTAGTGGGCAATTCCTAAATATAGTGTCTACTGTGATCTGTTTGCCGTTTGCTATCTCAATAGTGTAAGGGGAGTCTAACAATTCCTTATAATAATTAAGATGGCATGCAAAATCGGATGAAATGAAACTCTGATCTGCACCAGTGTCAAATAATATGGATGCATAAAAGTCAGATAAGAGAAATGTACCCGTAATGACATTCGGGTCCTGTCGAGCAGCAGCAGCTCCTATTTGAAAGGATCTTCCTCGCGGTGCCTGAGCCCCTTGTTGATTCCTCTTGGGACAATTCCGAGAGAAATGTCCTGGTTCGCCACAGTTGTAGCAAGACCTAGGATCTGCAGCAGTAGCTGCATTGTTGTTTCTGTTTTGAGTCCTCGGACTCCTGCAGTAATTTGCTGTGTGACCAAATCTCCCACAGTTGGTGCAGTGTCTGCACGGGATATTGGGTAGATGATGAAACTGACACGAGTTGCACAAAGGTGTAGTGCCAGTGTATGGCTTCCTGATCTCCAATGGTTGTGGCTGGTTGCGCATCGGAGCTTGAGTAGTGGGTGCAAAGTTTCTAGCCACCTTTTGTTTCTTAGCCGGACGTTTATCCGACTTCCTGGAAGTTCTAGCCTTGGCTGTTTCAGCCTCCTTCTTGAATGCCCCAGAGGCAACCATCATATCTGTCAGGGATGCTAACAGTGTAACAGCTAATTCCATGGTGGTAGGGTGAGCAGAAATCACATGACCTCGGATACTGGGCGGTAATCCACCAATATACCGTTCGATCCTCTTCTCAAGTGTTGGCACCACATCAGGTGCCAGAGTAGCTAACTCATGAAATCTGGTGGTGTAGGCCAGATGCCCAGCACCAATCATCTCCAGGTTGAGCAGTTCAGTCTCAACCTTCTTTAGTTCATTTCTTGGGCAAAACTCTGCCCGCAGTATGGCCTTGAATTCACTCCATGGCATAGCCTGAGCCTCATCCCGACCTCTGACTGACACCTGAGCATTCCACCAGGTTAACGCTCGCTTGCTAAATGATCCCGCATCATACTTAACTCTATTCTGTTCAGGACATCCACTGATGTCGAGGGTAGCCTCCATCTTCTCGATCCACTGGATCAGCCCGACTGCACCCTCACTGCCACTGAAACTGGGTGGCTTGCAACCTACAAAGTTCTTGTAGGCATAGTACTGACTCTGTCTGGTGTTACCGCTGCCTTCTCCTGATGAGTTGGCAACGTTGTTGCTGTTGTTGGTGTTGATTTGGTTCATCATGTCTGGGATTACCTCCCTCAGCTGACTGGTCAACAGAGTGGCCAGTGCAATGGTAGCGGGATCCAGCTGATAAGCCGGTGGTGGCGGAGGAGGAGGTGGAGCTGGAGGAGAATCAGGTGGTGTCGGCGTAGATGAGTGAGGAGCAGAGCCTTGAGTCAATGGTAATAGAGGTGGTTGTCTTCTTGGCGGCATTCTGATCATAACCGAAAGAAATCGGTTAGTGTAGTGATCAGAAGTAGAAGACATATGCAAATTGAATCCTAAGTCACATGATCTCTATATGAGGGTCCCTAGGTTATAGTCTAGGCCAAACCGTTTAAGTAATATGACCTATATTTCTCTATAACCATGGCTCTGATACCAATCTGTCACACCCCAGGCCGGCGGGAACGGATCGTGTTTTCCCGTCGGGAGGAAGGTTCCCGGGGCGCGATATCTTTGAGTGATAATCAAATGATCAGATTGTTTACATAGCACATGAGATATAAATGAGAAATGCTAACATGACATGAAATAGAATTACAAAGTTAAATTACATTGTACATCATAATTTAACTAAGTAAATCTAATCAAAAAGAATCAATGAGTTTATATCTTGTATATTTACAAGATATACAAAATGTTGGTGCATATTTTGGGTGTCCGCTGCTGTTCGAATAGATTAGATTTGTAATTGCTTATTTGTAATCACTTGTATGTGTTTGTATGTTGTTAATCTGGAAACTGAGTCGTTCGCAGGAGCATCTGCGAATGGATAATATGTAAAGGGACCCATTCGGCGAATGAAAGGGCCGAATGGGCTGCAGCCCCTATAAATACCAGTTTTCAGATTTTAGGGTTTAAGGTTTTTGAGTGTTCTTGGGTTTGAGCACGAAAGGGGGAGAGATCATGCTCGATATCTCCCCGGCAACACTATGTTCTTTTATGATGTGAATACAATCATGTAATCATTCAACTCTATCAATATACCATTTGATTTTGTTCATCATCTTCATCTTCGTCATGTATCAAAACCCTAACCTTCCGTCCAAAGTGAAATCGCCGGTCCTATCACGTTTTTACACAAAAGATGATTCATTGTCTAGTCATCAAAAATATGCAATATCCAAAAGTAGCTAGGTATTCTAAAAGTCCACTAGCTAGTCCTTGCATATATGAAATTACACCTGTTCGTCACCTGAGAAACACGTATTTAAACAAAGTCAACACTAGGTTGGTGAGTTCATAAGTAAGTTAATGTAAAACCTTGATTCATTCACATGCACATTCACCATGATAAAACTGTTACTTGTATGATTATCTGTTTCACTTGTTCACCCAATGGCTTCTCAACAGTTATAGTCACAAGTACTATGTCATCCTAGTAGTGTTGCTTATCTATAGGGCATATGTAAGGGAACTAAGCCCTAGCCAACATCCCACCACAACACCACTAGAACTCCACACTACTTGTGATACAACTATTGATTTCCATTCTCAATTCCCACGAGTATCTCATTCTTGATCACCTGTGTTCTCATGTATAGAATAATAAAATGATGGCGTTGTAATTATCAAACCGAAGTATTGATAATCAATATATGTGTTAAGGATATTAGACTTATTAAATATGTTCCTTGAATTATTCTATAGTTTGTGGGGTTAACTGTTGTTTCACTTTTAAATATTAAAAGTGTTAGTTAACTGTTTGTAATGTAATCTCAATGCAACGTATAGAGCCCAAATGAAATCCATTGTAATCCTCACGTAATCATATTACAATGCATTCCATTCACCTTTATTCCGCCATGTGATCCCAAAGTCTCCATGTGGGATTGTTCTAATATGATTAACAAAGTCGAATAAGAACTTGTCTTATTACATCATGTTAATTATGTGTAAATGATAAGAATCCCATGAAGTTACGTTATCATGATTATCATTTACTGTAGTCCATGTGATCCCAAAGCCTCAAGGTGGGATTGTTCTCGTGTGATTAACAAAGTTGAATAAGAGCTTGTCTTATTACATCATGTTAATTATGTGTAAATGATAAGAATCCCATGAAGTTACGTTATCATGATCATCATTTACTGTAGTCCATGTGATCCCAAAGCCTCAATGTGGGATTGTTCTCGTGTGATTAACAAAGTTGAATAAGAGCTTGTCTTATTACATCATGTTAATTATGTGTAGATGATAAGAATCCCATGAAGTTACGTTATCATGATCATCATTTACTGTAGTCCATGTGTTCACCATGTAATCCTTAAGCCGTAGTAAGAACATGTCTTAGTACCCTTAAGTGACGCAGGTGGTGGATCCCCAATGCGATCATACTATCTCATAGTATGTTTTTAAGGTATAGATTAAGTGCTATAAGTGATTTACTCATCACACTTAATCACTTATGATGTGGAATGATATTAAGAAGATATTTTATCTTCTAATCATTCATGTGTTGTGAAGTGTCAACAAGTTTCACTGTAATAGTTCTCCTTGCTTGTTTGTGTATAAATTGTCTCAATGTTTGCTCATGTAGAAATAACTAAGTGTTATAAGATATAATCTTACAACTATGTTATTCTAAGGTGTTGATGATTAAGAAATTACATTATCATAATCATCTGAGTTTCCCTGTTATCTCATGATCATACAAGCATGCATACAATGATAAGCGATAATAAACAGTTTAATATTATCTAGATCATAGTATAAATAACATGTTAAGCAAAACTTTTAAATACATAAAAGTAAACATGTTTCTCAGCCCCGAGAGTTAAAATCAGTAAAGATTTAAGTAAAAGGGGCATATGAACTCACCTTGTAGTAGTAAGGTTGACTTAGCTTAAAAGAATGAAGACACGCGCTCTTGACTGTTCTTGAAGTTGATTTCACAATCCTGTATTGTTCTCATGTTGTTTTGAACTTGTAAGTATAAGTCTTTAAGTGTGTGCTCTTATGGGTGTTAATGTTACCCTAGGATTTAGTTAACACCTAGAGATCTCCGTTATCCTTATTCGGCCCTGTTTGATTATTGTGATTTAACATGTTTTATTTACTTCTCTTGATCTAACACTTGAAATCATTTGTACTTTGTAAAATCTACATCATCCTAGGTGTTATGAATTTAAGTCCACCACCTTTGAAATAGATTAAGTAAAACCATTGCATGATTTGTAAGTTTGATGATCCCTAACCATTTGATGTTTCTTTTAATTTGTCTATTAACCGTTTGACCGAATGTTTAATGTTTGAGCCAAGTTTAAAGCATTGGGTCCGAAAATTCATGTGTAGGTCGTTATTGGGCCGAAGGAAAACGTAGACCTTGTGAGTGTTATGGGCCTAGATGTGTGCGGGCCTTGCCATGCTAACCAATATAGATCAAGCACATGTAAGTGGGCCAATTAAGTGGCCATGGGCCGGTTATCAATAATGGGCCAAATAGATGGTATTGGGCCGTGGATTTGGTGTGTGTGTGGGCCGAATTTCACAAGGGTTTGGGCTTTAGTGTATAGAGGTTGGTCCATTACAAATGGGTGTGGGCCGAAACTATGGAATCCCACGAAAATAGCATGGGTCGATTAATTTGTTATTGGGCCGATGGTTTCCTGTTGGACTGCTAGGGGAGATGGGATGGTTTGCTTGGGCTAAGGGATTGGGCCTATTGTTTAGAATTAGATTGGCCGGCGGTTGATTCCAATGACCGACTGAGAAAAAAACAAAACACTGCATATGGCAGCGAACCTCCCTTGTTTAGATAAGGTTCTGCCAGCAAAAATACAACACAAGGTTCGTGGGTCATTGGGGTAGGTTCGGCCATGATAATGTTCACATGAAAGTTCGGTTCTAGTTCCTCCAACTACATGGTTCGTCCCTGCATGGATGGTTCGTTCAATAGTCGGCCATAGGTTCGTGAGTGATCACAAGGTTCGGGATTGATGTTAGCCAGCAGAGGTTCGCTGCTCAGGGAAAAGTTCGCCTAGGGTTCGTCTCATCATGAAGGTTCGTTGGTGTTGTAAGGGTTCGTTTGTGCTGTGAGGGTTCGGCCGAAGATGGTTCGGCTAGAGGGTGAGGGTTCGACAGATTTCAAAAAGGTTCGCCCCATTGACACAGCCACCTCACGAGCCTGTCGCATCTCCCCATCATCACCCTCTTCGATTTGATCATTTCTGATGTCATTAGCATGGTGGTGTTTTGCAACATGTTAATCTAGAAAGGATGTGGTCGTGGTTGTGAGTATATGGCCGGCTACGTGGGTATAAACAACACAAGGGTGAAAACCCTAATTTTCGTGATATTGCAAGCATCATACCTCCAATTTCAGTGGGTAAAACTTCCGATCTGCTGTACTTCTATGTAGAGCTCGTCAAGGGCTTCACGTGGGTTCAAGAATCACTCGAATCGGTGAAGAAATGAAGAAGTCATGGGGTTTTGAAGGTGGTTTATGGTGGTGGGAGGTGGTAGCCGGATTTCTTGTTTAGAGAGAGATTGAAATGTGAAAAATGAAGGAGAAGGCTTCATTTAGTCTTTTAAATACCCCGCGTATATTCGGGTTCATTTCGGTTGCTCGATTATTTCTGACAGAGATAGCAGATTCACATCAAGGTTCTGGCAATCGCTACAGAAATCTCTAGGGACACAGTTAAATCTGAGTACAGCTTACCATCCACAAACGGACGGTCAAAGCGAACGTACCATTCAGACCCTGGAGGACATGTTAAGAACCTGTGTATTGGATTTCGGTGGGAATTGGGATTCTCATTTGCCACTGATTAAATTCTCCTACAAGTAGCATCGGATGTGCACCATTCGAGGCTCTTTATGGCCGGAAATGTTGATCACCGATCTGTTGGACTGAAGTGGGAGATAACCACATAACTGGGCCAGAGCTTATTCAGGAAACCACTGACAAGATTGCCCAGATTCAACGAAGATTACAAGCTACAAGAAGCAGACAAAAAAGCTATGCCAACAAACGACGCAAGCCGTAGGAATTCCAAGTGGGAGATCGAGTTATGTTAAAGGTTTCTCCAACAAACGATACGTGGGACCGTTCGAAATCATCGAGCGTATTGGTCCTGTGGCGTACAGACTGAGATTACCAGATGAACTCAGTGGTGTGCATGACGTGTTTCACGTCTCGAACTTAAAGAAATGCCTTGCTGACGAATCACTCGTCATTACAATCGAAGAAATTCAAGTTGATGAACAGTTACACTTTATTGAAGAACCTGGGCAATCTTGAATTTGATTTTCAATCTTGAACAGTTACACTTTATTGAAGAAATTCAAGTTGATTCTCTTGAATTTGATTTAGATTTCATTTGATAGTTCACGTTATTTCCCATATAACTTGACTACAAGAGTCTACTATTTATGTCGGGACTTTATGTGTGTTAAACGTGGTCTTGATTTCTATACAACTGACATCCACCTCAACTCAAGTATTAATGATTTCATTATTTCAATGATTCACACACATTTATGATTTTTGATTCCTTGAGTCTCTTGATTTGATCTTTAGAATTCCCATGATTTCACAATGATAATTGATTCTTGGTTAGGATCCTTTGTTCTCAAATTCACACACTGAATTAGGTTTCTTTGAACATGATCTTTAGCTTTAGTTCCTTTGATTTCACTTTGAATTTAGGTTCTTGAATTTGAGCTTGATGGACTAAGGGTTTGTTTAGAGTTTAGAATTAAAGTATTACTCATAAGAGTAATTTATTTAACTTGATAATTTGATCTGTATAGTAATTTCCTATATAGGAGTCTAGGAGTATCAACAAGCATAAAGATATAACATATAATGAATAAAAACACTTAAGTAAACAATTTAAATAAAACAGTTTACGCATGCTTCTCAGCCCCGCTTTTTAAAACAAAAATGTTTAGAAAAGGGGCAATGAACTCACTTGTGTTGCTTTGTATAGAATTACCACAAAATGCGCGCTCGTTGTTGCAGCCTATGTATCTTTGGTTCCTGAGTTGTTTTAAAAAGAATTTGAATATGATAAGTATATACGGTAGTTGTCGTATCTAGGGTTTGGTCTCGGTCTGCAACTACGTGTCCTAGATTACTAGTGTGTTTCTAAGATTTTATCTAACTTAGTCTAACTTATTACCCTTAAGCAACCCAAATCCCATAGTTAATCATAACAAGTTCTTTAACTCACACGTTTCTAATTTAATTCATTTTAAAGAACATATTAAGTCAAAATCATATATTTTAATTTGAAAGAGATTACCATTTAATTCCTTTTATTAAAACATAATTAACTTAAAAGTTGAGTATAATTAACTTGATGGGCATATGTCAAGCCCATTGGGCCAAATTCGGGCCCATTACTCGACTTTGATCTTTAAACGATTTCTTGATAGCTCTTTGCTAAACTAAGCCTAGATAGTTTATGAAAACCATCTAGTTTAGTTGTATGTCTTTATAGCTTTTTCTAAGGCTAAGTGTTAAGAATTAAATCAACACCCAACACCTTATATTATCATTTGGATCCCTTATGATTTCTTCAATATTTATATACTTTCCTTTGATTATGAGATTTCATGTTTTAAATAACCCACAAGTGAACCACTTGATCCGACTCGATGATTCAAACACCCTGAACCGTATGACCTTGGGCCGACCCCTTGGGCTGACCAGATGAACTTTGGGCCGTGTGAGTCTTGACCGAAAATTGACTTGGGCCGACTGAGGCTGCCGAATAGGTGTAGCCAACAGTGGCCTGGCCGAATGAGTCGGGTCTCAGCATGAGCATGCCAATCGAATGAGCAAGGCCCGAAAGTCTTGATTCGGGCAAAGTTTTTGACTCGAATGTATGTGTCGAATGGAGCCTTGGTCGAAGGACTCCCGACCGAATGTGTGTAGCCAACTGAAGAGAGGTAGCCGAATAGGACCCAACCGAATGAAGCTTGGCCGAAAGGGTTAGGTCGGGCGAATAGGCATGGGTCAAATAAGGGCATTTGCCATTCGGCCGAAAGAGAGCTAGGGCCATTCGGCATGTAGTCATTCGCCGGCCTGGGCTGACCCATTCGGCCTTCGCACCTTATCACCATGTCAGTCATGGTTCTGAGGTGTGTGACGAGATGGTGAATCAGAACTTGTTCCTACAACATTCTATGGTGTTTTCGTGTAGATCCTAGGGTATGAGAGGGTTTAAAATCGGTTAAACGAGATGGTGAAACAGAACTTGTTCCTACGACATTAGGTTTTTCAAACCCTCAAACCGAACCAAAAACATGGATTTTTACCTCGAATCAGATGGATCCAAGGCTCGATCTGTTGTACTTCTATGATCTACGAGTGTTGATGGTTGTTTTGACACCAAAAACACACAAAATGGTGGAGATTTGAGTGTGAAACCTTAGAGAGAAGTTTAGATTTCTAGTTAGAGAGTAGAGAGGGGGTGGGGTGAACGAAAATGGTGGAATATTCTGGTTGGTGGGGTTTGGTGTGGCCATAAATGCCATCATAATTGATGGTAAAATACCCAGGCTCGTTCGGGTTCGTTCGGTTTCGCGTGGTTTCGCGTAAAAATGCCGGTTTCTCGTCGTTTTCGTAACGGAACGATCCGGTTTTAAAATAGAATTTATAAAATTATTTTAGATTGTGATTCCTAATAAATTAACTAAATATCTTTTATTTATTTTAAATTTTCAAAAATAATTAACTTACGGTTTAAAAATCGAGTCGTACGGTCGTCGCGCGTATTCGTTCGAATCGTCACCCGTACGAACACGGCGATAACTATACTTTTCAATATTGTTTTCTGATTATTGGATATCATTCAGAACGTTAAACTTTCAGATTTATTCGTACAGATCGTCACCTATACGAATAATCCGTCCATTTAGCATTCACATAACGACATCCGTGTGGTTTTGTTCTGTAATGCCTCATATATGTTTATATATAATAAAATCCTAACAGATAATCACATGATGGTTCTGTGTTGCCAGATAATATTTCTGACTGGTGAACCATATTTTATGAATTGAATCTGAACTGCGCTATGATAACATGTAATGACAATGACATACGAATGATAACTGAAATGTGTACCTGATTACTGTTCAAATTACTGTAGAGATCACTATTTCGGTGACATTTCCGGCACTGATGTTACAGCTGCAGTACCTTACGCCGGGCTATGTAAAATTCCCGGATTTCAATTGTTGTGATGAATTTGATTCCGGGGGTCAAAGGGGTTAACTCACTTAGTTCTTATGAACTAACACTTGATTAATTGTAGTGTTTTCAGGTCGTAAATAGGTACGGTTTGGTGATCATGATCGGGCAAGAGTTTGTGAAGAATCAAACGTTATGCATGTCGAAAGTTTGTGGTCACATACAAACTAAGTATATGTGATTTTGTGAAACGATTATTAACAAAACAAGTATGTTTAACATATGTAATTAGTTTTCATGCTTCCGAACGAAATGTTTTGTTAAACTTAAGTCGAAATTTTTCTGGAACCATATTTTGAAAACGTGTAATCACGTGGAGGTTTTGGGGTGTCACAACGGGGCCTATTCCTTTGGTGATCTCAAAGGGTCCAATGTTGCAAGGATTTAGCTTCCATCGTTTCTTGAATCGTATGACTCCTTTCCAAAGTGAGGCTTTGAGAATAACCTTTTCTCCTACATGGAATTCCAAAGGTTTACGCTTTTTTCGGCATAGCTCTTCTGTCTGTCCAGTAGATGGGTGATCGGCACTTACTATGTAAAGTGCTTCAAACGGTGTAGCCTTTATGCTGGAGTGATAACTGTTGTTTTAGGAAAACTCTACCAGTGGTAAGTAAGTCTTCCAATGTTTCTAAAATCGATCACATATGCCCTCAACATGTCCTCCAGTGTCTGTATCGTTCGCTCACTTTGTCCGTCTGTCTGTGGATGATATGCAGTACACATATCCAATCTCGTGCCCAATGCCTTGTGTAAGGACATCCAAAAGTGTGCCGTGAATCGACTGTCACGGTCGAAGAGTATCGAGATTAGCACTCCATGCGGAGTGATTATTTCCTTCATATAAATTCAAGTCAATTTATCTAGCTTGTCAGTCTTTTTGATGGGAAGGAAATGTGCAGATTTGGTGAGTGGGTCTACGATTACCCAAATAGTGTCGCAACCACTTGCGGTTTTGGGCAGCTTGGTGAGAAGTCCATGGAAATCTGTTCCCATTTCCACATTGGTATCTCAGGTTGTTGAAGTAATCCTGATGGCTTTTGATACTCGACTTTCACTTTTGAACAAGTCAGGCACTTGTTCACGTAAGTTGCAATGTCATACTTTATGTTTGGCCACTAGTATGTTGTATTGAGGTCATGGTACATTTTCTCTGCTCCTGGATGTACGGAGTATCGACTCTTGTGAGCTTCATCCATTACCACGCTTCATAGTCCTTCGTATTTCGGTACCCATATTTGGTTCATGAAGTAATACGTTCCTTTAGTTTTTACTTCTAGTTGTCTATCCATACACCAATAAGTCATCACTGCCCCCTTGCAAAGATTGAATTGGTGCGTTTCATAGTTTCTTCTTCATTAAGTTGAATAATGCTTGTAGGACCTATTAGGAGCACGGATACAATCCGGTTCCAATGGATATCTACCCGACAGCCTCTGGAATAGTGCGGAATCCAATTCCATGGTTTTCCAATCGAAACCAACAGCAACTGTGGTGATCCGAAGGTGTAGGCTGGACGTTTGATCGAGAATCGAACACCACAGGTTGAGAATCGAACTTGGACAGAAAATGGCCGCTCAGATCTTCTAGGTGTTCTGGGAGGAAGGAGGGCTCTCAGAAGTTAGGTTTGAAATGATTTGGACATGTATTTATAGGCTGTCTTCATTTGGCCGAATGAGAGGCCGAAGCAACTCATTCGGCAAAAGACTTGGCCGAATGGACATGTCAGTCGAAAGAGTCATTCGGCGAATGACTCATTCGCTTGCCTATGTCATTCGCTAGGGCGTTCATTCGGCGAATGACTTCATTAGTAGAGTCATTCGCCTGAATGGGTCTTTAACCATATCACTTCATCTTTAAACATAATCAATCACTTATAATCAATATTAAACATTAAGAACAATATAGAAAGACAACTTCCATTAATGTAATAAACTTTATACATCAAGAACAGTACAAAAATAGAACTAGGGACATTTAATGCATCTACAAACTCCCCCTTGGACCTAGTTCAATCCTTTGAAGTGTCTTTCTTGAAGAGCTTGTCTGAGACAGCTTTCCGGTCTGCTCCGGCATGAATCTTGAGCACCATACAGATACGAATGACTCCCATGAACTGCATGGCCTGCACTATATCAGCAACATCGAAGAACATCTGATGAAAGTACAAGGTCTTGACATCATTGCGCGACAGATTTGTCAACCACATTGGCTCAAAAATACGTTCGGTCTCTCACTTCTTCTCTTTGCACATCACTATAACAGCTTCTCCAGTACGCCCATTATAATACCACCTTCGGAAGCCCTCTATAAAGTCTTGACGCATCTTCCTTAATGGAATCTTCTTCATGACTTTAGGAGGAAGCCACTTCAGGATAACTTTGTGCTTCTGGGTATCACCATCAATCTCTGGTAAGTAATACCGTTCAGGTTGCTGAGGCCTGAAGTTCACCCACCTCTTTCTGTACTCGTGCTGGATCTGTCTGGAGAACCAAGCTGACATCCCAGAGCTATCACTGTATAACATCTTCAAGCGCGCAATCTGATTAACTTCAAATCCTGGAAGCGTCTTGAAGTCATGAGGATGCTTGAAGTAATAAATTCCTCTTTCCCTCTTCACAGCATAAAATCCCAGATCGTGAAAGTATGCCCAGCTGAGAATCTGAACTTACACTTTGTAGCCTTTGGTCCTATACAACTTGGTGTGCGTAGCTGGCATCTTTACATTGACTTCCTTCTTCAAAGCTTCCCAATAAGCTTTCCATTCCTCTTTCCTTCTTTGAATATCATTAGCTTCATACTTACTCTTTTCAACTTGTTCTTCCAAATATCTCCTCAGCATCTCCTCAGTGGCCGGCTTGATCAAATAAATCAGTAAAGGTTGGTAGTTCATCTTCAGCTGATGTATACTTGGGATATTCCTCTTCTGTGATGTCTTCCAGAAGGACCTCATCAACGTCATCAAAAATCTCTGGAGACGGCTGATCACCAACCGGAGCTGAGGTGTCATCAATCACTACCTCGTCAGGATTCAACCTAAACAGCTTGGCTATTTGCTCCTTTGATAAGCAATGAATGATCTCTCCCTCCTCTTTGTCGTAGCTTACTGAGTGCTGTATGATGCCCTGAGTGTCCAATATCATCGTCAAAATCTCATCTAAACGACGTCTCAATGGCACAGCTTTGACTTCCTCAGCAGCTGTGGGTTCTTCTGTCTGAGCAGGAGGATGAGAGGGAGCTTTAGCACTTTTGTCGTGCTTTGTCTTTGTTCGAATCTCAGGAGGAGGGGCTTGATCATCAACATCGTCAGAACTTGAAGACCCACTCCCTGATTCATCCTGATCACCATCATCAGAGTCGTCATCTTTCTCTGACTCCTCATAATCAACTTTTTACTCCTCAGACTCTTCATCTTCTTCTTCTTCCTCTTTCTCTTCCTCGTCTGATTCATCGAAAATTGATGCCGAACCCTCAATTCTTGGAGTGCCTTTCTTGGAACTTTCAACCAGTTCAGCAAGTCTGGCGTTCTCAGCTTCTAAGAGCAGGATTCTCTCATTGAAACCAGTGGCAGTCAGGGCCAACTAATTATGCTCATCAATATATTTCAGCAGCTGCTCCTCTTGTTGAGCAGAACGAGCTCTCAGATCAGCTCATTGATCAGCAGCCTGTAGTAATAAAGCATCCTGATCATTTACTTTCTGGGTGAGCTGGGCAATAACCAATTCCTGCTCTTTGCTTTTCTTTTCTTGCTCCAGGTTCCTTTCCATCAGTCTCATAACCATACTGTTCAGTGTACTCAACTGCTCGACGACTGAAATAGTAGGTATAATAACATCAGAACGAATGATGGAAGGAACAGCAGATGCAACAGTGTAGATGGGAGCCTGAACAACAGAGGTGGTCAGTGGGGCAACAGTGGAACGTGTCGGAACAACCCTTGACCTGGCCAGTGAAGAAATTGAGACAACTGCTACTGATGTAACAGTTGTTGCAGCAGTTGTCGACAGTTCTAACCTCTTCTGAAAGACAAACCTGGCTCTCTTTCTCCTGCCTGAAGGAGATGATGTGGAATGAACTGCAGATGTAGATGCAGAAGTATAAGGAGGAGGAGACACATCAAACTCTGGAATAAATGAAGGATCAGTGATCTCTTCAAGCTCAGCTTCGCTCCTTTTCTTTCTCTTCTTCATCATTCTCCCTCCGATCCAAACACTCTCAAATTCATCATCAGGTGTGTCTTCTGAGTCTGACTTCTCACCACCCTCTGCACCAGCTTCACCACCTTCATCACCTGAGTCATCTGACTCATCCCTGTCTTCAACAGATGCGGTGCCTGTCATATCAATTGGAGTAGTCACTGTGGAGGTAGTAGTGGCCATGAAGTCCAACTCCAACAGTGAATCAATATACACATCCTCATCAACAGCTACCGATGTACTAACTTCAACACTTACACTTACACCACCAGCTTCAACCATGATCACATCAGTAGTAGAGATAACCTCATCAATAGTAGCACTCACACCAACAGTGCTTGCAGCTACAGTGCTCATAACAACTGTACTCACACTAATACCAGCACCAGCAACACTATCACCTGCACCATCATCACCATCACCACCTGCACCATCACCATCATCACCACCATCATTAGGAACAATGATGTCCTCCACCTCGAAATATGAATCATCGTGTCTCTATCTCCGACCAACTGGAGCTATGTAATCAGGCCTTAAAAGATGACCAAACAATGAGATAACGATAGGCTTCCTATCCTTGCCTCTGTATGACATTACTATGTTAAGAGTAATATCATTCATGTGCTCCAATCGAATAATGTCTGCAGTAACCTTTAGCAAATCAGGAAGCTGAGCATCAACACTACAAAAAAAAATGTCATATAGTGACGCAAAAAAAGTGCCACAGAAAACCAGAAAAGTGCCATTAATAGCTCTTGAATAAATGTGTGGCACACAATAAAAGTGCCACTAGAAGCAGTGCCACTAAAGCCTTTCAGTGGCACTTTTTTGTGTGCCACCTATTCCGAAAAAGGTCTTTAGTGGCACTTTTATTTTTCCACTATAAACTACAAAATATATATACTGATTTAGTGGCACATTTATATTTTGCCACTAAAATGGTATTTAGTGGCACTTTTTTATTTGTGATTGATTGTGTCGATAAAACTATTTACACCTAAACTTATAATATCATAAGTTAAATTATAGTTTCGCTACAAGACATAATCTAAATGATAAGGAAGAAAGATATAATAACTTTCTAACATACTTTAAATGTTTACAAAAAAAAGTCATAACGTATTTCAATTGTTTACAAAAAAAGTCATAACATATTTCAAATGTTTACAAAAAAAGTCATAATGTATTTCAAATGTTTTCAAAAAAAGTGATAAGGATCTTTCAGGTTCTCAATTTCAATACAAGCAATCCACGAATCCATTTCTCTCTGTTCCACCAATGCTTCATATTTTGTCAACTATGCCTCCGTCATCATGACATCTTGAAGATGATATTCATTGCTAGATAAAGAGTTGTTAAGGGTTGAAGAACCTATACGAGGGACCTAAAATATAAATTAATAAAAATACATGTTAATTCAAAAAAGTATTAGAGAGACCTTCCAAACAAGTAATATATCAAGTAATAGTGAAGTCAACCCTATTAACTCAAAATCAATATTCATTCTACACTCATGCAAATTTGAATGCACATTTTTAACTAGTAATATCATTTGGGAAAAACGTTGGTTGGGTTGGGCTACTTCTTTATGCATGTGGCTGATGAGGCTTGTGGGTTGGGCTACAATGGAGGGCCTGTTTTGGGGAGAACTATTTAGGGAAAAATACCAGCATGTATGGCTGCTTGGGTTGGGGGATGGGTTGTGGTTCTGATTGGGAGATACAAGACACTGGCAGCAAATGGGGTATAAGCTCTATGTGTGATGAGATAGCTGTTGGGAGATGCCTTCTTTTGAGTAGATATGGGAGGCTGCAGGTTGACTCTTACTGTGGTCAAACTGGGTATATGGACTGGGTTAGAGGTGGTAGCATGCTTGCTAGTTTTGGGATTCAATTTGTGGGTTTGGGGAGGTACCACGTCAGCTTTCATAATGACTGTAGGGGTGGTAAGTCTAATTACTACTATGGGGCTAAAGGTTGTGGCTATGAGGATCTAAAGGTGCAGCAATTGACCTTCTCCAGCTCGGCATTGGCCTGAAGGATCAGTCTAATGGCAAGGCTGAGGTGCTGATAGGCTATTTTTGGTGTGCAGGGGGTTGCTCTATTGACCGTAGGGTGGGTCAAACAATGGGATCTTTTTGGGTTAAGTGGACATGCAAGGTTGACTTATACAGGGGTCAAAGATGGGATGTTAGGATTAGAGAAGCTATTGGCGAAATGCCCTCTGATATCATGTAATTGTTTGTTGTTTTATATGTTTTCCTGGCAAAATGCCCTTTATCCCAAAAAAAAAAAAACGAAAATCACACAAGCTTGCTATGTAAACACCATAAATAATCGTTCTAATTTAGAAGAAGATCATGCATATAAGTACCTGTATGTTCATGTCATTGAGAACAGTAGACAAGTTTGCATTGGGTATATGTTCATGGATAATGTTCATCATAACATTGACAACATTTTGTAGATGATAAATAACTTGTGAATACTTGGAGAATCAACTTTATTTTTTGTGGCCGGCATCCTTCCAACTAATCGAACATACCCTCTTTTCTCTGGGCATTTAACTTTCGAATAGTCATCTTTGGTAAAATCATCTGGATCTACAGTTGTGTGTGTAGACTCACTTGCAATAGCTTTTAGTGAATTCTAAAAACAAAATAACATAGGTAAGTTTTAAAAATAAAACAAAACACACGCATGATGAGTAGGAATATTTTAATATGTAAACCATATTACCACAAAGCCAATAGCTTCATCATCTACAATACTACCATCCTTACGAGTGCGTGTTTTTATGTACATTTCTCCTCTTGTTGGGTACACACCATCATTCTTCATCATCTATAATTTATGTTTGATGGCTAGTAAGAGAATTGAAAACCACAAACTATAATAATATATCAAAATAACTAAATTAATACCACTTCATGAGCAAGTCTTGCAAACGAATTTGTCCCGGTTACATGAGGCTCTTTCATCTTTGAACGGCTTGATCTTTTCTTGGCACATGTATTCTATAGTAAATGGTAATTTTGCATATGATAGGAAATTATATAAAAAAGGAACATGTTATGTTTACTTAAATGTTAAACCCATAGAATACATATATATATATATATATATATACACACACACATACATATACTAGTTGGAAACCTGCGCGATGCGGCGGCGCCAACCTATTTCCAAATCGCTAACTGTAACACCTGCTTTTAATAGTTAATACACCTACAATTACAAGGACGTAAAGAAAAGCAGTTAAGTAATAGTGTGATACATTGTATAATGAAAAATCAAGAAACAAGAATCTAATTTTGGAGTACAAATATGAAGGCATTCAAAATAAAAAATAATTTAAAATACAGATCTTTCGAAATGTATCAATCATTTTATGAAAAAACATGACAGAAAAAAAAATTACAAGTTAAGGAAAAAACTGTAAACAAGCCTAATAAAACCAAAATCTCTTGGTAAATAGCAAGGAAACAAATGTGTATTCAACTTGCTATTAAGTCATGATAACAATATAAATGAACATACAATAGAATTTGAGCATTAAATTACAAATGGTAAACAAACAAATCGGTACTTACCAACAACAACGGATTTTTGTTCCACTTCATGTGCAAGGTTTGCTTCATGAAGTCTAAACTGTGTTACTGATCAAAAAGTTAAGAATGAGATAAAAAGGTTCACGATTCATCCAAATTTCCAGAGGAAAACGTCAAAAACAAAAAAAAAAGCTTCCAAAACTCATATTCCTACCAGATTAATTAGAATAATTATTGATCACTGCAGGTAAGCTTTCTATAATTAATTATAACATGTTGCAGCCAAAAGTTGAGGTGGAATTCAATTGATATCATGATATTTCCACTTCCTGATGCTTGATCTCCTCATCATTATTTTCAACTAAAGGTCAAAAGTGTGTAGACTCACTTGCAATAGCTTTTAGTGAATTCTAAAAACAAAATAACATAGGTAAGTTTTAAAAATAAAACTAAACACACGCATGATGAGTAGGAATATTTTAATATGTAAACCACATTACCACAAAGCCAATAGCTTCATCATCTACAATACTACCATCCTTACGAGTGCGTGTTTTTATGTACATTTCTCCTCTTGTTTGGTACACACCATCATTCTTCATCATCTATAATTTATGTTTGATGGCTAGTAAGAGAATTGAAAACCACAAACTATAATAATATATTAAAATAACTAAATTAATACCACTTCATGAGCAAGTCTTGCAAACGACTTTGTCCAGGTTACATTAGGCTCTTTCATCTTTGAACGGCTTGATCTTTTCTTGGCATATGTATTCTATAGTAAATTGTAATTTTGCATATGATAGGAAATTATATAAAAAAGGAACATGTTATGTTTACTTAAATGTTAAACCCATAGAATATATATATATAATTAATACTAATATTTTATATTGTTATTGTTACCTGAAATTCTCGAGTGAACCAACGACTAACAAGTTCTTTAAATTGAGTTGCCTTCACTCTATCGTTGTTATTAGTTTGTTGGGTCACAATTTCATCAATAGTGAGACTTGGATCATATCCACGTGACTTTAATATACCTTTCCATGTTCTCCATTTTTTCCCCATACTAAAGAATATCCATTTTTTAATCTGAGTTGTTTCATCCGGATGAAAAGTAAATTTGGACTACAAAAAAATTACATACATTATAGCTTATATCTCTTACCTTAACGAATTGATATATATAAAGTAATTTAATAGAAATATACCTTAACAAGTGAATACATATCCTCTTTCTGTTGCATGGGAACTTTTCTCCAATCAGAATACTCAATTGATACATGTTCGGCCATCCTGACAAGCGTCCCAAGGTACTGAACAAGTTCTTTACTTTCATTCCCCACGGGCTTTCCAAACTTGTTCAACGTGACAATTATTCTTTCATTGCTAACCATTTTCCATATTTCAGCCTTTTGGGTATAACTTCTAACCTTTTTGGGAACACCTAATGAAATTTTGATAAAATAAAAACAAGTAAATGGCAAAAAGATAAATAAAAATAATAAATGGGTGATAATTCAAGAACTGATGCAATAATTCAGAATAGGACCTGTTGCTTTTTCTTTATTAGGACATTGTAATCGATCTTCAAGATTGTCATGATCAGCCATTCGTGTGTCATCTTGATTATTTATATGCATCGTAACATCCATGTTATCATACTCATAGTCTTGACCAGCATCATCTACTTCTATATCTTCTCGATTACCTTCTTGAATCATAAAATAGTAACAAAGGAATATAAAAGGTACTTTTAATTGAATAAACTTTAAATACAACATAAGAATACCTTGAAATATCTCATCATCTTCCTCATCAGCCTCATCAACAAGAATCATCTTTCTCTTTGTTCCAGGTTTATTAACTTCTGTTGTTTCACTCATAGTAGGTGTTGTTGTATTGCAAGCTGACGGAACCATTTGGGAGACATTTGAAGCAAGCACTCGACGCATTTTCCTTAGATTAGCGACTCTATTGATGGACATCGGTGGAATATATTTTGAAGGGTGCAGCTATAACAATTTAATTTTCATTAGAAAACATGTTTAAATAAAAAAACATAAATAAAATATTGATAAAGAAATTACCTTTTTAGACACAACACTCCTAGCTACTTGTTGTTCATTATCATCCATGTCAGGAATGTAGCTTACATCACTCGCATGACTGTTCTGTTTCATTGTTTTTTTCCTCATATTTTTACTTTGTGCCAAACTTGTCACAGATTGCACAATGTTTTTCACTCCTAGTTCTTCCAGTCTTTTTTTGTTCTCGTGAACCCTCAATTGTCTAATTTTCTCTTACTCATTAACTTCTGTTATAAAACTTTGATTTCTCTTGCTTTTTTTTGCAATTGGAACTGGTCATTGTGAACAACAAGATTATAAAAAATATTAATTTTACAATTTTGTGAACCTAACTAATCAGGACTTGCTGTTTCAATCAGTCCTGTTAATGTTGTCATGATTATGCAGTTCCAATGGTTTGTGAAGAAATTATAAATATTAATACCTTCTTAATACCAGATATGATAAATAAATGCTTCTCAATAGCAGCACCTAAACAACCAAACCAGGCTCTCAATTGAGCTAGACAGATTCCAACAATCTGATCCACAGCAAACAACACACCAAAAATCTAGTAGTTCGATGCACTAAACACACCCAACAGCAGGTAACAAATATAAACTTAAATTAACAATCTACCTGACTAAACTCATCCAAAGAATGACTTGAATAAATAAAACAACAAAAGACCCAAAACATCAAAACCCACCCCAAGCACCTCGAGCATAACGTCATAAATTGTAGAATATTTTTAGCATGGACAAGAGCACCCTATACAATCATAAGAGAATCATACTTTTTTATTTAGGGGCTGATTGCGTTTTGTGTTTATTTTTGTCAAGTCACAACCAATCAGGGTTGCTGCAATTATGAACTCTAATACACATGTCATAAACATGTAAAAAATCAGACTTAAAAAATTAAGTACCTGGTTCATTCATAGACTTGAATTCTTGAGAACTGGATTGACCACCTAGCAATTCACTTGTATGTATACTTTGAGTTTCAAATGCAATATCTTCATTGACAGCCACATTTGAGTCTGTAGTAATGATGTTTAGGTTCTTGTGCTTGCTCATTTTATCTAATCAAAAAGCAATTTAAGTATCCCATGTATAATACATGCACACATATATGGTAAATAAAATAGTCAATATTTAACACATAATTCTAAAATTATGCAAAAGAAACTACATTAGCGTTTAAAACATAATATTAATGTGTGATGAAGAAATGATTGGTTCGTCATCATTTTCTTCATAATCTAGTACATGTTCCATCTCAGGTGTGATGTCTATGCCATCTTCATCATCATCTACAATTGTATGCGAGTTAGGCACATTAAATGTGTTGTCATTCGAATAAGAGCCAACTTGGAGATCAACATTTCACATGTCAAATACATCTCTCACTTTTACATGTCTGATGACCTCCCAATCTCTATGCTTAGGATCTCTAACATAGAACACCTTATCAACTTGTGATGCCATGACACACGGATCATCAGCTAAATTAGCCCCTATGTGGACCTTGTATGAGAAATTAACCAATTTTACACCATTATCTGTCTTGCAGCCTTTGTTGATGTCAACCCAATCACATTTGAATAAAACTACTCATATTTGACCTGAGTAGTTTAACTCAATAATGTCATTCAATTTACCATAGTAGTTAATAACACCATTAACATGCCTTCTATCTCGACTAGTAGCATAATTTGCACCTTCTACGGTAACAACGACACCACTATTTTGGGTTCTTAATGATTTCTCTCTATTTTTAGTGTGAAAACGATAACCATTAACAAGGTATCCAGAGTATCGTTTCACACTTTTAAGTGGACCACGAGCAAACCATTTCAGATCTTCTGTTACTTCATCACCTTGCTCTTGCATACGTTCAACCTATAACATAGGTGTTAAAACTCATTACATTAAGATTTTAAAATAACAAATTATAGCATATTCGAATTTACCTTTCTCTTAAACCAATCAACAAATTGTTGGCTATGAATCTTTGTTGATTTCATAATCTGGTGTTCGACGAGAACGGTGTTGTCCTTTGACTATTCGTTTGTGCTCCGTTAAAAGGAAATTTGTATTATTATATGTTTGTGATAAATGATTAAAAAGTATTGAAATCTAATAACAAATAAAAATTATCTTACTGATGTCACAGACTAAATATTAAATAATACATAACGATGCGCTTGAGTGAGAGACTTATCATCAAATTATGTATTTGATGATCTCCTCCTTTTATTGCGAGTAGATACCCCTGAATTCAATTTATGACCTATTGCACGACCGGGGCAAAGTTTGTTGGATTCTTCAATGTAATTTTGGCAACCCTCATCATCATTCCTCATTGCTCTAGTGTAATTTTGGCAGGATCAACATGTATTCCCTCACTGTTAACTACGTGACCTAGGAATTGAACCTCATTTAACCAGAATTCACACTTAAAGAATTTGGCATAGAGTTTCTCTTCCTTTAACAGTTCTAGCAGAAGTTTAGCCATTACGTATCCCATGAATTAGTTAAGCCTAGTCTAGCAATTACGTGTCTCCTATACAAGATACAAGCCCTACCCTAGCAGAAGTTTAGCAATTACGTATTTCATACATAGACACAAGCCATGCATACACAAACAATCCAACAATTACATATCTCATATTAGCAGACAAAAGCCCTGCTATAGCAGAAGTTTAGTAATTACATGTCTCTTATATAGATAATAGCTTAGCCTCGTCATAGTTTAGCTTTTACGCATCTCAATACGTGGGTACAAGCCCTGCTATAGCAGAAGTTTAGCAATTACGTAGCCCTTGATTAGATACAAGCTTAGCATTTTGCACGCAATCATAGTTTCCAAGCATATAGTTTAAAGCATTAGCATATAGTTCAACCACGAAATTCATAGTATAAGCATCAAGTATGTAGTTTAAGCCTCTAGTTTGTAGCATAAGAATCAAGCACATAGTTTCCCAAAGTATACTAGTTTCCAAGCATAAGCCTTGTTGTAAGCATCATAGTTATGTTTTAAAAGCATTAAATAACATTCCAATAATTTATTAAAATGTTTAACATGCTTCTCAGTCCCGAAGTAAAAACAAATAAGTTTGAAATGGGACAAATGAACTCACCTTGTGTTTGTAGTGGTTGACTAAGTAAATCAAGTATGCACGCGCTCTTTGTAGTATTTGTTGTTTTGTTCAAGATCATGTATTGATTTCATAGTGTTTATAGCTTATAAGCATTTGTTTGTAGAAATTAGCGTGCACGTAGATGTTGGTGTTAGCCCTAAAGTTGGCTAACACTAGTGAGTCACGGTCTTTATTCGGCCCTCCTTTGTTCTTGAAAATTCAAGACCTAAAAATGTTATGCTTATTGTTTGTATTACATGGATCTTTGCAAGTATACTTAAGTATTTATTTAGCTTTGTAAAAGAGTCCCTTGTAGTTCTTGTTCATCGTGTTAATGTGTTAGGTCAATTCTTAATCAAGTGGGCCGAATAAGAGTTGGCCATAATGGGCCAACTATGTGGTGTTATTGGGCTGGTTAATGCTATGTGTGGACCTCGAGTGTTAATGGGTCAACTAAAGTCATTTGGGCCTTATACGTACCGTGGGCCAAAGGTTGTTGGACCGAGGGACAATTTACTCAAGTGGGCCGAGTCATTTGATATTGGGCCTAGTGGACAATCGTGGGCCTAAGCATCGAATTGTCTCATCCCTTGGGCCGAATGGGAAATCACATGGGCCAAGCTAATTGGACCGAGAAAGAAGTCATGGCTGAAAACTTGTAGTTAGCGAACCTATTACCCAAACACTCATAGGTTTGTCTACCCTTAAGAGGTTCGTAGCCCTTAGTCCTAAACCCGACATCTCTAAGGTTTGTGTGCATGATGTGTATGCGATTGTGTAAAGAAGACTCGGCCATGGTAGTTGTCAGCTCAAATTCTCGGCATTAGTGATGCAGGGTTCGACCATGTCTTCTGCATCAAGGTTCGGAACTATTATGGTTCAGGGCTATAACCTTCACTCGAAGGTTCGTGACTATAGGCTCGGCAAACCATAGGTTCGCACATGGCTGGGCTTGCTCAACCCCAGGTTCGCTGCTGTTGAGGTTCGGTTCTGGACAAGGTTCGCATGGGCTAGGTTCGGTGGCAAGGGTTCGTTGGTTTCCAAGGGTTCGGTAGGGTTTTGTTATTCATGAGGGTTCGCCACTAAAAGAGAAGTAGAGAGGTTCGTTCATGGCTAACAAGGGTTCGCTAAGGTTCGTTGATGTTGCAAGTAGGGTTCGCCTGATAGCATGGAAAGGTTCGTCAACCAAGCAAGGGGGTTCGGCCGGCCTTCGTCTCCACCCAGCAGGTTCGCCCGCCCCTTTGGAACCCCATGAACCCTGTACTTCACCTTCAAAATCAGGCTTCAAGCTAGGGTATGGACATTCTCGAGATGTTGTTATACATTGCTTAGTTCCCAAAGGAGTGGCGTTTCGAAGAGAGTGACCTAGAGCCGGCTAGGGTTACGGGTTTAACTAAGAGTTTAGAAAACCCTAAGTTTCATGTTGTTTCTAGCTTCATACCTCACGAATGGCTGGACAAACGCTTAGATCCTCTGTACTTCTAGGTAGATGAGCACGATATCTTCGTGTGGACACCAAAAACTCACGATTTGGCCAAGAATTGATCAAGTTATGGAGGTTTTAAGATGGAAATTCTTAGAGAGAGAGTGGTGAACGGTTTTGAATCTGGAGAGAGAGTTTGTGTAAAAATGAATTAAATGCTCTCACTTAGAGCTTAAATACCCCGAGGGTATCCGGGTTCGTTTCGGTTACTCGGTTCGCGTTTTCGTCGCGTTTCCGGCATGTTACGCGCATTTTTCTTAATTTACATAGAAGACTTTTATTTTAGAATGTTTAGAATGCGATTATTACTAGAAATCTTTTTAAATTTCGTTGTATTAAATTGCTTATCGAATTATATTATTTTTACGCGTTTAGTTTATTTGTTCGCGAATTAATAAAATAGTTTCGTTTAATTTTACTCATGATGAGTTTCAAAATTGTAAAATAGGAAATATTTTATTTCCTTAAGTTTATGATCGTTCGTATCCTTCGTGTTCAGGATGATCGGATGAGAGATATTCCAAAAACTCACATTGGGTTTAGGGATAATATTTTTCGTGTTCGTTTTCGTTTCGTCAGAACGTGTCGCCATCGCGCGTATTCGTTCAAATCGTCATTCGAACGAACACGACGATCGTTTGGCTTTCTGATTCTTGTTCTCTACTTTTTAGTCATTATTTCAGAACGTTAAACTTTCAGAATCATTCGTACAGATCGTCACCTATACGAATAACTCGTCGGTTTAGCATTCCGTAACAACAACCGTTATAGTTTCGTTCTGTTTAACCTCACACCCGTTTATACACAATAGCATCAAATTAAGTATCTGTGTTTCCATACTGTGTTGTCTGATATGTTTCTGACTGTTAAACCCTAAGGTTTTAATCAGATTTCAGACAATCGTATAATAGCCTCGTATTAAGCATAATGTATCAATAGCATAAACATAGCTTTACGTAATGTGTACCTGAGTTACTGTATGAATTACTGTTGTGATCACTGTTCCGGCACGCGTCCGGCACTGATGTTACAGTCTCTCCTTGTTAGAGAAATTTCGTCCCGAAATTTAAGACTCTATATTCGGTACGGCTTCCTTTGTAAAGAGTTGGGGATACTTGTTCATCATGTGATCTTCACGTTCCCAAGTAAACTCGGGTCCGCGCCTTGAGTTCCATCGAACCTTAACGATCGGAATACGGCTTCGCCTCAGTTTCTTAACCTTGCGATCCATAATCTCTAAAGTTCTTCAACAAAAAGTAAGTGTTCATCCAATTGAATTTCTTCAACCGGTATGATAAGAGTTTCATCGGCAAGGCATTTCTTCAAGTTTGAGACGTGAAACACGTCGTGTACACCACTAAGTTCATCCGGTAAGTTTAATCTGTATGCCCCAGGACCAATGCGTTCGATGATCTCGAACGGTCCCACATACCGTGGTGTTAGTTTGCCTTTCTTTGCAAAACGGACTACGCCCTTCCATGGGGAAACCTTTAACATGACACGGTCTCCCACTTGGAATTCCAACGGCTTGCGCCGTTTGTCGGTAGCTCTTTTGTCTGCTTCGCATTGCTTGTAACCTTTGTTGTATCTGAGCAATTTTGTATGTTGTCTCTTGAATAAGTTATGGCCCGATGCTACGATTATCTCCCACTTCCGACCGACAGATCGGCGGTCGACATTTCCGACCATAAAGAGCCTCGAACGGGGCACAACCGATGCTGCTGTGATAACTATTGTTGTAGGAGAATTCAATCAGTGGCAAATGAGAATCCCAATTCCCACCGAAGTCTAGAACACAAGTTCTCAACATGTCCTCTAGGGTTTGTATAGTACGTTCGCTTTGACCATCCGTTTGTGGATGATAAGCTATACTCAAGTTTAATTGTGTTTCCAGAGATTTCTGCAATGATTGGCAGAACCTTGAGGTGAATCTGCTATCACGATAAGAGATGATTGAGAATGGCACACCATGACGTACCACTATCTCGTTGATGTAAAGTTTCGCTAGTTTATCCATCGTGTAAGTTATTCGCATCGGCAAGAAATGAGCAGATTTGGTTAATCGATCAACGATAACCCAAATAGTGTCATGTCCACTAGAAATGCAGAGTAGCTTAGTAACAAAGTCCATAGCTATCTGTTCCCACTTCCAAAGTGGAATTTCCAGTTGTTCCAGTAAACCTGACGGTTTCTGGTGTTCTGCCTTCACTTTAGAACACATGAGACATCGACCAACGTACTCGGCTATGTCTTTCTTCATACCCTGCCACCAATAATACGCACGAAAGTCTTGGTACATTTTATCGGCACCGGGATGCACAGAGTACTTGGTCTTGTGTGCGTCATCAAAAATAAGTCTCCTCAACTCAGCTACTACAGGAATCCAAATACTCTCCTTGTAGTAGACAAGTCCATCAGGTTTTGTTTCCAAATGTTTTTCCACTCCACAATCTAAGTCTTTCTTCAAGTTTCCTCGGTTAACCGCCTCTTGTTGTGCTTGCATAATGTTATCGTGTAAGCTTGTCTGCACAGTCATTCCCATTGCTCTGACTCGCAAGGGTTTGACCCGTTCTTTCCGACTCAAGGCATCAGCTAAAACGTTTGCCTTGCCTGGATGGTACTTGATTACACAGTCGTAATCATTCAGAAGTTCAACCCAACGTCGCTGTCGCATGTTGAGTTCCTTCTGATCGAAGATGTGTTGTAGACTCTTGTGATCAGTGAATGTGGTACACTTGGTGCCATATAAATAATGTCTCCAGATCTTCAAAGCAAATATCACCGCTCCCAGTTCTAGATCATGAGTAGTGTAGTTCTTCTCATGAATCTTTAGTTGTCTTGAGGCATACGCGATAACTTTGTCTCGCTGCATCAGCACACAGCCAAGTCCCTGGTGGGATGCATCACAATAGACTACAAATTCATCACAACCGTCTGGGAGAGATAAGATCGGAGCATCACATAGCTTTTGCTTCAAAGTCTGAAAGGCTTCTTCCTGCTTTTGTTCCCAAACAAACGGCTCGCTTTTATGTGTTAGCTTTGTAAGTGGCAGGGCTATCTTAGAAAAGTTCGAGATAAACCTTCTGTAATAGCCTGCTAAGCCTAGAAAAGAACGTATCTCTGTTGGTGTCTTCGGAGTGTCCCAATCCTTTATTGCTTCGATCTTGGCAGGATCAACATGTATTCCCTCACTGTTAACTACGTGACCTAGGAATTGAACCTCATTTAACCAGAATTCACACTTAAAGAATTTGGCATAGAGTTTCTCTTCCTTTAACAGTTCTAGCAGAAGTTTAGCCATTACGTATCCCATGAATTAGTTAAGCCTAGTCTAGCAATTACGTGTCTCCTATACAAGATACAAGCCCTACCCTAGCAGAAGTTTAGCAATTACGTATTTCATACATAGACACAAGCCATGCATACACAAACAATCCAACAATTACATATCTCATATTAGCAGACAAAAGCCCTGCTATAGCAGAAGTTTAGTAATTACATGTCTCTTATATAGATAATAGCTTAGCCTCGTCATAGTTTAGCTTTTACGCATCTCAATACGTGGGTACAAGCCCTGCTATAGCAGAAGTTTAGCAATTACGTAGCCCTTGATTAGATACAAGCTTAGCATTTTGCACGCAATCATAGTTTCCAAGCATATAGTTTAAAGCATTAGCATATAGTTCAACCACGAAATTCATAGTATAAGCATCAAGTATGTAGTTTAAGCCTCTAGTTTGTAGCATAAGAATCAAGCACATAGTTTCCCAAAGTATACTAGTTTCCAAGCATAAGCCTTGTTGTAAGCATCATAGTTATGTTTTAAAAGCATTAAATAACATTCCAATAATTTATTAAAATGTTTAACATGCTTCTCAGTCCCGAAGTAAAAACAAATAAGTTTGAAATGGGACAAATGAACTCACCTTGTGTTTGTAGTGGTTGACTAAGTAAATCAAGTATGCATGCGCTCTTTGTAGTATTTGTTGTTTTGTTCAAGATCCTGTATTGATTTCATAGTGTTTATAGCTTATAAGCATTTTTTTGTAGAAATTAGCGTGCACGTAGATGTTGGTGTTAGCCCTAAAGTTGGCTAACACTAGTGAGTCACGGTCTTTATTCGGCCCTCCTTTGTTCTTGAAAATTCAAGACCTAAAAATGTTATGCTTATTGTTTATATTACATGGATCTTTGCAAGTATACTTAAGTATTTATTTAGCTTTGTAAAAGAGTCCCTTGTAGTTCTTGTTCATCGTGTTAATGTGTTAGGTCAATTCTTAATCAAGTGGGCCGAATAAGAGTTGGCCATAATGGGCCAACTATGTGGTGTTATTGGGCTGGTTAATGCTATGTGTGGACCTCGAGTGTTAATGGGTCAACTAAAGTCATTTGGGCCTTATACGTATCGTGGGCCAAAGGTTGTTGGACCGAGGGAAAATTTACTCAAGTGGGCCGAGTCATTTGATATTGGGCCTAGTTAGTGGCTAAATGACAATCGTGGGCCTAAGCATCGAATTGTCTCATCCCTTGGGCCAAATGGGAAATCACATGGGCCAAGCTAATTGGACCGAGAAAGAAGTCATGGCTGAAAACTTGTAGTTAGCGAACCTATTACCCAAACACTCATAGGTTTGTCTACCTTAAGAGGTTCGTAGCCCTTAGTCCTAAACCCGACATCTCTAAGGTTTGTGTGCATGATGTGTATGCGATTGTGTAAAGAAGACTCAGCCATGGTGGTTGTCGGCTCAAATTCTCGGCATTAGTGATGCAGGGTTCGACCATGTCTTCTGCATCAAGGTTCGGAACTATTATGGTTCAGGGCTATAACCTTCACTCGAAGGTTCGTGACTATAGGCTCGGCAAACCATAGGTTCGCACATGGCTGGGCTTGCTTAACCCCAGGTTCGCTGCTATTGAGGTTCGGTTCTGGGTTCGCATGGGCTAGGTTCGGTGGCAAGGGTTCGTTGGTTTCCAAGGGTTCGGTAGGGTTTTGTTATTCATGAGGGTTCGCCACTAAAAGAGAAGTAGAGAGGTTCGTTCATGGCTAACAAGGGTTCGCTAGGGTTCGTTGATGTTGCAAGTAGGGTTCGCCTGATAGCATGGAAAGGTTCGTCAACCAAGCAAGGGGGTTCGGCCGGCCTTCGTCTCCACCCAGCAGGTTCGCCCGCCCCTTTGGAACCCCATGAACCCTGTACTTCACCTTCGAAATCAGGCTTCAAGCTAGGGTATGGACATTCTCGAGATGTTGTTATACAATGCTTAGTTCCCAAAGGAGTGGCGTTTCGAAGAGAGTGACCTAGAGCCGGCTAGGGTTACGGGTTTAACTAAGAGTGTAGAAAACCCTAAGTTTCATGTTGTTTCTAGCTTCATACCTCACGAATGGCTGGACAAACGCTTAGATCCTCTGTACTTCTAGGTAGATGAGCACGATATCTTCGTGTGGACACCAAAAACTCACGATTTGGCCAAGAATTGATCAAGTTATGGAGGTTTTAAGATGGAAATTCTTAGAGAGAGAGTGGTGAACGGTTTTGAATCTAGAGAGAGGGTTTGTGTAAAAATGAATTAAATCACTTAGAGCTTAAATACCCCGAGGGTATCCGGGTTCGTTTCGGTTACTCGGTTCGCGTTTTCGTCGCGTTTCCGGCATGTTACGCGCATTTTTCTTAATTTACATAGAAGACTTTTATTTTAGAATGTTTAGAATGCGATTATTACTAGAAATCTTTTTAAATTTCGTTGTATTAAATTCCTAATCGAATTATATTATTTTTACGCGTTTAGTTTATTTGTTCGCGAATTAATAAAATAGTTTCGTTTAATTTTACTCATGATGAGTTTCAAAATTGTAAAATAGGAAATATTTTATTTCCTTAAGTCTATGATCGTTCGTATCCTTCGTGTTCAGGATGATCGGATGAGAGATATTCCAAAAACTCACATTGGGTTTAGGGATAATATTTTTCGTGTTCGTTTGCGTTTCGTCAGAACGCGTCGCCATCGCGCGTATTCGTTCAAATCGTCATTCGAACGAACACGACGATGGTTTGGCTTTCTGATTCTTGTTCTCTACTTTTTAGTCATTATTTCAGAACGTTAAACTTTCAGAATCATTCGTACAAATCGTCACCTATACGAATAACTCGTCGGTTTAGCATTCCGTAACAACAACCATTATAGTTTCGTTCTGTTTAACCTCACACCTGTTTATACACAATAGCATCAAATTAAGTATCTGTGTTTCCATACTGTGTTGTCTGATATGTTTCTGACTGTTAAACCCTAAGGTTTTAATCAGATTTCAGACAATCGTATAATAGCCTCGTATTAATCATAATGTATCAATAGCATAAACATAGCTTTACGTAATGTGTACCTGAGTTACTGTATGAATTACTGTTGTGATCACTGTTCCGGCACGCGTCCGACACTGATGTTACAGTCTCTCCTTGTTAGAGAAATTTCGTCCCGAAATTTAAGACTCTATATTCGGTACGGATTCCTTTGTAAAGAGTTGGGGATACTTGTTCATCATGTGATCTTCACGTTCCCAAGTAAACTCGGGTCCGCGCCTTGAGTTCCATCGAACCTTAACGATCGGAATACGGCTTCGCCTCAGTTTCTTAACCTTGCGATCCATAATCTCTAAAGTTCTTCAACAAAAAGTAAGTGTTCATCCAATTGAATTTCTTCAACCGGTATGATAAGAGTTTCATCGGCAAGGCATTTCTTCAAGTTTGAGACGTGAAACACGTCGTGTACACCACTAAGTTCATCCGGTAAGTTTAATCTGTATGCCCCAGGACCAATGCGTTCGATGATCTCGAACGGTCCCACATACCGTGGTGTTAGTTTGCCTTTCTTTGCAAAACGGACTACGCCCTTCCATGGGGAAACCTTTAACATGACACGGTCTCCCACTTGGAATTCCAACGGCTTGCGCCGTTTGTCGGTATCTCTTTTGTCTGCTTCGCATTGCTTGTAACCTTTGTTGTATCTGAGCAATTTTGTCTGTTGTCTCTTGAATAAGTTATGGCCCGATGATACGATTATCTCCCACTTCCGACCGACTGATCGGCGGTCGACATTTCCGACCATAAAGAGCCTCGAACGGGGCACAACCGATGCTGCTGTGATAACTATTGTTGTAGGAGAATTCAATCAGTGGCAAATGAGAATCCCAATTCCCACCGAAGTCTAGAACACAAGTTCTCAACATGTCCTCTAGGGTTTGTATAGTACGTTCGCTTTGACCATCCGTTTGTGGATGATAAGCTGTACTCAAGTTTAATTGTGTTTCCAGAGATTTCTGCAATGATTGGCAGAACCTTGAGGTGAATCTGCTATCACGATAAGAGATGATTGACAATGGCACACCATGACGTACCACTATCTCGTTGATGTAAAGTTTCGCTTGTTTATCCATCGTGTAAGTTATTCGCATCGGCAAGAAATGAGCAGATTTGGTTAATCGATCAACGATAACCCAAATAGTGTCATGTCCACTGGAAATGCGGAGTAGCTTAGTAACAAAGTCCATAGCTATCTGTTCCCACTTCCAAAGTGGAATTTCCGGTTGTTCCAGTAAACCTGACGGTTTCTGGTGTTCTGCCTTCACTTTAGAACACATGAGACATCGACCAACGTACTCGGCTATGTCTTTCTTCATACCCTGCCACCAATAATATGCACGAAAGTCTTGGTACATTTTATCGGCACCGGGATGCACAGAGTACTTGGTCTTGTGTGCGTCATCAAAAATAAGTCTCCTCAACTCAAATAAGATCCTTGTAGTAGACAAGTTCATCAGGTTTTGTTTCCAAATGTTTTTCCACTCCACAATCTAAGTCTTTCTTCAAGTTTCCTCGGTTAACCGCCTTTTGTTGTGCTTGCATAATGTTATCGTGTAAGCTTGTCTGCACAGTCATTCCCATTGCTCTGACGTGCAAGGGTTTGACCCGTTCTTTCCGACTCAAGGCATCAGCTACAATGTTTGCCTTGCCTGGATGGTACTTGATTACACAGTCGTAATCATTCATAAGTTCAACCCAACGTCGCTGTCGCATGTTGAGTTCCTTCTGATCGAAGATGTGTTGTAGACTCTTGTGATCAGTGAATGTGGTACACTTGGTGCCATATAAATAATGTCTCCAGATCTTCAAAGCAAATATCACCGCTCCCAGTTCTAGATCATGAGTAGTGTAGTTCTTCTCATGAATCTTTAGTTGTCTTGAGGCATACGCGATAACTTTGTCTCGCTGCATCAGCACACAGCCAAGTCCCTGGTGGGATGCATCACAATAGACTACAAATTCATCACAACCGTCTGGGAGAGATAAGATCGAAGCATCACATAGCTTTTGCTTCAAAGTCTGAAAGGCTTCTTCCTACTTTTGTTCCCAAACAAACGGCTCGCTTTTCTGTGTTAGCTTTGTAAGTGGCAGGGCTATCTTAGAAAAGTTCGAGATAAACCTTCTGTAATAGTCTGCTAAGCCTAGAAAAGAACGTATCTCTGTTGGTGTCTTCGGAGTGTCCCAATCCTTTATTGCTTCGATCTTGGCAGGATCAACATGTATTCCCTCACTGTTAACTACGTGACCTAGGAATTGAACCTCATTTAACCAGAATTCACACTTAAAGAATTTGGCATAGAGTTTCTCTTCCTTTAACAGTTCCAAGATCGTTCTAAGATGTTGCTCGTGTTCTGCTTTGCTTTTAGAATAGATCAATATGTCATCAATAAAAACAATAACAAATTGATCTAAATACGGCTTACACACTCGGTTCATTAGATCCATGAAAACCGCGGGTGCATTCGTCAAACCAAAAGGCATCACCATGAACTCGTAATCCCCGTATCTGGTACGAAACGTCGTCTTGGGTATATCTTCGCCTTGTACTCTAAGCTGATGGTATCCGGAACGCAGATCAATCTTTGAAAAGTATTGAGCTCCTTGCAATTGATCAAACAAATCATCAATCCTCAGTAATGGATACCGATTCTTAATGGTTAGTTTGTTTAACCCCCTGTAGTCTATGCACATACGAAAGGATCCGTCCTTGTTTTTCACGAATAGAACCGGAGCTCCCCAAGGTGAGTAGCTCGGTCGGATGAAACCTTTGTCAAGTAGCTCCTGTAGTTGATTCGACATTTCCTGCATCTCCGAAGGTGCTAACCTGTAAGGAGATTTAGCAACAGGTGTCACTCCGGGAATCAGATCAATACGAAACTCTACCGGTCGCACCGGTGGCAAACTAGGTAGATCTTCCGGGAATACTTTAGGGTATTCCTTTACTATCGGTACGTCTTGTATTGTTTTCTTGTCTTTCTCTTTCTCCACCAGGTAAGCCAAGAAAGCTATGCACTTCTTTTGTAGACACTTACGCGCTTTTATGCATGATATGATCTTTACATTTCGCTTTGCTTGATCCCCACGAACTTCCAATACACGATCATTCGCGACTGGAATCCGAAGTAGCTTTTCGGAACAGATGACTTCAACCCTATTGAGTGATAGCCAATCCATCCCCACAATGATGTCGAAGCTACCCAACTCCATCGGCAACAAGTCGACGATAAATGTGTGATCTGTGAGTGTAAGTGGGCAATTCCTAAGTATAGTGCTAACTGTAACTTGCTTTCCGTTCGCCACTTCGATAATGTAAGGGGAGTCTAAAGTTTTCTAAGTAAGACTAAGTTGTCGTGCAAAATCAGATGAAATAAAACTCTGGTTTGCACCAGTATCAAATAGTATAGATGCATAAGAGTCATGTAAAAGAAATGTACCAGTGAACACATTAGGGTCTTGGCGTGCATCATTGGCTCCGATAACAAAAGCATGTACAAGAAGCAGACGTCGGTGTCTCCTTAAACATGTGAAGCAAAATACATTGCAGCTGCTAGTTGTTGCTCTCAAATCATCTGGATTTTGCAACAACTCAGGGACTATAGGTTACAGTTTTCTAACACTCTTATTTTTGTTGATAACACTGCTGCCATAGCTGTCACTTAAAATCTTGTCCAACACTCTAATACAAGACACATCGACATTAAATATCACTTCATACGTGATTGTTTTGAAAAGAAATTAATCGATGTTGTTAAGATTCACACTGATAACCAGAAAGCTGATCTTTACACTAAAAGCGTTTGACAAACCCAGATTTTTATATATGTTATCAGCTAATGGTGTTTTTCAAAAAGATGAAGACATTCCTTCATCTGAATCAAACAAATGATCATTATTTTGTTAGTCAGTTTCTTTTGTTTGATTTTTACTTTTCAGTACTTTTGTTATTTTTCCTTCACTTATTCAAAAAATCAAAAAGATTTCTAGTTTTAGGTTTTTAGGGGGAGAAAAAGCTATTCATTGAAAAACCAAAAACATTTGAAAAATTGAATACCAAAAACATTTGAAAAATGGGAAAAAAAGTTGCGAAAGTCTTTTTAGAGAAAGTGATGTGTTAACCTGTCATGTCTTAAATGCAAGATTGAATGCATAAACTGAAAAGGCATGGGTTTTATGGTTGGATGTACTGATAGGCCGACTTTACAAAGTTAATAGACTATTGGTGATTGCTTAGAAAGTCTGATTTGTGGGATCCAGTTTAGAAAACTAGTTAAGGGATAAACAGTTTTTGACTCAAATCAGGCATACACCTGTTATCATATGATCTTATGAGGTTTCCAATGATTCATGAATTCAAGTCTGTATACGTACCATATTTCTTTGTAAAGACCTAGCTAAAGCCATTCATTCAGATGAGAATGATTGAATCATAAGAAAATAAAAGTGAATCCGATTCTGTACACGTGCCATACTGCTGGGTTGCAGCCTAGCTGAAGCCACCCATTCAGATAGGATAAGCTAAGAAAAACACAAAAATAAAAAAAGTTTGAGTACATACATGTGCCATATTATTGGGTTGCAGCCTAGTTGAAGACATCCATTTGGATAGAACAAGTTGATCTTGTCAACACAGTTCTGTATACGTGCCTATTGCTTTGTAAAGACCTGGCTGAAGCCATCCATGAGAATGTTTTGAACTTGAGAAACAAATCAAAAAGAAAAATAAAAAAAGAAAATAAATTGGAACCTTATAGAACTTGCGATGCTAGGTACTAAGTTATGCACAGATGAGTTATAAACTGATTTTGACCTAGATTGGCTAACTACAATGGGCAACTCAGTCAGAAAACATGGGTGATCATTGATTAGTTTAAAAACAAAGTACTGTCAGGTTTAAAGTGGATAAGTATATCAGAAATCGCTTCATAATTCAAATGTGTCAGAAGTATAAACATTCTTGAATGCTGATTTGACATGATCTGGTGTATGTGTCTTTTTCTTGAAAGGCTACTCACAAAAATATGGGCATTTTGTTTGTTACAGTTTCAATTTGTACAGTTGTTTGATTATTAGAAAATACAAAAAGATTTTCATTTGATTTTGTTTTAAATGATCATTTGTTGGTACAGATATTCAATCTCATCTTTGCCTATCACCAAAACCAGACTGAACTTCATTACAATCTTCTTTTTATGGTCAAAATGTAAAAATTTGAAAATGAGTTTGTTTTGGGTGCTGATCTTCTTTCGCCCGAATGAGTGTGAGTATGGCTCATCGAGCGAATGAACTCATCCATGCGAATGAGTCACTCGCTTGGTTACTTCATGTGAATAGGACTATTCGGTTCCTTTGGCCGAATGAGCTCTCCTATTTAATGAACGCCCTTTCGGCCGAATGAGCTCATTCACCTCATTCTTTATTCGGACTTACTGTTTGTTTCTCTTTTGCCCGAAACACCTACTTGTTCATCCTCTTCGCATTTCATCCACAAAATTACCATTTTCTCATCATCATTGTTATTGTGATCATCTCAGGAACTGCTGGAATCAATTTTATCAAAGTTTGACCAAAGATTGAACCCAAACTGTTTGATTTCTAGGGTTTTTAGATTGAACCAGTCAAATCGAACAATAAAACACTTAAAATCAGTTGTAAAACCGGACCCCTCTGTGTTGAATGTTACCATTTTTAGGGTCTGATTTGAGTTTTTGGAAGATTGGGTGTTCGAAGTCCATCGATTTCCCGAATGAGACTCATTCGCACCACAGGTTCAACCGAATGAGTTGGTTCGACCGAATGAGGTCATTTGGACCATATGGTCATGCGAATAAATGGGTTCAACCGAATGACTCCATTCGTGTGTCATTCGAATGACACCATTCATTTGGTCTTCATTCTCATTCGCTTGAGTCCCATTCGTGTGACAGCGCTTCATTCGCACCACTTGAACACTTGGTTAAAATTTTGAGTTTGAATCAATTGCATACTGAACTGAACTGACATGTTGTTATTCTTCTGTGTTTTAGTATGGCAAGATACAAGGTTGTTCCCAAGAACAACATCTATTCTCATCTTGATCTTACCACGGCGAATGCTCGACATTTTACAGAGATTATCACATTCTTAAGACGTTCTAGGATATTTCCAGCCATCTCTACTGTTCATGTTCCATATTTATCTCATCAGAGAGATTTCTAGAGCTCTGCTGGTATTGACTGTGAGGTAGACCTCTTGTTATCAGAGGAAAGATTCGAGGACAGAACGTTGTAGTATCTACTGAACATCTCAGACGGGTTTGTGGATTTCAAGACTCTCCAGATCATCCTTTCCTTCTTGATAGATATCTTGTTTGAGGATGTTTCATGCGATGCAAGTATGATGGAGACATAGAGGCCGGAGTGTTGAACATGGCCTTCTTATGCCCGCAGTTCAAGTATTTATGCCATGTTCTCATTCACTGCTTGGGCTCAAGACGTGGTGGATTTGATGAGCTTCGAGAGACACTTCAGGGAGCCTTTGTGGCCTTAGTGTTGTCGGAGATGGTCTTTCCTAATATGAAGGAGATTGTGTATCTCAAAGGAGACAAGAAGTTTTTGATGTATCCGAGGTTTCTCTAGATGATCTTTGATGCACAAGTGCCGAATCTACCTAAGGCCAATTTAGATATTCTCAGATTGGAGCACATGAACGAAACCACTCTTAACAGAGTTCTAGCTTATAGGGAAAGGAGAGGAAGCCTCCTACTCGTGGTATGTTCGGCCATCTCCTCAATCCTGATTATGTCGCACCTGTTGGGAGGAGATGGATACACGAGGATTCGGACTCAGACATGGAAGATATCATTGTGTCGGGTGGTGATGCTGGTGCTAGTGGTGATGTTGATGCTGGTGATGCTAGTGGTGCAAGTGTGAGTGTTAGTGGTGCTGGAGCTAGTGGTGGTGTATCTGATGTTGGTGGTAGTGCTGGTGTTGTTACTGATGTTAGTGGTGCTGGTGCTGGTGCTAGTGTTGGTGGATCTGGTGCTGCTGATGATGATGTTGATGTTGGTGCTCTTCTTGATCTAGATTTTATGACTATTACTTCAACCATAGTCTCTACTCAGTTAGAGATGGGTGGTACTACCTCAGCTGAAGAGAGAGATGATTCTAAGGAATCAGATAAGGATGGTGATGAGGATGATGATGAAGAGGGTTCTGACAGCTCAGACTCTATTAAGCCTGATGATAAGTTTGAGAACATTATGGTTGGGACAAGGCTGGTGAAGAAAAGGAAGAGGCCAAGTGAGCAAGAGCTTGATAGGGAGGAGATCAGGGATCCATCTTTCGTTCCTGAGTTTGATTTTTCTCCTCCTCCACGTACTTCCACTGTCACATCTACTACTGCTATCACTGCTACTGCTGTTTAGCCTACCTCATCCCCTCTTGCCAAAAGAAGAATGACAAGATTTGTCCTATAGAGACGGTCAGAGTTGACTTCTGTTGCAGCAACCACTGCTACATTCGCTGCGACAGTTGCAGCTTCTTCGCTGACCAGGTCAAGGGCTAATCCTGCACGTGTTACTATTTCCCATCTGACCTCCTCTGTTGCTGCTACAGCTGTTTTCACTACAGCTTCCTCTGGTCCCTCCACTACACGTGCTGATACATATATACCGACTGTTTCAATTGCTGAACAGCTCAGCACACTGAACAGTTTGGTCCTTCGACTGATGGAGAGGAACCATGAGCAGGACCTGGCTATTTCTCAGCTCACACAAAAGGTCAGTGAGCAAGATGCTCTACTGTTACAGGCTGCTGATCAACGGGCGAATTTAAGAGCAAGATCTGCTGATCTAGAAGAAGGATTGCCCAAGTCTGTTGATGAGCATAATCAGCTGGCATTGATTGCCTTGGGATTCAATGACATGATCATAGCTCTTGAGGCAGAAAACTTGCATCTCTCTGAGCAACTTGAAAGTCTTAAGGATGCTACTCCTAGGATTGAGGGATCTGAGCCAATCTTCAATGATTCAGACAAGGATGAAGAAGAAGAAGACGAACAAGAAGAAGAGTCTGATGAGGAGAATGTGGATTATGATTCCACAGATGATGATGACTCTGGTGATGATGATGACGGTGCTATCAATGGCTTTGCGAGTTCATCCAGTGCAGAAGAGCCAACTCCACCCACTGAAGTCAGAACCAAGACTAAACATGACAAAGCTTCCAAACAGACTCAGAGTCAAGCTGATGAGCCGAAGGCTACTGAAGAGTTTGAAGCAATGCCAGTGAGATGTTTACTAGACGAAAAGTTGACGATGACACTAGATGCTCAGGGCATCATTCAACACTCAATCAGTTATGATAAAGCAGAAGGCGAAATAATTCATTGCCTCACAAAGGAGTAAATTGCAGAGCTTTTCAGGTTAAATCCTGACAAGGTGATATTGGATGATGCTTCCATTCCTGCTTCCGATCTTCCTACTCCAGAATCATTTGATGACATTGATGAGGTGATTCTGGAAGACATTACAGAGTAAGAGGGCTTAAAGTACACTTCATCTAAAGAGGAGCTGCCTACTTTTTATGAGTTATTCGGTCTACATTCTGAAGAGGAGCTGAAACGAAAGATAGACGAAAAGGTCAATGGCAGCGAGTCTTCAGCAGAAGACATTCAGAAAAGGAAAGAGGAATGGAAAGTGTATTGGGAAGTTCTGAAGAAGGAAAGTGTTCCACATATGCCAACTCCGTACACCAAAGTATACAGGACCAAAGGATATAAAGCCGGAGGTCAAATTCTGAGTTGGGCATACTTTCATAAGTTGCAATGCTATGCAGTCAAAAGGGAGTAAGGGATCCAATACTTCAAACATCCCCATGACTTCAAGACGTTGCCGGGATTCAAAGTTAATCAATTTGCACATCTGAAGATGCTATATAGTGAAGACTCAGGGATGTCGTCTTGGTTTTCAAGACAGATCCAGCTCGAGTACCGGAAGAGATGGATAAATTTAAAGTAACAGCAACCGGAGAGATACTATCTTCCGGAGATTGATGCAGATACCCAAAGACATAAAGTTATCCTGAAGTGGTTGCCCCTAAAGTCATGAAGAATATTCCTTTACGGAAGATGCCTCAATACTTTTTGGACAGTTTCAGATGGTGGTACTATGATGGGAGAACTGCTGAGGCGGTGATTGTTTTATGCAAAGACAACACATGGGATATTATACGTATTTTTGATCCCATGTGGCTGACCAATCTGTCACAAAAAGATGTGAAGGCCTTGTGCGGTTGTCAGATTGTCTTTGAAGTTGAAGATATGGAGTAGGCTTTACAGTTCATGAGAGTTATACGGATTTGTATAGTATTTGGAATTCATGTAGGCACTGACTGGAAGGCTATTTCAGATAAATATTTCAAGAAAGGTGCTGATAAATAGTAGCTAGGTCCAAGAGGGAGTTTGTAGATGCATGTAATGTCCCTAGTTCCGTATTTTGTATGTCTTTGATCATGTAAAGTTCATATTATTAATGAAATAGACTTTTGAGTATTGTTCATATATGTTTGACTGAGTTTATTATTTTTATATAAGTTTGATTTTGACTTTGACTATGTTCCAGACCCATTCGTGCGAATGATACCTAAGAATGAGTTCATTCGGACGAATGAATGCCTAGTGAATACTTAGCTAAGTTTCGAGAACTTGTAGTTGTAATGGGGAACTAGTAGCTATGAGGACTTAGAATAAATCCTAGTCTAAGAATAAAATGTAATGAGACGATGTAATGGTGTGGGTTCTTGAGTCTTAGCTAAGGAGTTCATTCTAAGAAGAGAAGGAGCTACTGTCAGGTGAGTTCCAGATGCCCCACTTTAACATGTTATGTTTAACTATGTTTTGGGCTGGCATACATGCTGTTAATATGTTTATGATGCATTATAATGCTATGTGCCTATGCTATGAGGATGAATGTTTGATGTATGATGAAATATGCAAGAGAATATGCAAAGTATGATGAATGCATGATAAATGAGTTATGATGATAAATAGTATAATGATATGATATGATGAAATGATGCTAGTATGACATGTTTATGATGCCATGATGACTACGATGAATGATGTTATGATGCTAGTATGACTTGTTTATGATGTCATGATGACTACGATGAATGATGTTATGATGCTAGCATGAATGTTATGATAATTATGATGAATGATGATATAATGCTAGCATATCATGTATGATGCAGGAACGATGTTCCCATATGTTTCGGGTAAAAGTTAACAAGCTTAACTTTTAGCAAAACCGAATTAGAAAAATGGGGTATTGTATTTTACAAGCAAATATATCGAGTATACTGAATATATGACCAGAATATCCCCAAATATCCCTGGGGATGTTTGAATATATCAAGCAGAAAAATAGCAATATACACGAGATTTATACGAGGAAAAGCCCTTAATCTCTTAGAATTGCCGTCATAAAAACCTCGGGAGGTGACAATTGTCACTCTTCCTAGTTTTATTAATAATCAGAGTGAATAAATACAAACAAAGAGCGCAATATGATCGATTCTAAAAATGCTAGATCGGCTTCAGTGAGTGTTGTGTGTTCTATGAATAACTCGTGTCCTATATCGATCACCCACCTCAGTTTATATAAAAAGAATCTATAAAAGGAAGTTTAATAACGTTCATAAAGTAGTTCCGACTATTTCGGCACTTTCCAAACATGGAAGACTGATTCAAGCTGAATGCGCAAGTCTTTCTTAGATTCCTTATTAAATTGAGGTAGTTGACGCGTGCTTCCGTGATATCAGGGCTAGCCATAAGACAATTTGTCAATTCCTGAAATCTCGCAATGGAAGTTAAGCAACAGAAATAATTGTTAGTAATAATACATATCCCTAAACTATCCTTTATTCCAAAATATTCTGGATCCTGAAATATCTCGGGTGGGAATATTTTGCTCCTAACAATTGCCCCCAATTTTACAGTCGGTTGTTTACAGCTGTAAAATTAAAAAATTAAAGTTTAAAATTTGAATTTTGAATTTCAAATTGACGGTTTTACGATTAAATGGACGGTTAGATGGGGATAGCAGATACTGATCTTGTCAGAATACTGCGCATATAATGATCACGCGTCTTTCCTTTCTAATCACTTATCTTCTTCGATCATCCCTTCCGGTAAGTTTTATATTCCAAATCCTCTGTTTTTCATAAAATTTAATTAAGTAAAAATGTAGCATTCTTCTTCTCCATCCGAAGCAAGCGATTTCTTTGATTAGAATATTCTTCCCTACACTGATCAAAATGCCTGCACTTTCGATGATGATCACATTGAAGCCATGCAGCTTTCTCAAGCGTTCCCCGAGGAGACTGTTTTTCGTAGATATGACCCTGCTCTTAAAGCTGATCATAGTTCTACCAAATGGGTTTGTTTTCCTGAATACCCATTTTCTTTGGGTCTATCTTTTCCTTACCCCACTCTGATTTCTGAATTCTTCCGGATCACCCATCTCTGTTATCCTCAACTTATGCCAATGGGTTGGCGGTTGCTTGTTACTCTTCATAAACTGAACCATAAGTATGGTCTTAGAATTGGTGTCTCTGAAATTTCTTCTGCTTATCAGCTTCCTACCCATGGGCACTCTCGTTTTTTGCTTCAAAGGCGAACTGGTGCCCTGTTTTACTTCATGGGGTTACCATGAATGAGGATGAGTAGAGAGACAAGTTTTTCTTTGTAAAAAAGAGTTCTATCCCTGGGGGAATTTCTCTTCCAGTTAGTTGGTTGTTGAAGGGTAGGATATTTTATCTTTCATTATTGTTATTAGAGTTTTTACTAACCAGTTCTTATTCATTTTTATATTCCAGCACCGAAGTTTGAGTCACTTGTTGCTGAAAATTAGGATACTGAAGAGAGGATACAGTCTCTCTTGGCGATCGGGGAAAGAGAGAGAAAGTTTGCAGCATCCTCCAAAGAAGATATCCCTGTTTCTTCTCCATCTCACAGTGTTTCTTCGCTACAATCCCAGGCTCAAATGACATCAGGTATTCTGAAGTCGGTTTTTTGGGTTTAACCAATTTTCCATGTTTTTATGTTTTTGTTTATTTCTTTAGAATCAGCTTTCGATCTTGAAGATCTCACCGACTTTTTGACTATCAAAAAAGAAAAGGTCAGCCCTGTTGCCCCGAAGGCGAAGATACAGTTAATGAAATGTAAGGGTGCTGATACAGTTAATGTGGACGATATCCCTAACTTCCCTGCTGTCGATCTTCTACAAAAGGTAAATTTTCTTATCATCCTAGTTTATTTATTTTGGCGTAATCAAATCCTCAGAATATCCTTATTTTGTAGCCTATCCTAAAAATTTCTGGTGACAAGGAGGCCTTTGAGAAGCAAATTGAAGACCTTGAGGATCAAAAGAAGATTGCTTTTGCCAAGGCCAGGACATTATGAAAAGGAAGCCCTGAAGTTCAAGAAGCTAGCTAAGGATAATGATGCTGCCCATAAACTGAAGGTGAAGGAGATCGTTGAAGGAACCAAGAAGTCTGCTGCTGCTGCTATCCTCAAAGCAAAGATCCAAATGGCTGAAAAGTCAAAACAGGAGGGCTCGGACTTGTGGGACAAGGACCTTGCCGACTGGGTTAAGGTTTTGGCTAAGCTGACTGGGGATATGGCAGAAACTTCTGACGCAGCAGCGAAGACGGCGAGTGTGGTAGAGACTAGTAAGGTGGCAGGAGGTGAGGATATTGGAGCCGATGGAGGTGAAGGTTGTGCGGTGATGGGCGATAAAGATAGAATTGATAAGGTCTGAGCCCATTGTGTTTGTGGTTCTTTTAAGTAGCTTTTAAACAATGTTCTAATGTTAAGTCCCTAGATGGGCAGACAATTTATGGAATTTTAGGTGGAGGGACCATGTGTTTACATGGCGAAGCCTAAAATATCCTTGTTTCTTTTGTTTTGACATTTTCAGTACATTGGGTGGAGGGACCATGCGTTTTCATGGCGAAGCCCGATATACTGATTTTATTTTGTTAATCTTTTGACTCAGTAATATTAATGAATGCTTTAGGATATTATGTTTAGTTGTGTCTTGTTGAACATATATTAAAAATCCGTTTGATTAAATCATTCCCACTGTAGTTTATAAGTTTTCCTTATAAGAAACTTATTTATGTTCAGGATACTCGAAAAACGTATCTTGATCTAGATGCTAATTGTAAGAATATTGAGAATATTACTATAGTTTTCATAAACTCTAATTCAAGTTTCGAAAATATTTATTCAAGGCTTTTTTTTTCAGGATCAAATATTTCCAAAAAGTAATCGTATAATTAAAAATAAAGATGTTTAATAAACCTCGGCTTTACTAATCACTAAATTTGCTTCATTCGAACCCATAGTCAAGAAATAAATACCAACTCCTTGAATGAGCAGTTTTATTTTCGTAGCTCTTCTTACTCGTGTCAGGATAATGTGTAAATTACATACCTTAGTATCCTTAGACATATTATGAATATATTTTCGTGATGTCCTGAAATAGTCTTGAGGCTTGAGTCCGTCTCTTTAATATCATTAGGCGTGTTCCGAGTATGTGCTACATCTCAAATATTGTTGAAGGTTTGTTCTTGCACATGTCCAAAAACAAAAAAGATTGGGATAATCCCAATATACTGGCGACTAAGGCAGGTTAGACTGGCGACAAGGCCGAAAATACTGGCGACTATGGCCGGAATACTGGCGACAAGGCCGATTATACTAGCGACTAAGGCCGAAAATACTGGCGACAAGGCCGAAAGATACTGGCGACTAAGGCCGGAATGCTGGCGACTAAGGCCGGGATACTGGCGACTAGGCCAAAATTCGGTGGATCCCTGGTTATAGTTTTTGAAAATGAAATTGTCAGCCACTCATGCATGAACTGGTCCCAAAATCTCCAACTATACCGGGATATTACGGAGGATCCATAGTTATAACCCTCGATAATGAAATTGTCAGCCACTCATGCGTGTACTGGTCCCATTATCTTGGATTATAGCAGGATATACGTGTGCTAGTGGTGAGGGTATGAACCCTAAGTCTTCATGAGAGACCAAGGTCTCTTGAGTTTTGATTTCAGGTCAAAACTTCGCAGCTAGACATAAGTCAGTGCGGGGTCTTCATCAAGTTTTGATTTCAGGTCAAAACTTGGGCTGAGACATATAGTCTCGTATCCTCTCCAGTTATTCCTGCAAAAACATAAAATATTTTTGCAAAGGTAGGCATTAGGGATCCCTAAGTCTCTCCAATGCTTGGGTTAGTATCAGGATATAAATGTAGGGATATTTAAAGAATATTGTAACATCACTGTACTTCCGGGCGTCCGTACATCCGTACGATTGTACTGTTACGACCTAAGATTTATAATTATTAATGAAGATGTATTATTTGATGATTATCACTATTATTGGTATACATATTTATAGCATATTATTATACACGTAAACCATAGGAAGTTTAGTTGCAACCCAACTAAACAGAACCAGAGAGTTTATCGCAGAGGAAGACACAGAATATTGGATTATTGGTTTGGAAATGGAAAGGAGTTGAGTTGGGTATGGTTTGGTTACTAACCATAGTCAAGGACACATGGTCATGGTTTATCGAAATAGCGGTGGGACGGTGGCTGGGGCAGTTGCGACTGACCCCTACATATGCCCTATACATATGCATATTTCGGTCTATCATGGGTGTGAGAGTGATATGGTTTAGTGGGTTTTGGATTGGGAAATTTATAATATTAAAGATAATAAATAATGAAAATAATATTTGAAAGGATTACGCGATGATGAGGTTACGAACATAAATTAAACTTAATAATGTATTCGCATGGGTGACGATTCATACGAATATAATTATTAGGAATAATATTCTGAAACGATATTCAATAAATAGTAAATCAAATTGCAATACGATACGAGCGTCGGATTCGGGAAGGTGACGACCTTTACAAATACGTACGCGAGTAACGCATTTCGACTAGATAATTAAACAATATTTAATAATATTAAACTAAGAATAAAAGCTTAATAACATTTATTAGGAATCACAACCGTAAACGAAAACGATCGAATTATTTTATTTAAATAATAAATTTAACGGAAGTAAACGGAAACATTTATTTAAACAATTTCATTTAAATCATTTTATTACAACGAAACTCATTCATCTAAATGGTTTACGTATTTTAAATATTTTATATGATAAAACCCGAGCAATTTTTATTGGTTAATCGCGATAAAAACGAGATCGATCACGTGGTGTCTAAACGCGATATAAGAAAGTGAACTTCCTTTTTCTTCCTCATTTCCACCAACAACTTTCTCTCTCTACATTCAATTTTCGTCATTCTCTCTCTCTCTCTAACTTCTCTCTACGATATCTCCTTCGTTACCCAACGGATTTGCGAGATCTTGGCACCCAAATGACAGCGTGAACTAGAGGAACAAGAAGATACGAATAAATCCCGAGTTTGGCCAACGATTTCAGGTAAATCTAAAGTTACTTTTCGGTTCTTGTTACTACAAACTTGATATGTTTGGGTTTTGGACATTTGATTGAGATTAGGGTGTTGTCGCATGTGTAATCGAGTTGTGTGAGTATGTGAAGACCTAGATAAAGACTGTAACGACCCAGGATGAAGGTGTGTTGGCGTGAACAGCGGGTTCGTTTAGAACCATGGCTGTTTCTGATACAGGGTTCGTGAGGGTGGTTCAGCCGAACCCTAACCAAACCTTCTTGACCACTGCCGAACCATGGGGAAAGCCTACGAACCTGTTAAGGCCTGCATGGGACTCCCGAACTTACAGGGGTACACGAACCTTGTTCCACAAACCCATGACAGCCGAAGCTATTCTCGGCGAACCATCATGATTCTCACGAACCTTTGGCCCTCTATGATCTACGAACCTCTCATATTAGTTGGGCCGAACCTTGCTGCTCACCTTGTGGCCGAACCCCTACGAACCTTACCTAGCTAACAGCCGAACCTAAGGGTTCGTGGAGCTGAAGGACAGCGAACCTAAGGGTTCGTGGAGCTGCAGGGTGGGGCAAACCTTATTCGACCGAACCTTGCAACGTGCGAACCTCTAGGGGCCGAACCTTTAGGTTTTATAGCCGAACCTAGAGGGAAATGGGAATAGGTTCGCTGGAATCAAGGGTAGCAAACTCGAAATTGTTGAATTAAGGCTAAGCCAAATCAAGGAACTTAGGAAATGCTATATCCATGCATGCATGAAGATCTAAAAGGATCAACCTTTCTAAGGAAATATAATTCTTGAAATATGAGACTGTAGATGCATTAAATGTCCCTAGTTTGATTTTGTATTATTCATCGTGCAAAGTTCAAGTTATATTAATGGAAGTTGTCTTTATATATTGTTCTTAATGTTTAATATTGATTATATGATTGTTTGATTTGGTTAATTAATATTTGAGTATGAGTGTTACTCATTCGGGCGAATGACTCTAACGAATGAAGTCATTCGCCGAATGAGAATAGAGAATGACTATATTCAGCGAATGAGCCATTCGCCGAATGACTCATTCGACTGACTTGTCCATTGGCGAATGACTCATTCGACTGACTTGTCCATTCGACATAGTCATTCGCCGAATGAGCTGCTTCGGCCACTCATTCGGCCGAATGACTACAGTCTATATATACTAGTTCAAATCATTTCAAACCTAACTTTCCCGAGTCCTCATTCTTCCTAGTGCACTCCAGTGTCAAACCCTTGAAGTTTTGAGCGATTCTTACTGTCCAACTTCGATTCTCAACCCGTGGTGATCGATTCTCACTCACACGTTGATTCTACTCTCTCGATTCACCACGGTTACTGTTGGTTTCGATTGGAAAACCCTAGAATAGGATTCCGCACTATTCTAGAGGCTGTCAAGCAGATTTCTCTTGGAATCGGATTGTTTCCGAGCTCCTACGAGGTCCTACAAAGTGGTATCAGAGCCTTGGCTCTTGATTCTGCTTGATTTCCATTCAAAATCATTAATTCTGAGTTTGTTTGTTCGAAACCTGCAAAACCCTAATTGTCTTGGCCTCAAAGTTACTGTTTCATTCAAGATTAGTGTGTTTTTTTGGTGTTTTTGTCCAAACTTCAATCCCAATTGGTTCATAATCATATAATGGTGTTCTGTACCAAATTTGGTACTTAGATCTGGTCTAAATCAAAAGTTATCGCAATTTTTGTTGCTAAAACCCTCAGATCTACCGAATGAGGATGGCGGCCGAATAGGTTTACCCGAATCAGTCGTCATTCGCCGAAAGAGTTCATTCGGCTAGTCATTCGGCGTATAGCTCTCATTCGATCCTGTCATTCGGCGAATAGCTCTTTCTGGTCTGTCATTCGCTGAATAAGCTCATTCGACCAATTCATTCGCCGAATAAGTTCATTCTACCAGTTGTCATACTCAGTGTTGCATTCACCAGTTATCTTTCATTCGGCCCCCGACATTCGCCCCAAGCTGTTTCATTCAGCCATCTGTCTGCAAATTTTTCTAAGTGTTGAATCTTGCTGTCTTTGATTAAATGGAGAATTTAGCATTGATAGCTAATCAAAATCATCGCATTCAGACTTTACTGTTGACTGAGACTGAGAGAGGAAACTCCAACAAAGCTCCCAAGTTGCTGTCCTTAGATGATTATCCTCATTGGAAGTACAGATTTGAGATTCACATCAATGGAGTGGATACTAATTTATGGATGATGATTGAAGGAGGTTATCTGAGGCCTCTGAATGAAGATGGAACTCCTATGCTAGTCACACGGATGACTGAGCCACAGAGGAAGCTATATGATTATGAGAAGAAAGCTTATGCTATTCTATCTCAATCCATTGCTACTAACATCTTCCATCAGTTCAGACAGTTTACTTCTTCTAAGTATTTGTGGGATGCTTTGCAGCAACAGTATGAAGGCAATGATGCTTTGAAGAACATCAAGTCAAAGGCTTTGAGAAAGGAGTTTAACAGTTTTATGTATGTTGGAAATGAATCTTTGGATGAGTTGATTGCCAGATTCTATCATCTTTTGAGTGAGCTGTTTAATCATGAAGTCAAGACTACTACTCAGGAGAAAATTCAGTGTTTATCAGATGCTCTACCTCCAAAGTGGGAATCATTTTTGATGGTGCTTAAACAGAATGAGATGATGACACATATGGATATCAATGATTTCATTCAGAAGCTGAAGGAGCAAGAAATAGATAATAAGTGGAAAGCAAAGAGAGTTGCTCAAGTCCAAGATCCATCACTGTATTACTCTACTCCTACAGTTGAGAAAGCATCTTCTCATGCTCCATTGAAGACTGCTTTCCTTTCTCAGACTACTGAAGCTCCATATAATGCTCAAATTCATTTAGTCAGTCATCTTCATCATCCAGCTCTCAAAAGGAAAATCACCAACCTGTCACAAGTCTAAAGACAGATAATTTTGATAAAGTTACAGTTGAGATTGCTAAAGAACATATGGGTCTTTTGTCCACTTTGGTTAGTTCTTATGATGGACTGGTAGCAGGACAGATAGGCAATCCTTATCTGACAAATGATGACTATTCTCAGATAGATCCAGATGACATGGAAAGGATTGACATCATGTGGGCTTTGGCAAGTGCTGTAAGGAGAGCTAAGGAGTTTGTCAAAAGGACTGGTAAAGATATCAGCTTGAACAAGGAATCTAAGTTTGGTTTTGACATGGCCTCTGTCACTTGTTACAATTGTGGGGAGAAAGGTCACTTTGCTAGACAGTGCAAACAGTCAAAGAAAGCAGGAAATAAAAATCATTTTCATCATCAGAAGTCATCTTCTACAAATCCAGAAAGAAGGCTTGTTCCCATTGATTCTCCTGTTCAAGCTGGTTCATCTAACTCAGGCAAAGCATTGATGGTTCAATAAGATGAAGGTGAAAACTGGGATTTCAGATTTAATCATGATCAGAATGAACAGGATAAAGCATGTGTTGCTGAGATCAAGAAGTTGGATGATCAAAATGAAGATAGTACTTCAGGAGAAGCAAAGATTCGTGGAGAAGAAACATCAGGTTCAGAGTCAGAAAGCTTATCAGACTCAGACACTCTAGCAGATTCTGATGCTGATTTTGAAGAATCTCCTACTCAGTTTGCTTTGATGGTAAACTCATCTGCTACTCCTGCTGCAACTTCACAATCTGATCAGGTATCTGGTGAGTGTTCATCTTTTTGTTCTAGTTGTTTTAATTGTGTTGACCTTAACAGCAAGGTCCTTTCTGATCAAAATCACAATGCTGCTTTGATCAGCGATCTCAACCAGTGTATTGAAGCAAACAAAGTTTTAAAATCTAATGAAAAAGATTTTCAAGCTAAAATTGAACTTTTAAACAGAGAACTTCATGAGGCTGAGATTGCTGTTCTTAACAAGCAAGATGCTATAACTTCTTATCCCAATACCATCAATGAGATAAAGAAGAAGTTAGCTATAGTTGAGTGTGATTATGAGACTCTAGGACAAAAGCTCAAGAGCTATGAGTGTACATCTTATATCATTGAGCACATGATCAGTAAAGGTACTGATCATAAGGATAAGGGAAAAGTTAGCTATCAACATTGTCCTTAACCAATCTTGAACAACTTTGTTAATTCACCTGATGACAAAGATGTTAAAGATTTTCAAGTTAAAACTCCATTAGTAGTTGATCCAATAGGGATGATTACTGATGAGGGTTCCTCCTTGTCAGAGGAATCTTTGGTGGATGGACTTGTTGAAGATTGGGTCTCAGATTCTGATGATGAATCTGATAATTCATCAGATTGTCCCGCTGTTCAGAATCAGTCTTCGGTAGTTATGAAAGGTGACCCAATCTCATCATCAAAGATTTATCAAGATTTAAGCTTTGTTAAGGCTTCAAAAGAAAATGAACCATGTGTGTCAAACAAGATTGACAATCTTCTTCCAAACGGGAGAAAGGGTTTGGGTTTTAATCAGAACAAGTCTCAATCTAATGTTTTCAAACCAAAAAGACAGTCTTTCTCTGAATTAAAACATTTTCATAAAAAGGGTAACAATGTTTGTTTTGAATGTGGTGCACCTGGACACATAGTCAGATTTTGTCCACACATGGTTAGACCGAAGATTGCACCACCCAGAAAATTAAATCAGATTTTCACCAAAGCTGTCAAATTTGAATCCAAGTTTGATCAGACAAAACCCAAACAATTCACACCAGTTAAACCTGTGGATAAGGGTAATGGGAAAATGGTGAACTTGAATGTTCCCAAGATGGTAAATGGAAATCAAGTTAAATCATCATCCATTTATCTGAAAAATTCTTTCAGTAAAAATGCAGTCTGGAAGGTCAAGTCTGAGACTTCAGTTCCACCCACCTCAGACAAGACTGTTTCAGATGGTAAATGGATTGATGTTTTGATCCGAGACTCTTTGGGTCAACCCAAGACTGTAAAAGCTTGGGTTCCCAAATTGAACTAATTGTTTCTTTTTTGTGTAGGTTGCCCCAACAGCTGCTCTTAACAGCTCTTGGATTGTTGACAGTGGGGCTTCCAGACACATGACTGGTGATATATCGCTTCTCACCAATGTGAATTCAGTTCGAGGTGGATATGTCGCTTTTGCCGGTGACAAAGGTGATTTTATCACAGGAGAGGGAATTTTATCAAATGGGCAAGTTTCATTTGACAAAGTCAGATATGTCAAGCAATTGGAGAATAATCTTCTATCCGTATCACAGATTTGTGATAAACAGTACAAGGTTCTCTTTGATTACTCCAAATGCTACATTCTTAAGGAAGGTGTGGTTATCCCTGAAGATTGGATCTTATTGTCAGCTCCCAGAAAGCAAGACTTGTATGTACTCAACATGGCCACAGCTTCAACAACATCCTCCACAGTTTCATGTTTTATGACAAAGGCAACTGAGAAAGATTCAATACTTTGGCATAAGAGGATGGGTCATTTGAGTCTCCGCAAGATGAATCATTTGGTACATAACAATCTGGTTGAGGGGTTTACTCTAAAGAATTTCAAAATGTCTGATGTCTGTGTATCCTGCAAAAAGGGCAAGCAAGTCAAGCAGTCTCACAAACCAAAGAAGTATCACTCAATCACTGTTCCACTTGAGCTTCTCCATATGGATCTTTTTGGTCCTGTTAACCGTAAGAGTATAGCTAGAGATCAATACTGTCTTGTCATTACTGATGAATTTTCCAGATACTCTTGGGTGTTCTTTCTGAAGGAGAAATCTGAAACTTTTGATTGTATTCAAGTATTGGTTACCAAACTTGAATCTCTTTATAAGCTCAAGGTTCGAATACTCAGAACTAACAATGGAACAGAATTCAAGAATCACAACATGGAGAATTTTTGCAATTTACGGGGAATTGTTCAACAATTCAGTGCCCCTTATGTTCCATAAATGAATGGAGTTGCTGAGCGAAAAAATAGGACTTTGATTGAGGCTGCTAGGACTATGCTTGCTGATTCTTCTCTTCCAGTTCAATTCTGGAATGAGGCTGTAGCAAATGCTTGTTACACTTTGAATCGGGTTTTGATAGTGAAGAGGCATGGGAAAACCTGCTTTGAACTGCTTCATAACAGAAAGCCTAATCTTAAGTATCCTGAACCTTTTGGTGCACCAGGCACTGTGCTTAAGAAACATGAGCATGGCAAGTTTAATGAAAAAGTGGAAGAAGGGTATTTTCTTGGGTATAGCACTCCAAATAAAAGGGTTTATAATAGATCAACACAGAATGTTGAGGAGTGGTACCATGTTGATGTGCAGAAATATTCTATGCCTCCAACAGGAAAAGGGCCAGACTGGATGTTTGATTATTCAGATCTCTTTGATTCGTTCAATATGCCTCGTATGCATTTAGATGAAGATGTTGCGGTTCAAATGTTATATGATGTACAAAATGCACCTAATGAACCCGTACCACCTTCGTCCACTTCACTTCCCATTGTACAGACAAATGAGGACAGCTCAGACACTGATGAAAACTCTGCTCCACTAGTTGCCCCAGGACAAAATGTTGATGATCTTGTACCAGATCTTGAGGATTTGAATTTGAACAATCTAGATCCACAGTTGAGGTTCCTCCCCATCCAGTTGGAAGAATCAATCGTATTCATCCTCAAGAGAACATAATTGGGAGTCCATTAGATGGAGTTAAGACCAGAAATCAGCTTTCTCAGGGGGACTTGCTGACATTCTTGATTTTGCAGATGTAAGCTTTTGTGCTCATTCTTGTTTTATCTCTCAGGTGGAACCACGAACTGTCACTGAGGCTTTAAAGGAAGAATCATGGGTTGATGCCATGCAAGAAGAACTGCTTCAATTTAAGAAGTTAGGTGTCTGGCAACTTGTTGACAGACCGAAAGTTGCAAAAGTCATTGGCACTAGGTGGGTTCTTCGTTGCAAGAATGATGATCATGGCATCATTGTTTGAAACAAGGCACGTCTGGTTGTTCAGGGATTTAGACAGATAGAAGGTTTGGACTACAATGAAGTGTTTGCACCTGTTGCTCGACTTGAAGCAATTCGTATTTTCTTGGCATATGCATCCTTCAAGAAGTTTAAAGTTTATCAAATGGATTCCTTCACGGTGTGATTAGTGAGACGGCCTATGTCAGTCAACCTCCCGGGTTTGAGGATCCATTACATCGAGACCAAGTCTACAAGCTAGACAAGGCCTTATATGGATTGCATCAAGCTCCGCGAGCATGGTATGAGACACTATCTACTCACCTTCTGAACAACGGGTTCAGAAGAGGTGTCATTGATTGTACATTGTTCATTCGAGAAAAAGATGGTGATTTATTCTTGGTGCAAGTCTATGTGGATGACATCATATTCGGTTCCACAAATGATAGTCTGTGCAAAGATTTTGAGAAGGTTATGAAAGAGAAATTTGAGATGAGTTCAATGGGAGAGATGAAGTTTTTCTTAGGACTACAGGTGGATCAGTCAGAGGCAGGGATTTTCATTCATCAAACCAAATACGTTGGTGACATTCTGAGCCGGTTCAGTATGTCTGATGCAAAGCCTACTGGTACCCACTGGCTGTTAATCACGGGATTACACCAGATGAAAAGGGGGAGTTAATTGATGCCACTCTGTACCGAGGAATGATTGGGTCACTTATGTATCTTACTGCTTCTCAGCCAGACATCATGTTCGCCACATGCTTGTGTGCACGTTATCAATCAAAACCAAGAGTGTCTCATCTGATTGATGTGAAAAGGATTATGCGTTATCTGAAGGGTACACCGGATCTTGGTTTATGGTACCCTAATGATGATAATTTTAAGCTTACTACATATAGTGACTCGGATTATGGCGGATACAAGAGAGATTTCAAGTCAACATCGGCGGGATGTCAGCTCTTTGGAACCCGATTAGTTACCTGGCAGTGCAAGAAGCAGACGTCGGTGTCTACTTCAACCTGTGAAGCTGAATATATTGCTGCTGCTAGTTGATGTTCTCAAATCATCTGTATACAACAGCAACTCAGGGACTATGGGTTACATTTTTCTAACACTCCTATATATGTTGATAACACTGCTGCCATAGCTGTTACTAAGAATCCGGACCAGCACTCGAAAACAAAACACATCGACATAAAATATCACTTCATACATGATTGTTTTGAAAAGAAACTAATCGATGTTGTTAAAATTCACACCGATCACCAGAAAGCCGATCTTTTTACAAAAGCTTTTGATAAACCAAACTAATCGGCTAATGGTGTTTTTCAAAAGGATAAAGTCCTACCTTCATCTGACTCTCACAAATGATCATCGCTTTTCTTAAGTTAGTTTTGTTTTGATTTATTTCTTTATTTCATTTACTTCTCTTGTTTATTTTCTTATCTTAATCAAAAACTCAAAAAGATTTTCTGTTTTAGGTTTTTAGGGGGAGAAAATATGTTATTTTGAAAAATTAAAAACATCTAAAAAAATTTGAAAAATACAAAAACAATTGAAAATTTAGTAAAAATGAGAAAGTCTTCTTTGAGAAAATAATACATTAATCTATCATGTCCTAAAGTGTTAGTGAGTGCACAAATGGAAGACATATGAGAAGTGTGAGCTGATGTACTGATACTCTGACTTTACAAAATGAATAAACAAATTTGTGAACACTTACAATATATGATTTGTGGGATCTGTTTTTGAAAGACAGTTAAGTGAGAAAATAGTTTATGACTCAAATCAGGCATACACCTGTTATCATGAGATCCAATAAGGTTTCCAATTATTCATGAATTCAAAGTCTGTACACGTGCCATATTGCTGGGACGAACCTAGCTGAAGCCGTCCATTCAGATGAGAATGATTGAATAAAAATAAAAGAAAAAGAAAATCAAGCTGGTATTAAGCTTGTGAAAAATAAAATAAGTTCGATTCCATACACGTGCCATATTACTAGGACGAACCTAGTTGAAGCCGTCCATTTGGATAGAACAAGTCAAGCATGTCAACATAAATTTGTATACGTGCCATATTACTGGGACGAACCTAGTTGAAGCCGTCCATGAGATTGTGTTGGTTATGTGAGACAAACTAAAAAGAAAAATACAAAAAGAAAATAAATTGGAACCTTATAGAATTCATGATGCTGGGTATTAAGATGTGCAGAGATGAGTTACAAACTGAGTTCAAACCTTTGCTGGATAGATAAAATGGGTAACTCAGTCAGAAAACATAAGTAATCATCAAATGAGTTTGATAATTTTGTATTGTATAGCTTAAAGTGGACAGATATATCAGTAATCAGATCACAAGTCAAAAATGTCTGAAATGAATCATTCAGTGATGCTAATTTGATGTGATTAGGTGTATGTGTTAATTTCTCAATAGACTTCTCACAAAAACATGTGTTTCTTTGTCCTTAGTTACTAGTTGTACAGTTTTATTTTGTTTCAGAAAATTTACAAAAAGATTTTATATTTTAAATTTCAGTTTAGGTGATCATATGTAGGTTCAGATGTCTGTCTCATTTGAATCCAGAACCAATCAGACAGATCTTCATAATTGGAATCATTCTCACTTTTCAAATTGTAAAATTTTGGAATCATCTTGTGTTTTGGGATTGAAAATCTTCATTCGTCCGAATGAGGTGTGAGATTCACTTAGTCGACCGAATGACTTCATTCGGTGAATGAGTCATTCGACCGAATCACTCTTGGCAGAATCATCCCCATTCGGCGAATGACTTGTGACGAATGACCCATTCATCATTCTCATTCGGCGAATGTCCTAATGTTGAATGACCCATTCGCCATTCACATTCGGCGATTGAATGACCCTATATAAACAGTAATTCAGGCGAACTACCTCATTCGCCAAAAACCACCTTCGCCCTTTACTGTGTGTTCACATTCGCCCGAAACAACTTCTCTCTTCGGTCCACATTTTTTCATGATTTTCTTTGAACCTGCTACTGATAATCTTGCTTCGTATCATCTCAGGTACATGTGGATCAAAGATCGTCCAATTTTGACCGTGAAATCATCAGAAATGGGATTGGTTTTAGGGTTTTTGTTTTCGCCTTTGAAATAAATGGCATAAATGGACTTATTATCACAAATGTCATGTATTAAAACCCTTAGTCGGTCATATCTGAGCATGAATGTGTAAATTTTTGAAGCTGAGTTGAACTTTTTGACAAAAGGGGTTGGAACTTGTACAGACAACCGAATGACGCCATTCGGCGAATGGCTCATTCGGCGAATGAAGCCCATTCGGCGAATGAAGCCCATTCGACGAATAGCTCATTCGACTGAATGACTCATTCGGCGAATGAAGTTCTTTCGGCGAATGACTCTTTCTGTCATTAGCTCATTCGGCGAATGAAGTCTATTCAACAAATGAAACTAATTCAGCGAATGGCTCATTCGGCCAAAGAACCCATTCGCCTAAATCAGTCTCATTCGACCAAATTGTTTCAATTGATTCTCTGATCTGATTTATACATTTCATTAAACTGAAATGAACTAACATGTATATTCTTTGTTGTTCAGTATGGCAGGTTATAAATCAGTGAAAAAGAACAATATCTGTGCTCATATGGATCTCACCACTCCGAACGCCAAACACTACACAGTGATCATCACATTTCTCATGCGTTCGAGGATCTTTACGGCCATTTCTACTATACATATTCCTTATCACTCTCACCTGCAGGATTTCCGGCTTCTGCAGATATTGATTATGAGGTTGAACCTCCTGTTATTAGAGGCAAGGTGCTGGGACATGATGTTGTTGTGTCAGCTGAGCACATTAGGAGGGTTTGTGGTTTCCAGGATACACCTGATCAGCCATATCTGCTGGACCGTCACTTAGTTCGTGGATGCTTTATGAGATGCAAGTACGAGGGTGATCTTGGAGCAGGGATCCTCAACAAAGCGTTCATGTCTCCGCAGTTCAAGTACCTTGCTCATGTACTGATTCACTATCTTGGATCCAGGAGAGGAGGTTTTGATGATATGCGAGAGATGATACAGTGTGCTTTCGTCGCCCTGGTGCTGAATAGACCATTCAACTTCTCTGAGATGGTCTTCTCTCATATGAAGGAGAATGTGTATTTGAAGGGAGACAATAAATTCTTGATGTATCCAAGATTCCTGCAGCAGTTGATAGATGCACAGTTACCTGATTTGCCCAAGATCAATGCAGACATCATCAGGTTGGAGCACAAGAATGACATCACTCTCAACAGAGTGATTTCATACAGAGGCAAGGAAAGGAAGCCTGTAGCTCAATCTTTATTTGGTCATCTCTCTAGGCCTGATTACATAGCTCCTGTTGGTCGTAGATGGAGACACGATGATTCTGATTCGGATATGGAAGACATAATTGTGCCTGATGATGGTGGAGATGATGATGCTGGTGCAGGTGTCAGTGGTGCAGGTGGTAGTGGTACTGGTGGTGCTGGTGAGAGTTCTGTTGTTGTGAGCACTGTCGGTGTGAGTGCTGATGTTGATGTTATTATTACTACCTCTGATGGTGTTAGCACTGTTGATATTGGGGTGTCAGGAGTTAGTGCAGCTAATGTTGATATAGGTGCTGGAGTCAGTACATCTATAGCTGCTGATGAGGATGTAGATATAGATTCACCGTTGGAGTTGGATTTCATGGCCGCTACTACCTCCACAGTGACTACTCCTCTTGATACTACAGTCACCACATCTGCTGCTGATGGAGATGAGTCAGAGGACTCAAGTGATGGTGAAGGTGAAGCTGGTGCTGATAACGTTGGTAGTTCTGATTCAGAAGATACACCAGATGAGGAGTTTGAGAGTGTCTAGGTTAGTGGCAGGCTGATAAAGAGGAAGAGGAAAAGGAGTGAAGCTGAGATAGGGGAGATTACTGATCCTTCATTTATTCCTGAGTTTGAGATTTCTTCACCTCCTCATTCCTCTGCTCCTATCACTGCAGTTGTATCTGTTGCGGCTGTTCAGTCTACATCTTCTCCCGCTGGCAGGAGGAAGAGATCGAGGTTCCTCTTTCAAAGGAGATCAGAACTGACAACAGCTGCTACAACTACTGTTACATCAGTAGCAGCTGTCTCAGTTTCTTCACTGACCAGGTCAACGGCTATTATGACTCGTACTACTGTGGCCCCTCTGACCACCTCTATTGCCCAGGCTCCCATATTCACTGCAGCTTCTGCTGGTCCCTCCATTACACGAGCTGACACTTTCATACCTACTATTTCAGTTGTGGATCAGTTGAGCACTCTGAACAGTATGGTACTAAGACTGATGGAGAGGAACATGGAGCTGGAAAGGAAGAGCAGAGAACATGATCTGGTTATCGCTCAACTTACTCAGAGGATAACAGATCAGGATGCACTGTTGCTTCAAGCTGCAGATCAGAGAGCAGATCTCAGAGCAAGATCAGCTCAGCAAGAAGAGCAGTTGCTAAAATATATAGACGAGCATAACCAGCTGGCATTGACAGCCACTGGTTTCAATGAACGGATTTTGTCTTTAGAGGAGTCTTGCTGAACAAGTTGAGAATCTCAAAGACAGCACTCCCAGACTTGAAGGCACTACTGCTCAATCCGATGATTCAGATTCTGAGAAAGAAAAGGAAGATGAAGAAGAAGAAGATGAAGAAGAAGAAGAAGAAGAAGAGGAAGAAGAACCTGTTGAGGAGAAAGTAGACTATGAAGACACTGATAAAGAAGATGGCTCAGATCAGGACTAGTCAGGAAGCGGGTCTTCTGATTCATCTAGTTCAGATGATGATGATGATGATGATCAAGCCCCTTCTACTTCTGAGATCGGGTCCAAATCCATGCAAGAGAAGAAGAAACCGGCTCCTCCTCCACCTCCTCCGACACAAACTGAAGAACCAGCAGCTACTGAGGAAGTCGAAGCTGTGCCTATGAGACATCAATTGGATGAGACACTGACTATGATTCTTGACGCTCAAGGCATCATACAGCACTCAGTTAGCTATGTCAAAGAGGAGGGGGAGATCATACACTGCTTATCAAAGGAGCAGATAGCTGAGTTGTTCAGGTTAAATCCTGATAAGGTTATTACTGATGATACCTTAGTTCCAGCTTTTGATGAGCATACTCCAGAAAACTTTGATGATGTGGATGAAGTCATTCTGGAGGATATCACCGATGAAGAATATCCAAAGTATACATCTGCTGAGGTCGAGCTTCCTACATTCACTGATCAGTTTGATCAAGCTACTGAAGATCTATTGATCAGATACATGGAAGAACAGGTTGAGGTTAGTAAAGCTGAAGCTGATGATCTTAAAAGAAGAAAAGAAGGATGGAAGGCCTATTGGGATGTCTTGAAGAAAGAAAGCACAGCAAAGATGCCAGCAACACACAAAAAGGTCTACAGAACCAAAGGCTACAAGGCTGGAGCTCAAATCTTGAGCTGGGCATACTTTCATGATCTTGGGTGCTATGCAATGAAGAGGGAAAGAGGCATTGACTACTTTAAGCATCCTCATGATTTTAAGATGTTGCCCGGTTTCGAAGTCAATCAATTAGCACGTCTGAGGATGCTTTATAGTGAAGATTCTGGAATGTCAGCCTGGTTTTCTCGACAAATTCAATACGAATACAGGAAGAGATGGGTAAACTTCCAGCCCCAACAGCCTGAAAGTTATTATCTGCCGGAGATAGATGGAGATACCCGGAAACATAAAGTTACCCTGAAGTGGCTTCCTCCAAAAGTTTTGAAGAAGATTCCGTTAAGGAAGATGCAACAAGACTTTATAGAGGGCTTCCGATGGTGGTACTACGACGAGCGAAGTGGAGAGGCTGTAATTGTTATGTGCAAGGAGAAGAAATGGGAGACTGAACGTATATTTGACCCGATGTGGTTAACTTGTCACACAACGATGTCAAAGCTTTATTTCAACACCAGATATTTTTTGATGTACAAGACATGGAACAAGCACTTCAGTTCATGAGGGTGATTCGGATCTGCATATGCTTAAAGGTTCATGCTGGAGCAGATTGGAAAGCCATCTCTGACAAACTTTTGAAGAAAGACACTTCCAAAGACTGAACTAGGTCCAAGGGGGAGTTTGTAGATGCATTAAATGTCCCTAGTTCGATTTTGTATTATTCATCATGTAAAGTTCATGTTATATTAATGGAAGTTGTCTTTATATATTGTTCTTAATGTTTAATATTGATTGTATGATTGTTTGATTTGGTTAATTAATATTTGAGTATGAGGGTTACTCATTCGGGCGAATGACTCTAACGAATGAAGTCATTCGCCGAATGAGAATAGAGAATGATTATATTCAGCGAATGAGCCATTCGCCGAATGACTCATTCGACTGACTTGTCCATTCGACATAGTCATTCGCCGAATGCACTGCTTCGGCCACTCATTCGGCCGAATGACTACAGTCTATATATACTAGTTCAAATCATTTCAAACCTAACTTTCCCAAGTCCTCATTCTTCCCAATGCACTCCGGTGTCAAACCCTTGAAGTTTTGAGCGATTCTTGCTGTCCAACTTCGATTCTCAACCCGTGGTGATCGATTATCACTCACACGTTGATTCTACTCTCTCGATTCACCACGATTGCTGTTGGTTTTGATTGGAAAACCCTAGAATAGGATTCCGCACTATTCTAGAGGCTGTCAAGCAGATTTCTCTTGGAATCGGATTGTTTCCGAGCTCCTACGAGGTCCTACAGAGACTTTTACATGAATTAAATATTTTATGAGGACAACTTAAGTATCATTTTCTTAAAGAAATTAAATTAGATTTTTGTAAACAAGATTAGGGTGATCTAGGTAATCAAGCATGCATGTATGTATAGGTATGTGTAAGTATGTAGATGAATGGGACTTGCAACTAGGAATATGCATAAAATAACATAACAGGTTTATTATTTAAGATAGTTAAAATTAGCAAATTAAAACTATATCTTAATGATAAATACTTATAAAAAGTTGAGTATTTTGTTTAAACTTAGATTAAATATATTAAGTTGATGAAACACTTAAAGGAATTAAAAGTGAACACGGATGAATACTTAATTGAAATAAAACATGAATATTTATAAACACGAACATTACAATAATTACAGGTCGTTGAGTTATTTTGATTTCTTTTACGCGAGCGCGCACACTACAAGAACACTGAATCTACGGACTCAGGTGAGTTCTCATAACCTCCCTTTTAAACTGTTTTGTTTTAAACTCGGAGGTGAAACATGTATACCAGTTTTAAATATTATTTTGATAACACATGGATGATACCTGTTTATCAATATGATATTCACATTATGGAATTATCATTATTTATGGATTATCACTTATTATCTTATATCCGTGTGACATTGTCATTGACTCCGGTCATTAACAATGATTACATGTATTGCCACTTGTATTATCACAACTCCATGAATCATCGTCTTTGACTTTGGTCAATTACATTGGTTTCATGTATTGTCACGTGGGTTGCTTCCACTCCATGGATCATGTCTTTAACTTATGTTAATCACATTAGTTACATGTATTGTCACATATACTATTTGAGAATATTGATGTTTGAGATTTGTTGAATGTTATGTGGTTGATTATCTATGATTATCTATGAATTACTGATATATGTGATTATGTGTTTGTTGTGTGTTTGGATTTTGTGCTAGATTGTTGTGTTGGATATTCTCACAAGTACTCATGTGGATTTTCTCAAGAAATTCTAAACTTTATAATCATTTTATAAAACCACTTTTGTAAAACATTTTTAAATATAAAACTTATGATTACTCACCAACTACTTCGTAGTTGACACTTCATTTTCACATGTTTCAGGTAATGAAGACAAGTAGGTTGAGGATGATGATCTCTTCTATTTTGGACATCATCACATAGGACTCTTGGACTTAGCTATATAACTGAAATTCTGGCAATTAGAATTTAGTTAGATAGCTAAATCTCTTTTGTATTTGATGTAACTAATTCATGATAGACATGATTTTTGTGTAATTAGTTTGGTTGATTGAATGATATGTGATGATTTAAATTTGATGCCCACGAGCTTTTGAACAATCTACACATCCCTCGTGGCATCCCGACGTTTCCGCCATCGGTCGGGGTGTTACAAATATGAGCATATTTATAAGATAATCATGCGGATAAAGATAAATGTTAAATAAAATAGATTTTAAGATGAATGGCATTCCATGCCCTTGGGATAGGTTCACCGTTCATAGTAACTAATCTATATGCCCCCTTTCCAGCTTCGGAGTCAATTTTATAAGGTCCTTCCCATTTTGGGGAAAGTTTTCCATCTGTTGGGTTAGTAGTATTCTGGAATGCTTTTCTTAAAACTAAATCTCCTACTTGGAATCTTCTGATCCTAATGTTTTTATTGTAAGATTTAGCTATCTTTTGCTGATATGCAGCCATTCTGATCTTTGTAATATCCCTGGATTTGTCAATGGCGTCTATATCCTGAGATAATATTTCGTTATTAGCTTCTATATTCTGTAAACTTGTTCTTACAGTAGGGATAATCATCTCAGTTGGGAGTACAGCTTCTGAGCCAAATACTAATGAGAATGGGGTTTGACCAGTCGCATTTTTTGTAGTTGTTCTATCTGCCCATAGGACAAATGGAAGTTCTTCAGCCCATTTTCCTTTCTTAGATCCCAATTTCTTTTTTAGATTGTTTATGATTATCTTATTGCTTGATTCTGCTTGACCATTAGCTTGAGGATGTACTGGTGTGAGAGTAATCATTTATATCCCCCATGCTTCGCAAAAGTCGGTAGTTATTTTGCCAATGAATTGGGATCCATTATCGCAGGTATCCCGAATCTGGTCAGGATATTTATTTTATGAAGGATATTACTTCCTTATCTCTAACCTGTACAAAGGCTTCGGCTTCAATCCATTTTGAAAAGTAATCAGTCATAGCAAGCATGAATATTTTTCCTCCTGGTGCTTTTGGTAGTTTTCCTATTATATCCATTCCCCATTTCATGAATGGCCATGATGAGACTATTGGATATAAAGGTTCATCCGGTTGGTGAAGGATATTGCTATGTCTTTGACAAGCATCACATCTTTGGGAATAAGACATCGCATCTTTCCTCATAGTAAGCCAGAAATATCCTGTTCTAAGGATTTTCGAAAGCAATGCTCTGCCTCCAGTGTGATTTCCACAGTCTCCTTCGTGGATATCCTTCATTACTTCCAAGGTCTCTGGTTTCTCTAAGCATTTTAAGTATGGACCAGCTACCGATTTCCTGTATAAAATATCCCTAATGATTATATATCTAGATAATCTGATTTTTAAGGCTCTATGGTTTGTTTCTCCATCGGGTATTTTTCCTGTTTGGAGATATTCTTTGATGGGTGTAGTCCAAGATATCTCATGTGCATCAATAGTTTTTGGTTTAGTGATTTGATTAGAACTTTCTATATCTATGGCTAGATGCATGATATGTAGGATATGGATATTGATATCATCACAAATTTTTAGGGATGATGCGAGGTTTGCTAATGCATCTGCTTCATCATTCTCTTCTCTAGGAACGTGTGTGATATCAAAAGTGTAGAAATATCCTACTATTTCTTTAACTATCTCTAAGTATTTTGCTAACTTATCTCCTTTAACCATATAGGAACCATTAAATTGGTTTGCTATTAGTAAGGAATCAACAAACACATGGAGATTTTTTATGTTCATATCCTTAGCTAATTGGAGTCCCGCTATCAAAGCTTCATATTCAGCTTCATTATTAGTTGCTTGGAACTCACAACTAATCGATTGGGGTATTATGTCCCCCTGTGTCAATTTTAGTATTATCCCTAAACCTGTCCCTTTTACATTCGACGCTCCATCAGTGTGTAGGGTCCATTCTCTGGTATCCTCATCCTGGAGTTTAACTTCTGAATCTGCTTCTGGCTGAATATCATTACTAAAATCTGCCACAAAGTCTGCTAGTGCTTGAGACTTTATTGTTGTCCTTGGTTCATAGATTAAATCGTAAGTGCTAAGTTTTACTGACCACTTGGCCATTCTTCCTGATAACGCAGGTTTTCTTAACACCGACTTAATTGGGTAATTTGTTTTGATGTGTATTCTATGTGTCTCAAAATAGTGCCTAAGTTTTTTCGATGCCATAATCAAAGCTAAGATTAATTTTTCTAGGTGGGAATACCTAGTTTCAGCATCTAATAGGCTTTTACTTACATAGTATACTGGGTGTTGTGATCCTTGGTAATCTTTAACTAACACAGACTTACAGTAGTTTGGGATACTGCTAAGTATAGTGATAGTGGTTCACCATCTTCTGGTTTCATGAGCAATGGTGCTGAGGATAAGTACTCTTTCAAATCCTGTAGTGCTTTCTCATGCTCTTCATCCCATTGAAACTTCTTGTTCTTTTTAAGGATATCATAGAATCCTTTGAATTTTTCAGAAGATCTTGATATGAACCTATTAAGAGTGGCTATTCTTCCTGTTAACCTTTGTACTTCTTTTACGTTTGTTGGGGATTTGAGATTTAGGATAGCTTGGATTTGTTCTGGACTGGCCTCTATTCCTCTTTTAATGACCATGTATCCCAAAAATTTTCCTTATCTTACTCCAAAATGACACTTAGAAGGGTTAAGTTTCATATTGTATCGATCCAGGATATCGAATGATTCTTCGAGATCCCGAAGATGATCTTTGGTAATCTTAGATTTGACTACCATATCATCAATGTATACTTCCATAGTGTCCCCCAGCTTATCCTTAAACATCATATTGACAAGCCTTTGATAAGTAGCTCCCGCGTTCTTCAAGCCAAACGGCATTGCTGTATAGCAATATATCCATGTTGGCGTCATGAAAGCAGTATCTTCTTGGTCCGAAGGCTCCATTTGAATTTGCTGGAATCCCGCTGACGCATCCATGAAGGTTAACATTTCATGGCCTGTTGTAGCATCTACCATTGAATCTATATGTGGTAATGGAAAGGGGTCTTTGGGACAAGCTTTGTTTAGATTTGTGTAATCTACACAAACTCTCCACTTTCCATTCTTCTTTTGAACCACAACTACATTAGCCAGCCACCTTGGAAATTTCACTTCTCTAATCATCTTGGCTTTAAGAAGTTTTTCCACTTCTTCTTGGTTGATTACATTCCTTTCAAGAGCAAATTTTCTTCTTTTTTGGTGGATGGGTTTGTAGCTTCTATCTATTCCTAGCTTATATGTGATTACATCTGAGGATATCCCCGTCATATCCTCATGCTTCCAAGCAAAGGTGGAAATTCTTCATTTCAGGAAAGAGATCAATTTCTCCTCAATATCCTTAGGGATATCAGTTCGTATGAGAACTTTGGTTTCAGGATCCTCAGGATTAAGTAGTATTTCTTTTACTTCTTTTTCCCGTGATTCCTGATTATCCCCAAGGTTGCTCTTTGATAGCTATGTTGAGGTTGATTTCGTCGTCGCCTTCATCGAGGACGAATAACATTCCTTGGTTTCCTGTTGGTCGCTATCGATCTTCACAACTCCCCATGGTGTAGGTAGTTTGACGCATTGATGATATGTTGAAGGGACTGCCTTCATATCGTGTATCCTAGGTCAACCTAATATGATATTATAACAGGATAGAGAATCTATCATACAAAAGCGTTACATAGAATTTACCCCTTAGATATATACTGGTAATTTAATTTCACTGATGGTAGCTTTGGCTTCTCCGCTGAATCCAACTAATACCACAGACTTGGTCGTTATTTCGGATTCAGGAATATTCATTCTCTTGAGTGTCTCCAATTGGATGATGTTTACAGAACTTCCTCTATCAATGAGTATCCTGCGCACATAATGGTTAGCAACATATAAAGTAATTACTAACCCCTCGTGATGAGGATCTATGATATTTTCCCGATCTTGTTCTTCAAAGGATATCACAGTATCCTTAGTTATTGTTGAAGTTTTTGTGGGTCTTTCTCCATTTTTCATCTTAGCCTCTTTAGCATGTCTTCTGGCTGCAGAATAAGAAGTACCACATATATCAGATCCACCAGAGATAAAATTTATTACCTTGGCATCCTTTGGTGGGGATGCAGCTCTTTTCGGAAATTCGTCAGGATCCAGTCTTCTTTCTTTCTTTTTACCGAGAAGTTCCTTAAGATGGCCTTTGCTAAGTAAGTAGCTTATTTCTTTCCTCAAGGCAATGCAATCTTCGGTCATATGTCCAAAATCTTCATGGAATGCACACCATTTGGATTTATCTTTCGTAGCAAACTTCTTATCCTTAGGAGGCCATCAAGTCTTTTCACCTAAATCCTGCATGGCACACATTAGTTCAGGAATATCTACAGAAAAACAGTAATCAGATATGCTGGGATAGTCTTCATCATCCTCATCATCATCTACAGAATTGATTTTGTGGTTGTCTGATTTGTAGTACGGTTTAGGTTTGAATGACTTGTTGGTGGGTGAATCGAACTTCCTTTTACCTTGGTCATTGGGAGGAGTTGTAGGAATCCTCTTCTGGATTTCTTTATCATCTTCTAATCTTCTGAACCTCAGTACTCGATTCCGGACCTCGTCCATATTCCTGCAAGGATTCATAACAAAATCATCATAAAAAGGTGAGTTTTTCTGTAATCCCATCTTGAAAGCTTGAACAGCCATGGTGATATCGAGATTAGGGATATCTAAGGATTCTCTGCCAAACTTGTACACATAGCTTCTTAGAGTTTCATCAAATTTCTGTGTTATCCTGTAGAGATCACTAGTTAGTTTTTCAAATGTCCTGCTACATGAAAATTGATTATTGAATAAATTAATCAAGTGAGCAAATGATGTAATTGAATAAGGAGGAACATTGAGTAGCCATTTTAAGGCTTCTCCTGTTAATGTTGAGCCAAATCCTTTGCATAAGAAAGACTCTTTCAGAATAGGATTTGTCTCCATTCTTTTCCTATATTGGGCTACATGCTCTTCGGGATCCGTGGTCCCATTATACAACTTCATGGTGGGAGTTTGGAATCTCTTTGGGATTTCGGCATCGCATATTGGTGGAGCGAATCTGGATATCCTGTGGGTGATTGCAAGTACTTTCGGGATGGGCTTGACTATTCCTGGTACACTTGAGATCATATCCCGAAGTTTCTGGATTTCCTTGGCCACTTGAGGGGATATTCCTGTTTCCTGCGATGAACCAAGGTTAGTAGTATCTAATGGAGAATAATTATAAATGTTAACAGTAAATGGTGTAGGGTGTGATGTTCTAGGGATAAGGATATTGTCCCGGGATATCCCCAGATCTTGGGGTCCTGAAGAAGTTTCGACATTGGTTTGCAAAGGGATAGAGTCTCCAGAATGGTTTCCAGTCATTCCTGATGTTCCAAAATCAAGGACCCTTGGAACTATTGGAGTGGTGGCTTCTGGCTGTTTGTTCTTTTCAGCCTTCAAATTCTCCATTTCCCTGAGAAGTCTTTGGTTCATTCGTTTTTGATCTATCATTTGTTGTTGTACCTATTAAAACATACTCAAAATATCATTGTTAGAGATAAGTACGGGAGTAGAAGTGGTCATCTTTGTTGATGGAGTACTATCAGCAATAAATGTGGTGTTTTTCCCAGAATTGTCAGGTTTCTTCATGAAAACAGGAATCTGTGGAGGTACATTAGTAGTAGCAGAAATAGTAGAAGAAGTGGATCTCGGTTGTGAAGACATTTTTCAATATATTCTTTCTGAAAACGCCTTTAAACAAGGTTTTAATTATAAAAAACACAAGTTTGCCCCACGGTGGGCGCCAAATTGTTTCGGGTAAAAATTAACAAGCTTAACTTTTAGCAAAATCGAATTAGAAAAATGGAGTATTTTGTTTTACAAGCAAATATATCGAGTATACTGAATATATGACCAGAATATCCCCAAATTGAGGATATTTGGGGATATTCTGGTCATATATTCAAAATATCCCCAAACTATGGTCAACCTGACTTTAACAGGGTATGAGAGTCAAGCTAACTATAACAGTGTATGAAAGTCAACCGGACTATGACAGGATATGAGAGTCAATCTGACTATAACAGGGTATGAGAGTCAACCTAACAATAACAGGTATGAGAGTCAACCTGACTATAATAGGGTATGATAGTTAACCTGACTATAACAGGGTATGGAGCCTTGTGTCATCATAAGCCCATTGTTCATATTGGTGACAGTGGATATATGATGTTGATGTTTAAGATGTTATGTGATAAGGTTATGGATTATGTGAACGTAATGATGTTTTATGTTAAGTATGTTTTAACTTACGAAAACATTTACGATGTTTTATGAAAACTAGAACTCACTAGCGTAAACTGACATTTTAGCATGCATGTTAGGTTTAAGCTAAAGTAAGAGGCAGCATGGAGCTTGGGCATCAAGATAGAGAATCTGATGATGTTGGCAATCGTTTATGTTTTAATTCAGAAATTAACTCGTGTTTCACAAAATATGTTTTGATTTTCACTGCTATTTATGAAAGTTTTTATTTTAAGAGCTATGTGTTATGATGAAGACAACCTCTAGGAGGCACCCGGGATTGGGGCCCCACACGTGGGGCAAACTTGTGTTTTTTATAACAAAAACTTTGTTTAAAAGCGTTTTCAAAAGAAATATATCGAAAAATGGCTTCACAACAGAGATCAAAATCTGCATTACCTACTGTTTTTGCTGCTACTACTAATGTATCTTCGCAGATTCCAGTCTTCACCAAGAAACCTGAGAATCCTGGAAAGAAGACTACCATTGTAGCTGAAAGTGTTCCTTCGACGAGGATGACCACTACTGCCCCGGTACTTGTTTCTAACAATGATATTTTGAATATGTTTAAATAGGTACAACAACAAATTATAGATCAGCAACGGATGAATCAAAGACTTCTCGGGGAAACGGAGAGCTTAAAGGCTGAGAAGAACAAGCAAGTTGAAGTTACTACACCAATAGCTCCAAGGATCCTTGATTTTGGAACATCGGGGATGTCCGGAAACCATTCTAGAGACTTTATTCCTATGCAAACCAGCATTGGCACTTTGTCAGGATCCCAAGATCTGGGGATATTACGGGATAATATTCTTATCCCCTGAACATCACTTCCAACTCTCGTTACTGGTAACACTTACAATTATTCTCCGATCGACACTGCTAACTTTGGTTCTTCGCAAGAAACAGGAATAACTCCCCAAATACAGAAACTTCGGGATATGATATCAAGCGTCCCAGGAGTAGTTAAACCTATCTCGGAAGTTTCGGCGATCACTCACAGGATATCCAGATTTGCTCCACCTATATGTAATGTCGAGATCCCGAAGAGATTTCAAACTCCTACCATGAAGGTATATGATGGAACTACAGATCCAGGAGAACATGTAGCCCAATATAGAGAAAGGATGGAGACCAATCCTATTCCCCCACATCTGAAAGAAGCTTGCTTGTGCTAAGGATTCGGTTCAACATTAACAGGAGCAGCCTTGAAATGGCTACTCAATGTTCCTCCTTATTCGATTACATCATTTGCTCATTTGATTAACTTGTTTAATAATCTATTTTCATGCAACAGGACATTCGAAAGGCTAACCAGTGATCTCTACGGGATAACACAAGGACCAGATGAATCTCAAAGGAGTTATGTCAACAAGTTTGGCAGGGAATCCTTAGATATCCCTAACTTGGACATCACTACGGCTGTCCAAGCATTCAAGATGGGATTACAGAGAAATTCACCCTTTTATGATGACTTGGTTATGAATCCTTGCAGGAATATGGATGAAGTACGGAACCGAGCATTGAGATTCATAAGATTAGAAGATGATACGGAAATCCAGAATAGGATTACTACAACACCTACTAATGACCAGGGCAAGAGGAAGCTGGACTCGCCTACCAACAAGTCATTCAAACCCAAGCCATACTATAAATCCGACAACCACAATATCAATTATGTGGATGAAGATGAAGATGATGAAGAATATCCCATGATATATGATTATTGTTTTTCTATAGATATCCCTGAACTAATATGTGCTATGCAGGATTTAGGGGAGAAAGCCAGATGGCCTCCTAAGGATAAGAAGCTTACTGCGAAAGATAAGTCCAAATGGTTTTCATTTCACGAAGACTTTGGACATGTGACAGAGGACTGTATTGCATTGAGGAAAGAGATAAGCTACCTACTTAGTAAGGGCCACCTCAAGGAACTGCTTGGCAAAAGGAAAGAAAGGAGGCAAGATCCCGATGGATTCCCAAAAAGAGTTGCATCCTCACCGAAGGATGCCTAGGTAATAAATTATATCTCTGGTGGATCTGACATATGTGGTACCTCTTATTCTGCAGCCAGAAAACACGCCAAAGAGGCTAAAATGGAGAATGGAGAGAGACCAACAAAGACATCAACCTTAACCACAAAAACGGTGATTTCCTTCGAAGAACAGGACCAATAAAACATTATGGATCCTCATCACGGCGGATTAGTAATTAATTTATATGTTGCTAACCATTATGTCCGCAGGATACTCATCGATGGAGGAAGTTCAGTAAACATCATCCAATTGGAAACACTCAAGAGGATGAACATCCCCGAATCTGAGATAACAACTAAGTCATTGGTTATGGTTGGATTTAGCAGAGAAGCTAAAGCTACTGTTGGAGAAATTAAATTACCAGTATATATCGAGGGGGTAAATTCTATGCAATGCTTTTGTATTATAGATTCCTTGTCCTGTTACAATATCATATTAGGTGGCCATGGATACATGATATGAAGGCAGTCCCCTCAACCTACCATAATTGTGTCAAACTACCTACACCATGGGGAGTGGTGAAAATCAACAATGATTAGCAGGAAGCCAAGGAATTTTATTCATCCTTGATGAAGGCAACAACGAAAACCATCATCAACATAGCAATCAAAGAACAACCTTGGGGATAATCAGGAATCCTGGGAAAAAGAAGTAAAAGAATAACTACTAAATCCCGAGGATCCTGAAACCAAAGTTCTCATAGGAACTCATATCCCCGAGGATATTGAGGAGAAATTGATTTCTTTCTTGAAATCAATAATCTCTACCTTTGCTTGGAAACATGAGGATATGACAAGGATATCCTCAGACGTAATCACACATAAGTTAGGAATAGATAAAAGCTTTAAACCTATCCACCAAAAAAGAAGGAAATTTTCCCCTAAAAGGAATATAATCATCCAAGAGGAAGTGGAAGAACTTCTAAAAGCAAATATGATTAGGAAGTAAAATTTCCAAGATGGCTAGCCAACATACTTGTGGTTCAAAAAATGAATGGAAAATGAAGAGTTTGTGTAGATTACACAGATCTTAACATAGCTTGTCCAAAGGACCCCTTTCCATTACTACACATAGACTCAATGGTAGATGCAACAGCAGGTCATGAAATGCTAACTTTCATGGATGCATCGGCAGGATTCCAGGAAATCCAAATGGAGCCTTCGGATCAAGAAAATACCGTTTTCATGACACCGACAGGGATATATTGCTACACAGCAATGCCATTTGTTGCAAAGAATGCTAGAGCCACTTATCAAAGGCTTGTCAACATGTTGTTCAACGATACGCTGGGGGACACTATGGAGGTATATATCGATGATAGAGTATTCAAATCAAAGATTACCAAGGATCATCTTAAAAACCTTCAGGAATCGTTCGATATCCTGGATCTATATAATATGAAACTTAACCCTTCTAAGTGTCATTTTGGAGTAAGATCAGGAAAGTTTATGGGATATATGGTCACTAAGAGAGGAATAGAGGCCAGCCCAGAACAAATCCAAGCTATCTTGAACTTAAAATCCCCAACAAACGTAAAAGAAGTGTAAAGGTTAACAGGAAGGATAGCTGCACTTAACATATTCATCTCTAGCTCTTCTGAAAAATTCAAAGGATTCTACGATATCCTCAAAAAGAATAAGAAGTTTCGATGGGATGAAGAGCATGAGAAGGCGCTTCGGGAATTGAAAGAATACTTATCCTCACCGCCACTACTTATGAAACCAGAAGATGGTGAACCATTATCACTATACGTAGCAGTTGCCTGAACTACTGTAAGTGCTATATTAGTTAAGCATTATCAAGGATCACAACATCCTGTATACTATGTAAGTAAGAGCCTATTAGATGCTGAGACCAGATATTCTCACCTTGAAAAACTAATCCTCGCTTTAATCATGGTCTCAACAAAACTTAGGCACTACTTTGAAACACATAGGATACACATTAAGACAAACTACCTGATTAAATCTGTGTTAAGGAAACCTGAGCTATCAGGAAGAATGGCTAAATGGTCGGTAAAACTTAGCACTTATGATTTAATTTACGAACCAAGAACATCAATTAAGTCTCAAGCATTAGCAGATTTTAGTAGTGATATTCAATCAGAAGTGGATTCAGAGGTCAAACTTCTGGATGAGGATACTGGTGAATGGACCTTACATACCGATGGAGCCTGAAATGTAAGAGGGATAGGATTATGGATAATACTAAAATCACCACAGGGGGACATAATACCCCAATCTATTAACTGTGAATTCCAAGCAACTAATAATGAAGCTGAATATGAAGCCTTGATAGGAGGAATACAACTAGCTAGGGATATGAACATAAGATATAGTAGGACATTTTTACACTTTCGATATTACGCAAGTTCCTAGGGAAGAGAATGCTGAAGCAGATGCATTAGCAAACCTCGCATCATCTCTTAAAATCTCTGATGATATCAGTATCTCTATCCTACATATCCTAAATCCAGCAATAGACATGGAAGATTCGAATCAAATTCTTGAACCAAAGAATGTTTATACACACAAAATATCCTGGATTACCCCTATCAGGGATTATCTCCAAACAGGAAAAATACCGGATGAATAAACAAATCCTAGAGCTTTTAAAGCTAGAGTATCCAGATACACAATCATTCGGAATACCCTATATAGAAAATCAGTAGATGGTCCATTTCTAAAGTGTTTAGAAAAACCAGAAAGTCTTAAGGTAATGTAGGATATTCATGAAGGAGATTGTGGGAATCACACTAGGGGCAGAGCATTACTTTCAAAAATCCTAAGAACACGATATTTCTGGCCCACTATGAGAAAGGACACGATGTCCTATTCCCAAAAATGTGATGCTTGTCGAAGCCATAGCAGCATTCTTCATCAACCAGCTGAACCTTTGTATCCGATAGCTTCACCATGGCCATTCATGAAATGAGGAATGGATATAGTAGGTAAGTTACCAAAAGCACCAGGGAAGGTGTTCATGCTAGCCATGACCGATTATTTTTTGAAATGGATTGAAGCTGAAGCCTTCGTATAGGTTAGAGAAAAAGAAGTAATTTCATTTATAAAGAGAAATATCCTGACCAGATTCAGGATACCCACCGAGATAACCTACGACAAAGGGTCTCAGTTCATCGGCAAAAGAACTACAAATTTTTGTGAAGCTTGGGCCATAAAAATGATTACTTTTACACCTGTACATCCTCAAGCTAACGGTCAAGAAGAATCAAGCAATAAAATTATCATAAACAATCTCAAAAAGAAGTTGGGATCCAAGAAAGGAAAATGGGCTGAAGAACTCCCATTTGTCCTATGGGCAGATAGAACAACCATAAAGAATGCTACTGGTCAGACATCATTCTCATTAGTATTCGGTTCTGTACCTGTACTCCCAACTGAGATGATTATCCCTACCGCGAGAACAAGTCTACAGACTATAGAAGCTAACAATGAAGTATTATCTCAGGATATAGATACTATCGACGAAATTAGGGATATTGCAAAAATTAGGATGGTCGTTTATCAGCAAAAGATGGCTATATCCTACAATAAGAATATAAGGATCAGAAGATTCCAAATTGGAGATTTGGTTCTGAGAAAAGCATTCCAGAATACCACCAACCCGACAGATAGAAAGCTTGCCTCAAAATGGGAAGGACCCTATAAAATTGAATCCGAAGCTGGAAAGGGGACATACAAGTTAACCACTATGGAAGGTGAACCTCTTCCAAGGGCATGGAATGCCATTCATCTTAAAACCTACTTTATATGGTTTTTATTGCCATGAAATATTTTTATGATCTTATATACCTACACTTATATCTTGATATATTCTTAAAATATTTTGACACTAACTCAAGCATCGGATGGCATTAGGATGCATGATGCCTACCTTTGCAAAAATATTGGTGTATATCATGTATAGGTGGAGAAGAAACAAGGCTATATGTCTGTCTAATCCCAAGTTTTTACCTGAAATCAAAACTTGATCAAGACCCCCGTAGAGACTATATGTCTGGTTGCGAAGTTTAGACCTAAAATCAAAACTATGTAGAAGACCCATGCAGAGACTATATTTTTGGTTGCAAATTTTTGACCTGAAATCAAACTCAAGGGACTTTTGTCTCTGAAATAAACTAAGGTTCATACACCCTCGCCAGTAGCGCACGTATATCCTATTATAGTCCGAGGTAATGGGACCAGTACACGCATGAGTGGCTGGCAATTTCATTATCAAGGGCTATAATCTTGGATCCTTTGAATTATCCTGGTGTAGTTTGAGATTTTGGGACCAGTACACACATGAGTGGCTGACAATTTCATTTTCAAATACTATAACCAGGGATCATCTGAATTATAGCACTCGTATGCTATACAACCGGGCGTTGTCGCCAGTATCTTAGGCCTTAGTCGCCAGTATCTTCGGCCTTAGTCGCCAGTATGTTCGGCCTTGTCGCCAGTATCTTCGGCCTTAGTCGCCAGTCTAACCGGCCTTGTCGCCAGTATATTGGGTTTATCCCAATTTTTCTTGTTTTTTTGAACATGTGCAGGAACAGACTTTCAAGAATATTCCGGGATATCACATATACCTACAACATACCTACGGATATTGAGGTATATTACTATTATTCTATTTTAACAGGGATAAAGAAGGCTTCGGGAATAAATCCACTATTCCAAGGAGTTAGTATTTATTTCTTAACCGATTTAGTATTTTACAATGATCCTTATTTCTGATTAGAAATATGCCCTTAGAAAATAGTCATAATAAAAATTTTCACCTTATAAACATTTTCACTTAAAAATATCTAATCTTCTTAACAAAATCTTATAAGGATAATGCGTATATATGTGCCGAATATCCTTAGAAAATACATTAACCAAATAATAAAAACGATATTAATATTCTTAACTTACTTATAATCACAATCCCGAGAATTTTCTTAAGTGTTCATTACTTATAAATATCTATTAGCAAAAATATTCTGAAACACCTTAAGGAAAATCATAATAATATTTACAAAACATAAATATTTAACACACCAAAGGCAAGTATCGTTAATACTTATTAAATTTCAAATTCAATAAATCAACAGATATTTGAAATAGTCTTAAAATATTTCTGATACTCAGAGATATACTAGAGCATAAAGCAAAATATATATATATATATATATATATATATATATATATATATATATATATATCCCAACGACATTAAAGATATTTTGAATTATCATCAAAGATAACTGAAAACAAAAAAATTAACTATTACATAAAGTTAGTATATTAGGCTTTGCCATGTAAACACATGGTCCCTCCACCCAATATACTGAGATTGTCAAACAAGAAACTAAGGATATTTAGGCTTCGCCATGTAAACACATGGTCCCTCTACCTAAACATCTTGAAATAGTCTGTCCATCTTGGGACTTTACACCACAACATTGTTTAAAAACAAAACATCATAAAAAGAGCCACAAATAAGATGGGCTCAGACCTTATCAACTCTATCTTCATCGCCCATCGCCACCTCACAACCAGAACCTGCACCAGCACTCATATCCTCGCCCTCTGCCGCCTTGCTTGTCTCCACCACACTAGCCGTCTTCGCCACTGACGCGTCAAAAGCCTCCGCCACATCCTCGGTCAAGCTGGTCAGGATCTTGGCACAGTCAGAAAGATCCTTCCCCAAAAGTCTGCTCCCTCCTGCTTGGACTTCTCTGCCATTTGAATTTTTGCTTTGAGGATAGCAATTGCAACTGACTTTTTGGTACCCTCAATAATATCCTTGACTTTCAGCTTGTGGGCATCATTATTGTCCTTGACCAGCTTCTTTAATTTTTGGGCCTCCTTCTCGTAGTGGCAGCTTTGGTGACAACAATCTTTTTCTGATCTTCTAGATCTTCAATTTGCTTTTCAAAAGCTTCCTTATCACTAACAATCTTACAGATACCCTACAAAAATGACAATATAGCCAAAATATCAGAAGAGGATCCCGAAGACAACTTTTTGAAGAAGATCAGCAGCAGGGAAATCAGGAATGACATCCACATTAATAGGATCTGCGCCTTTACCTGTCACACCCCCAAAATCCCACTCGTGGTGTCAGTCCACGTGGGTGTGACGTGGCCAGAATCACAGCTCATGGTCATATAGAACAACTCTATGTGCGTTTCAAATACACAGTTTGACATATAAGTAACAAAATAGTTTGCAGCGGAAACGTTTAATATTGCAGTGGAAAAAATAAGTTTACATATGCAGCGGAAATATAAATTTCAGACACTATGATGTTTAATACAATACATAATCCAAAATAAATATTGTTTGAATGAAAGACATAAATAAATGTATGCGGGTCCTATGCTCGGTTCCCTACGTGCATTCCTGAATTCCGTTGTGGCTAGTTACCTAAGAATACAAGTTTAGAAAAAAAGTGTCAACACAATGGTTGGTGAGTTCATAGGTTTTGATATATACATAGTAGTAGGAAAACATGTGTCATGATGTTTATCATAATGTTAGTACTGAGCCCTAAGCTCCAAGTGTCAGTGCGTCACTACCGAACTAGACTTGTTTGTCCTTGCCTTCGCTATGTCTCGTAATTACATAGCAAGTTAGGTCAGAGTTTCACGGGTTATGACCTCCAGTCAAGATTGTGCCCCATGGGGTTAGTCACACCCAAACGGATCCATTCAAACCTACCACGTTGTTCGTACATTAACGGTAAGACTTTGTGAGGGCTTGTTACGAGTTCAACAATTAAGGTTTGTCAAATAAACCAGCATACACTAAAATTGTTTGTACAGTAATAATGTTTGACTCGATTCAACTTGTATTCTCCCCTATTTGAAAAGTTTGAAAAGAGTAAAGAGGGGCCGTAAACTCACCTTAGTGAAAGTAAGAGAATGCAAGCGTAAGCTCCTTCGTTGCAGAGTGGTCGGTCACCGGCTACCTATATCATATACCATACGTGAATTCGTGTAAGTGACCGTACTCGTATTCGTGTTAGTGCTCGTGTTTGTGCCCAACAACCCTCGGTTGTTCATGTTTGTCTGTGTTGGTCCACAATGACCGTGTTTGATCATGTTGGTCCACATTGACCATGTTTGACCATGTCAAGTCAACGACCCGTTGGTGAACTGTGTGTCGGTTGTGAATTGTGTAACATTTGTGTTATTGCTCGTCGTGTGCAAAACGCGCAAGTCGCGTCTATTGACAACTTACTATTTATAGTAAGTTTCCATTTATGGAAAGTTTCACAAAACATAACGTTTTCAAAGTTCTAGCATGCTCGTGAAGTCCTACGTGATCATGTTAACACATAGCACATTATCATGCGAATCAAGTAAGTCACGTAAGTCACGTTTGCGTACAAAAGTTTCCTAAAACGGAAAGTTTCCATATCTAGCATGTGTGATATCGGAAACCACCTATCTTAGAATACAATCATCATAGTGAAACATGTTAAACCACTTAGCATGTTCAAAACATACAAAACATTCATAAGTCAATATTTCTAAAAATAAAGTTACTATAAATAGTAACTATGACTATTATCATACAAATGACCATTCTAATCAACCCTAGGCCATTTTTATAACACATATCATCATATAAAGCTATTTAACATCATCAAATCATGTTCATCTAGACACAATCATCATCTACAAAGAGTTGGTCCACCAAAGTTACTAAAAATAGTAACTCGGTCAAATATGACCATAATCAAGATCTGAATAACATTTCAAGCATCCTAATCATCAAAACATCATCCAAATAACAATTTCATATACATGCATGATCACATTTCATCCCATATCAACAAAATGTAACTAAAAAGTTACTATAAATAGAAAGATCATTAAAAACCCATAGTTTTGCCATTCTAACAAGATTTAATCATGTAATAGACTTCCAATATCATCAAGAAACACGTTTTAACAATCAAAATCATCCCACATGCCATGGATCACACATGCATGTGGGTTTTTCAATTGATAATGACCATATCATAACATCTCTACATACAGAATCTCATATATCGTCACAAATCATCATTATATCACCTTAGATCATCAATAACAGTAGTTTCATCAATAAACCCAGATTCACACATCATAAAATTCGTGCATGTGAGCCTAGTGAGCTTGCATGTGGGTTTTAACCCTTGCATGTGTGTGTATTGATGTGTAGAGAGCATTTTAGCCATGGAATTACCTCAAATGCTCCAAGAACTGTTGATTGATGATGATAGCAGCCTCCAAGACCTCTGGATAGCTTGCTCTCAGCAGAAACGAAGTGGTGATGGTGGTGGATGGTGACCTAGGAAGCTTCCTTCAAAGTTCTTGAGCTTCATGCTCCCCTCCAATGGCTTCCTATGGATGTTCTTGGGTGTAGCAGAGGTGGCTGGAGAGGATAGAGTCGGATTATGGCGTGCAAGATCGAACAAAATGATTGTGGGGGGTAGAGTAGCCATAATGTTCTTGGTTTTATAAAGATTTGGCGTCTGGATATCGTCGCGTACCGCTAAGAGGGCTCCAGATTCTCTCAGCGTACCGCGATGGATTTCGGGATTCAAATTCTCCCGGAACTCTTTGCGTACTGCTATGGGACCTCTTAAGGGCCATCGCGTACCGCGATGGGTCCCTGAAGAGACCAATAGGCCCAGTTTTATGGGTTTGATCCGTTCGTTGTCGTTTTCACGATTTCGAACTATCGTTTGGCCTTGTTTGAACTTCCAAGTTCAATGTTTGAGCATTTCGTGAGGTTTCGAGTGTTTTGTTACACGATGTGCTAAACGTTCATCAACGTTTGTGTGTTTTGACACGTGTGTGCGGTTTCTTGATAATTCCTCGAATTATCTTGTTGTGTGTCAGTGTTCGTACTGTCGTGCCACGTGTCACACTAAATTAAACTAATTCTAGTGCCACGTGCACAAATAATCATTTAAATAAATAGTAAGCTGACCTGGAATTTACGGGGTGTCACATTACCCTTTTTGGAGGCCTTGGTTGAGCGGGTGTGCATGATCCTCGCCCTGGGAGCAACGTGGCTAGTCTTTTCTTTCTTAATGGTGAGAAAACCACTAAGATCCTCGAGATCAAAGGCGGACTCTAGGAAACAAAAAATAAAATAAGAACCATAAATTAAATCAACACCAACTAACCTATGCGAATGAAAAAAGGTAAAACCTGATGTCATTTGGGCTTGGGATTGTTGGGAAGATGCACTCTGGTCTGGGGATATATTAGGGATATCTGCTCTTAGTGATATTCCAAAATTCCTCTCCCTTTACTTTATCTGCAACAGGGCTTGGACCTTCTGCTCTGTATCCTCACTCTCTATGACCAACGATTCAAAATTTGGTACTAAAAATAAATCACAAAAACAAATATTTCATACCTTATATTTTTCCTACCTTTTATTTTCCCACATGCTTTTCCCACTATTTGTTTTCTCCAGCTTTTAAATATTCCCCCTTTTTTCAAATGGATGCTGCCTTTATATAACTGTTGTATATGTTACATCAATGTGTTACATATATGTAGCAGGAACCCTGCCTTCACCACCGGTTGAAATCAATGTGTTACATATATGTAACAGGAACCCTGGCTTTATATAACTGTTGTATATGTTACATCAATGTGTTACATATATGTAACATTGTGTTACTCCGGTTAAAATCCCAGACGCCGACGGTGTCGAACCGCCACCAACGCCAGCACCACGAACACTGCCTTCACCACCGGCGATTGGTTAAACGGTGGGAACTCCGGCCTCTGGAGAGCTGAATCTGGATTGTTGAGAATCCACCAGATTTTCAGGCAAAAACGCTATCAAGGAAGCGACAACAACCTGATTAATTTATCAACAGGTAGGTTGTTATACTCTATTAAAATGGTCTGCGATTTTTTTTGGGAGGAGGAAGGTGGAACCACAAACGTCGATGTAGAGGAGGACGACGGTGGAAACTTGGTCGGCGATGGAAATCCTAATCAAGGATGAAACGATGATATTTACAACACGTAAGCTGTTATGTTCTATTAACAATTTTTTAATCGATACCTTTTGATTAAATTTGAGGTTTTTAGGCAAAAACGTTGATCTTTCATTTAGGGATATGACATCCAATGAGACTACTACCAGTGATATTGTCGGTAATTCGTGACTACAATGGATAAGCATATACTTTTAGCACATTCATTTTCCGAATTGATCATTTAATACATTTTTGTATTATGTTACATCAAAGTTACATAATTTATAATTATTTCAGTTATATATTTTTTATTTGTATTATGTTACATCGAAGTTGCATGATTCATTATGCAAATGGTGATTTTTGTTGGTATTGTATGAAAAAATTGTAACGAGTATTGTCAAGAACAATTAATTCTAAGGTCATAAGATTTTAATTTATATTTATATTTTAAATTAGTGATAAGCATATATGTTACATTTAATGGTTATAAGCATTTATGTAACACATGTAAGTATGTGAAATTTAATACAATAAGTTGGTATGTAGCAAAGTGTTAGATATATGTAATAAACATATAATTTAGAATGACTCTTTGAAATATCTATCTTTTAATATATTTTGCATAATGTTACATCAAAGTTACATCATTGAAAACTATTTCAGCTACGTACTTTTTATTTGTATTATGTTACATCGAAATTACATGATGAAACGGTGGGAACTCCGGCGGGAGATGTCGTGATGGGATGAATCAAGACTGGTGGTTGTGTGGAGAGGGGGATTCCGACTAATTATGTAACGTGGTTCAATTTTATTAATTTTATATATGTAGCCAATTGTTACATTGACGTTACATAAAAATTACATATATGTAATTTTAACATCTATGTAACACATATATATTCCAACAAAAAAAATATGGTTATACTAACTTTACATATGTAATTTGCATGTAAACATGAGCTTAAAAATATTTGAGCAAAAAAAGAAAACAAAAAAATAATACAAATTATGAAATATTGACCAAAATATAAAATTTGTAACATGATACTCTAGATACACTAACTTTACATATGTAACAATAACGTAACATAATGAAATGTTATATAATGTAACATTAAAAAAATTAAAACAGTATAACAAGTCCGTCGAGATGTAACATAAACATAACTTGAGTGTTAGTTTATATAATATTGGATTATAAGTATATGATTGTATAAAATATTACTAACATAAGTAAACGTGCCTCTGCTTGAGCCTCTAAAGATAAAGGCACATGAACACCATAAAAAAATTTCGATTATACATAACATTGTTATGAAATAATATACAATTTTTTTTATTTAAATATAACGAAATGCAAAATTCGGATATTTATTATGAAATTATGGGGGGGCGATATTTAAAAAATAATTTTTTTTTGTTTTTCAATGTAAATTTGAACACCGTACCTCAATACAAAAAAATGGTGGGAAAAATAAAAAGATTGGAAATATTTACAAATTAAACTTTTTGTTATTGAGCTTTAAACACCGTAACATTGATGTAACACGACAACAATTATGATGTAACACGACAAATGCTGGGAAAAAAATGTGGGAAAAATAAAAGGTGGAAAAATAAAGTGTATGAAATATTTTAAAATTAAAATCTTTTGTTTTTAAGCTGAAATAAAAAAAACGTAATTTTGATGTAACACGACAGCAGTTGTATACTATAAGGAAAATACGAAAAGTTTCATGTGACAAAATTTCTGGTGGGAAATCAAAGAGGGGAAATATTTAAAAAGTTGGGGAAAACAAATGGGGGAAAAAGGTGGGAAAAATAAAAGGTATGAAAGATTTAAAAATTAAAATCTTTTGTTTCTGAGGTGAAATCAAAAAACGTAAGTTTGATTTAACACGACATCAGTTGTATACTATAAGGAAAAGACGAAAAGTTTCATGTGGCAAAATTTCTGTTGGGAAATCGAAGGAGGGAAATATTTAAAAAGTTGGAGAAAACAAATGGGAAAAAAAGATGGGGAAAATAAAAGGTGAAAAAATAAAATGTGGGAAAAATAAAAGGTATGAAATATTTAAAAATTAAAATCTTTTGTTTTTGAGCTGAAATCAAAAAACGTAATTTTGATGTAACAGGACAGCAGTTGTATACTATAAGGAAAAGATGAAAAGTTTCATGTGGCAAAATTCTGGTGGGAAATGAAATGGAGAAAATTTAAAAATTAATTTCTTTTGTTTATTATTTAAATTTGATGAGTGAGAAGGTGTTAATTAATAAAATAAAAGGTATGAAATATTTAAAAATTTAATTATTTTGTTTTTGAGCTGAAATTGAACACCATAATTTTATTGTAACTCGACTGTAATTATATGTATAGGGAAACTATTAAAAATTTAAATTAAAAGGGGGAATATTTAAAAAATAATTTCAGTCAAAACAAAAATGGTGAGAAAATCAAAGGGTGAGAATATTTAAAAAGATGAGGAAAACAAATGGTGGGAAAAATAAAAGGTGGGAAAAATAAAACGTATAAAATATTTAAAAATTAAATTATTTTGTTTTAAGCTGAAATTGAACACCATAACTTTAATGTAACACGACAGCAATTATATACAACAAACAAGTTTTTAAAATTTTTCAATTCAACAAAATTTTCTGGTAGAAAAGTAAAAGGAGGAATATTTAAAATTTTATTTCTTTTGCTTATTATTTAATGATGAGAGAGCAGGTGCTAAATTAATAAAATAGTAGGTGATAGTACAAATTGAGTAAAAGACTATAATGCCCTTGTATTTAATAATGTCAGTAAAAAAAATAATGATGTGGCAAATTGTGGACCAAGTATTGTGTTTTTGAAGTTTGCACATCTCAAGTGGGTTTCTAATATATGCATGTCATATATATGTATATATGGGATTGTTCCATTGTTAACCCTCCCTTATAACGTTAACCCGTTAACCCTGCGTTTTTTGCCCGAATCTTTGTTTTTTTTGTCATGGTTTTATTATACATAAATAAGGGGGTTTCTTTTTTGTGTTTTTGCTAATTCATCACCGTTTAGAAATTAAATCAAAATGTAAGTAAGTGTAAGTTTCTTACACTTACTTACATCAGATAGTGTAACTTAAACTTACAATTGATTTAATTTCTAAACGGTGATGAATTAGCAAAAACACAAAAAAGAAACCCCCCTATTTATGTATAATAAAAACCATAAAAAAAACAAAGATTCAGGCAAAAAATGTGAGGGTTAACGGATTAACGCTATAAGAGAGGGTTAACATTTGAACCTCTTCATATATATATATATATATATATATATATATATATGCAAAAAAACCGGTTTACCAAAATAGTAACATGTTGAAACCAATTCAAGAACCACTTATTTGGATTGGTTACTGGAATAGTTAAACCGTCGATTGAAACCGGTAAGACCTCAACCAAAAGCCTGGTTACAGATAGATTAAAGTAGAATTGATTTTTGACCGGTTTTAGCTAAAAAAAGCCGTTTTTTCCCGCTGGGTTAAAAATAGTCATTAGAAACTTATTAATAACCGGTTAACCAATCAAAGTATTTTTCAAAAAAATAGTTGTTTATAGCCGATTTTAACCATTTTCTTGGACCATTTTTCCCCATTCGTTAGTATACTCATGTAGTAGGGTTATGGATTGAGCACACAACTTCTATGTCTTCAACACTAAAAGAAATGCCATATAAACTCTTAAAAAAACACTCAAAACACTCTTTCCAATCTCAAATCTTTATAAAATTTTGAAATGATAAGCTTAAGAAGTGCTCAAAGTTTTGTCGTTGGTACTTCTTCCTCTACTAAACCATGGTTGGGAGACTCAAATCTACAATGAGAAACAAAAACCTTTTTCAATATTTTGTATTTTGCGAAGTTACGAACAACGTCGATAAGGCTCTATGCAAATTTATGCAAATTCAAAAATGATAGTGATTTTGCACCAATGTAAGGTTTTAGTATTTTTCACATTTGTCACTGAAAATTGGCAAAAACTTACACAATGCAAGATCACTTACACTTTTGGATGTGGATATACACATAAAAGAAAAAATTCATGTATATATACTAATAATTATGAAAAGAAAATAATAATTTGAATTGATATTGACAAGTTATTACGTTTATTATAATTGGAGCCATATACATTTAAGGATGACAATAGGTCGGGTTCGGAACATGTTTTTGTAATCCCAACCCCAGACACGATTATTTTGTCCCATAACCTACCCAAAACCCATAGGGTATCTACCGGGTATTTACCGTCGGGTATTGGGCATTCACACGTGTCACACCCCGAGCCGGCGGGGTAGGATCGAGTTTCCCCGACGGGCGGAAGGTTCCCGGGGCGCGATATCGAGAATGATAATCGAAGTGATCAGATTGTTTACATTGCACATGATATAAATGAGAAATGCTAAATATAATAGAATTACAAAGTTAAATTACAGCAGTATCGTTTATAATTTAACAATGTAAATCTATTGTAAAACATCAATAAATGACTATCTTGTATTTACACAAGATATACAAAATAATTTGTATCATGATGTCTTCAAAAGTATGCAGATCCAAAATACTAGTCTTCTATATGAAGTCCTAGTCCAAAAGAAATGACTTCCTAATTAACCTGTTCGTCACCTGAGAAGTCATGCAAAAATAAAAGTCAACACATGGTTGGTGAGTTCATATAATTTAGTATTTGGAAATGATTTGAAAATGACTCGAAAATGATTTGAAAACCTCCTTTGGTAAAGACCCTAACCTCACTAACTCCACATGTATCATCCAGATCGGTATGCTTATGTATAGGGCATACCCCTGAGTCGAGGCTACAACCCCGCCCAGACGCCATCCCACCACATACTAATCCGCATAGGACATTGTTGTTAATGATAATTAGGCATTTTTACCCTACCATTTACCCATGACTCTTCTGTTTGTTGTCCCTGTCATTACAATCATTTGAAATCCATGTTGATTTCACACGTTCATCACACAATATGATCAACCACACAATTGTATAAACAGTTATAAATGCTTAATTAAACAAATAAGTAAACATTTACTAAAATCTAAGTCCTTATGATTGGGGCCTGTGATCATACTCGAGTAGACTAGTCTGTCAATCTAGGTACTTAGTAGTTAGGGAAACTGTAAATATCCTCAAACATACGACCTACAAGTCAAACGGTCTAGCTAGGACTTCTTGAAATGCAGGATTTTATGTTTCGTCAATGTTTTTGGCGTATGCTATCTCTGATATTTCCCAGACTTTCCCTTGAAAATGATTTATTGATTCGTCTGATTATGCCACAAGATGTACTTGATGTGTTGATCATAGAATACAAAATTCATTGATCGGTTGTACACTTGATTCATTGTTCAACAAACACTTGGTTTGTAGAACATTGAATGTTGTCTTTGCAAAGATTGTTTTGTTGATGTCTTGATGTCCCACACTTGTTTTGTCAAAATGTTTGATTTGATTCTTTGGATTCACCCACACTTGTTTTGTCAAAATGTTTGATTCGATCCCTTGAATTCACCCACACTTGTTTTGTCAAAATGTTTGATTTGATCCCTTGAATTCACCCACACTTGTTTTGTCAAGATGTTTGATTTGTTTGAAATGTTTTGATTTGTTGAAAAGTTTAGTTTAACTCGATTGTTCACTTAATATATAAGTAAATCGGTTAGTAAACCTGCATAAAATCTTCCTAGACATGGTCTAGGATAACATTTATATATATGTAAAACATATAAATTTAAAAGCATTAAAGTAAACAATTTAAGTAAACAGTTTACGCATGCTTCTCAGCCCCGCGTTTTAAAACAAAAATGTTAGTAAAGGGGCAATGAACTCACCTGTGTTGATGTCTAATGTACTATCACAGAATGCGCACTCTTGTTTGTAAGCTAAGTATCTTCGGTTCTTGAGTTATTTTATAAGAATTCGAATATAATAAGTACGCGTAATAGTCGTTGTGCCTACGGTTTGGTCTTGTTGTGTGTGCAACTAAGTGTCTTAATACTAGGTGCATCTAAGATCTAACCTATCTTAGTTACCCTTGTGTGACCCCAAATCCCATGTTTATTGTAATAACTTACTTTTATATTTTAGAAAATTTCGGCAGAGTTTCCTTTGTTTTTAAAGCAATTCCAGACAATTAAATTGTCTATTTTACAACAAAATCCCAATCAATTAAATCAAAGTAAGTAATTAAATCAAAACACTACAATTCACTTCCAATTAAACCAATATTAAGTCAAAATCATTTAATGAAATTTAATAAGTTAAAAATAAATAAATGAGATTTTATTAGAATCTCATTACTTGAGTTTAATAAATGATTTAATACATGATGGGCTTACTTAAGCCTCATTGGGCCCACTTAGGCCCAGTTGAACTTCTTTGATTTCTACTTGATTCCCAACTTGTGTTTTTGATTCCCATGAGCTAGTAACCCTTTTAACCTAGTTGTTAAACAATTTTATGTTCAACATTTATTTCTACATGCGCATGCATGACTAGGGTTTCCTCCTTGTTTATGCAAACACACATGTACATATGATTGATCCACATGCACTCATTGCATGCAACTTATATGATCAACTTCTCATGAAATGGCTAGATTTAATGGTTCACTATCCGTTTCCTAAGTTATAGCATTTATCTCCTTGATCCTAGTCCATAATAACCACATTAAACAATCCCTAAGTTCGACAGATGGCCCAGGGCAGCGAACCTATGCTAAACCGGCCAAAGGTTCGGCTCTAATGGAGGTTAAACGAACCTATGTGTTCCAGGTAGGGTTCGGCTAACACTTTGAATCCAACGAACCCTTAGGGTTCGGCTCATAGTTCGGCTAAGTTGGCGACATATAGGGTTCGGCCATGCAAGGTTCGCGTATCCTAGGTTCGTGATGCTATGGTTCGTTGCATGCTACTAGATTCGGCCTAGAATGGTTCGTTCACAGGTGGTTACGGGGTTCGTTGCAGGCCCTGCAGGTTCGTTGCATACAAGACAGGGTTCGGTGCCCAGAAGGCCACAGGTTCGTTACAGGCCCTGCAGGTTCGTTGCAGGGTTCGTACATGGTTCGACCATCCATGAGAAGGTTCGGCTGGTTCCTACCCTCTCAAGAAGGTTCGGCCGGCTGTATGCATCCACGAACCTGTATGTTCAACTCTTTTCTCGATCAAATCTGTTACAACACAAGTCCCTAGCTTCTTCAAGTTGCTCACGTGATTCATCTAGGTGTTTTAAGTGTTTAATACCGGTTCTAATCAAGGTACATCGTGAGTTCGTGAAAACCCTATAAAACCGAAAATAAAATGAATATTTACCTTAGATTTTGTGGATGAAAGCTCACAATACTTGTACTCTTGAAATCTACACGATGAGAGGAACGTCTTGACGCCTAGAACACTTGAATCCAACAAGATTTAAGCCTCCAAAACTTAGAAAGAAGATGGTTTTCTTGTGAAAAAGTAGAGAGAGAAGGGGAAAAACGAGTTGAGAGAGAGAAGAGGGTAAATGGTGGTGGTTGTGGCATTTATTGTTCCCATTTAATGTGGAGACAATACCCGGTCGTTCGATCTCGTTTGGTTTCGCGTAACGTGTCGGTTTCGCGTGGTTTTCGCGGTAAACGATACGATTATAAAATAGAATTTATTTAACTATTCCAGGTTGTGATTCCTAATAAATTAACTAATATCTCCTATTTATTAAAAATTTAAAACAAAATTAACTGTTTAAATCGAAATGTACGGTCGTCGCGCGTATGCGTTCGAGTCGTCACCCGTACGAACACGGCGATAACTATACTTTTCAACCTTGTTTTCTAATTATAGAATATCATTCAGAACGTTAAACTTTCAGATATATTCGGACAGATCGTCACCTATACGAATAACCCGTCAATTTAGCATTCACATAACAATATTCGTGTGTTTTGTTCTATAAAACCTCACATACGTTTATACATATTAATTCCTAAGCAAATAATCACATAATGGTTCTGTGTTGCCAGATAATTATCCGACTCAAGAACCGTTGTTCTGAACTGTGTTTCTGTTAAATGTGTCTGAAACTGTTCTATGACAACTCACCATGATAATGATAAATGATATGAATATGAAAATTACTGAAATGTGTATGATTCATACCTGCTTTACTGTTCATGTACTGCAGAGATCACTCTTCCGGTAACGGTTCCGGCACTGATGTTACAGTCTCCCCTTGTTAGAGAAATTTCGTCCCGAAATTTAACAGTTGTTATCGGGTACAGCTTCCTCTTCAAACAGTTGGGATACTTTAACTTCATGTGATCTTCACGTTCCAAGTGAACTCGGGCCCGCGTCTTGAATTCCATCGAACCTTTACAATAGGAATACGGCTTCGCCTCAGTTGTTTAACCTTGCGATCCATAATCTCTAAAGGTTCTTCAATGAAATGTAACTGTTCATCGACTTGAATCTCTTCGATTGGAATGACGAGAGACTCGTCAGCAAGGCATTTCTTTAAGTTTGAGACGTGAAACACGTCATGCACACCACTGAGTTCATCTGGTAATCTCAGTCGATAAGCTACAGGACTTATACGTTCGATTATCTCGAACGGTCCCACGTATCGTGGTGCTAATTTGCCTTTCTTTCCAAAGCGTACAACGCCTTTCCATGGGGATACCTTCAACATTACACGATCTCCCACTTGGAATTCCAACGGCTTGCGCCGTTTGTCGGCGTAGCTCTTTTGTCTGCTCCTTGTTGCTTGTAGTCTCTTTGAATCTGAGCTATCTTGTCAGTGGTTTCTTGGATTAGTTCTGGCCCAGTTATTCGGTTATCTCCAATTTCAGTCCAACAGATCGGTGATCGGCATTTCCGGCCATAAAGAGCCTCGAATGGCGCACATCCGATACTGCTGTGGTAACTGTTATTGTAGGAGAACTCGATCAGTGGCAAAATGGGAATCCCAATTCCCACCGAAGTCTAACACGCAGGTTCTTAACATGTCCTCTAGGGTTTGAATAGTACGTTCGCTTTGACCATCCGTTTGTGGGTGGTAAGCTGTACTCAGATTTAACTGTGTCCCTAAAGATTTCTGCAATGATTTCCAGAACCTTGATGTAAATTTGCTGTCTCTATCAGAAATAATAGACAATGGCACACCGTGGCGTACCACTATCTCATTGATGTACAACCTTGCCAGTTTATCCATTGTGAAGGTCTCACGTATAGGCAAGAAATGAGCAGATTTTGTTAAACGGTCAATGATCACCCATATTGTATCGTGACCACTGGAAGTGCGGGGTAGCTTGGTAATGAAGTCCATAGCTATTTGTTCCCACTTCCAGAGTGGAATCTCAGGCTGCTCCAATAGACCAGACGGTCTCTGGTGTTCTGCCTTTACCTTCGCACACGTAAGACACTGTCCGACATACTCGGCTATGTCTTTCTTCATTCCCGGCCACCAATAAAATCCACGCAAGTCTTGGTACATTTTATCAGCGCCTGGATGGACAGAGTATTTAGTCTTGTGTGCTTCATCAAAGATAAGTTTCCTCAATTCATCTACCGCAGGGATCCATATACGTTCCTTGTAGTAGATCATTCCATCGGACCTCGTGTCGAACTGTTTCTCTGCTCCGCAATCAAGTTCCCTCTTCAGATTACCTCGGTCAAGTGCTTCTTGTTGTGCTTGAACAATCTTGTCACTTAAACTGGTCTGCACGGTTATCCCCATTGCTCTAACACGTAGGGGTTTGACCCGTTCCTTCCGGCTCAAGGCATCAGCTACAACGTTCGCCTTTCCCGGATGGTATTTGATCACACAATCATAATCATTCAGAAGTTCAACCCAACGGCGTTGTCGCATGTTGAGATCCTTCTGATCAAAGATGTGCTGTAGACTTTTGTGATCAGTGAATATGGTACACTTGGTGCCATATAAGTAATGTCTCCAAATCTTCAACACGAAGATTACAGCTCCCAGTTCAAGATCATGAGTAGTGTAATTCTTCTCATGAATCTTTAACTGTCTTGATGCATAGGCTATGACTTTGTCCCGTTGCATTAACACACAACCGAGTCCCTGATGGGAAGCATCGCAGTACACAACAAAGTCATCACAGCCCTCTGGGGAGATAGAATTGGAGCATCACATAGTTTCTGTTTCAATGTCTGAAAAGCATCTTCCTGTTTCTGCTCCCAGACAAACGGTTCGCTTTTCTGGGTTAGCTTAGTGAGAGGCAAAGCTATCTTAGAAAAGTTTGAGATAAACCTTCTGTAATAACCCGCCAATCCCAGAAAAGACCGTATCTCCGTCGGTGTCTTCGGAGTGTCCCAATTCTTTATCGCTTCAATCTTGGCAGGGTCTACATGAATTCCCTCGCTGTTGACCACATGACCCAGAAATTGAACTTCTCTTAGCCAAAACTCACATTTGGAGAATTTGGCATAGAGTTTCTCTTCTTTCAACAGCTCCAAGATCTTTCTAAGGTGTTGCTCATGTTCTGTTTTGGTCTTGGAATAAATCAGTATGTCATCAATAAAGACAATGACAAACTGATCCAAGTACGGCTTGCACACTCGGTTCATGAGATCCATGAAAACCGCTGGTGCATTTGTCAATCCGAAGTGCATCACCATAAATTCATAATGCCCATACCTTGTTCGGAAGGCCGTTTTCGGTATGTCTTCATCTTGAACTCTCAACTGATGATATCCGGACCGCAAGTCAATCTTGGAGAAGTATTGAGCTCCTTGCAGTTGGTCAAACAAATCATCAATCCTCGGTAATGGATACCGATTCTTGATGGTTAGTTTGTTCAGTTCACGGTAATCTATGCACATTCTGAACGACCCGTCTTTCTTTTTCACGAACAAGACCGGAGCTCCCCAAGGTGAGTAGCTCGGTCTGATGAAACCCTTGTCAAGTAGCTCCTGTAGCTGATTAGACAATTCCTGCATCTCTGAAGGTGCTAACCTGTAAGGAGATTTAGCAACAGGAGTTGCTCCAGGAATTAAGTCAATACGAAATTCTACCGGTCGCGCAGCTGGCAAACCAGGTAGGTCTTCGGGGAATACTTCAGGATATTCTTTCACTACTGGTACATCTTGAATCTTCTTCTTGTCTTTCTCTTTTTCCACCACATGAGCCAGGAATGCTATGCACCGCTTCTGTAGACACTTACGCGCCTTTATGCAAGAAATGATTTTGACACTTCGCTTTGCTTGATCCCCTTTAACTTCCAATACACGATCACTCGGCAATGGAATTCGAAGCAGCTTCTCAGAACAGATGACTTCCACTCGGTTAGATGAAAGCCAATCCATTCCAACAATGATGTCAAAACTACCCAGCTCCATCGGTATCAAATCGATGGTAAATGTATAATCATTTAGTGTCAATGGGCAGTTCCTATAAACTGTACTAACTGTGATCTGTTTCCCGTTAGCTACTTCTATAATGTAAGGGGAGTCTAACTGTTCCTCTATGGAATCTAGTTGGCATGCAAAGTCGGTAGAGATAAAACTCTGATCCGCACCAGTATCAAATAAGACAGATGCATAAAAGTCATGTAAGAGAAACGTACCAGTGACCACATTTGGGTCCTGGCGTGCGGCTGGTGCTCCGATAGCAAAGGCTCGTCCACGGGGTGCTTGAACTGCTGGTTGAGCCTTCTTTGGGCAGTTCTTCGCAAAGTGGCCTTGTTCGCCACAATTATAGCATCCACCATTGTTCTGATTTGCTGGTGGAGGAAGAGCCAAAGCAGCATTGTTGACTGCTTGGTTAGGTGTCATCCTACAGTAGTGGACCCAATGGCCCTTTCTTCCACATCCCGTGCAATGTTTACACGGAGCGTCAGCAGGGTGATGATACTGACACTTGGCACACAGAGGAAACGTGCCAGTGTAAGGCTTGCGGTTGGGGTTTTGTGGTGCTGCTGTTACTTGTTGGAGAGGTGTGGCCACCGTGTAGTTCTTGATGGTCTTCTGTTTCTTCTTTTGATGGTGGTGGGGTTTCTTTGAAAATTCAGCTTTGTTCTTGCTGGGTTCAGCCTCTTTTTTTAGGACTCCAGAGGCTACCATGAGGTCAGTGAGTTTCCCAGACAGTCTCACTGCAGATTCAACAGTAGTAGGGTTGGCTGAAACAACCATGCCCTGAATGCAGGCGGGAAGTCCACCCACATATCTGTCTATCCTCTTCTCTAAGGTTGGTACCATGTCTGGCACCAAAGCAACTAACTCGTGATAACGAGTAGTGTACCCCATGTGATCAGCCCCCTTCATCACATGGTTGGACAACTCAACCTCCAGCTTCTGCAACTCGTTCTTAGGGCAGAACTCTGTTCGCAGCAGTGTCTTGAAATCTTCCCATGGCATGGCCATGGCTTCTTCTCTTCCTCGGGCATTGATCTGACCGTTCCACCAGGTCAGAGCCCGTTTGTTGAATGTTCCAGCTGAGTAACGGACCTTGTGTTGTTCAGGGCAGCTGCAGAGATCCAATGTTGCCTCAATCTTCTCAATCCATTGGATTAATCCAACGGCGCCTTCAGACCCACTAAAGCTGGGTGGTTTACATCCTACAAAAGGACTTGTAGGAGTAGTGAGATGAATCTCCAGTGTTTCCACTGGCTTCCCCTGATGTGTTGCCAGTATTGAGGATCTCATTACGAAGACGAAGGAACATTTCCGGTATAGCTTCTTTCATCTGATTCGTCATCTGGCTACTCAGTAACGTCACCAGAGCGATAGTAGCAGGGTCCATAGTCGGTGTTGTGCCTGAACCAGATGCTTGAGTAATCAATGGAGGAGGGGGAGGAGGAGGTGGTGGTGGTGAATCATTTGGTGACGGTGTGGAGGAGTGTGGAGCCAAGTCTTGTGGTGGTAGCTGTATCAAAGGAGGTTGTCTTCGTGGAGGCATTCTGATCATAACCAATAAAGTCATCGGTTAGTGCAATGATCGAATACAGAAGACAATATGCAAATAAGTCTTAAGTCCTATGTTCTCTACATGCAGGGTCCCTAGGTTATAGTCTAGGCCAAACCATTTAAATAAGTGACCTATATTTCTCTATAACCATGGCTCTGATACCAATCTGTCACACCCCGAGCCGGCGGGGTAGGATCGAGTTTCCCCGACGGGCGGAAGGTTCCCGGGGCGCGATATCGAGAATGATAATCGAAGTGATCAGATTGTTTACATTGCACATGATATAAATGATAAATGCTAAATATAATAGAATTACAAAGTTAAATTACAGCAGTATCGTTTATAATTTAACAATGTAAATCTATTGTAAAACATCAATAAATGACTATCTTGTATTTACACAAGATATACAAAATAATTTGTATCATGATGTCTTCAAAAGTATGCAGATCCAAAATACTAGTCTTCTATATGAAGTCCTAGTCCAAAAGAAATGACTTCCTAATTAACCTGTTCGTCACCTGAGAAGTCATGCAAAAATAAAAGTCAACACATGGTTGGTGAGTTCATATAATTTAGTATTTGGAAATGATTTGAAAATGACTCGAAAATGATTTGAAAACCTCCTTTGGTAAAGACCCTAACCTCACTAACTCCACATGTATCATCCAGATCGGTATGCTTATGTATAGGGCATACCCCTGAGTCGAGGCTACAACCCCGCCCAGACGCCATCCCACCACATACTAATCCGCATAGGACATTGTTGTTAATGATAATTAGGCATTTTTACCCTACCATTTACCCATGACTCTTCTGTTTGTTGTCCCTGTCATTACAATCATTTGAAATCCATGTTGATTTCACACGTTCATCACACAATATGATCAACCACACAATTGTATAAACAGTTATAAATGCTTAATTAAACAAGTAAGTAAACATTTACTAAAATCTAAGTCCTTATGATTGGGGCCTGTGATCATACTCGAGTAGACTAGTCTGTCAATCTAGGTACTTAGTAGTTAGGGAAACTGTAAATATCCTCAAACATACGACCTACAAGTCAAACGGTCTAGCTAGGACTTCTTGAAATGCAGGATTTTATGTTTCGTCAATGTTTTTGGCGTATGCTATCTCTGATATTTCCCAGACTTTCCCTTGAAAATGATTTATTGATTCGTCTGATTATGCCACAAGATGTACTTGATGTGTTGATCATAGAATACAAAATTCATTGATCGGTTGTACACTTGATTCATTGTTCAACAAACACTTGGTTTGTAGAACATTGAATGTTGTCTTTGCAAAGATTGTTTTGTTGATGTCTTGATGTCCCACACTTGTTTTGTCAAAATGTTTGATTTGATTCTTGGATTCACCCACACTTGTTTTGTCAAAATGTTTGATTCGATCCCTTGAATTCACCCACACTTGTTTTGTCAAAATGTTTGATTTGATCCCTTGAATTCACCCACACTTGTTTTGTCAAGATGTTTGATTTGTTTGAAATGTTTTGATTTGTTGAAAAGTTTAGTTTAACTCGATTGTTCACTTAATATATAAGTAAATCGGTTAGTAAACCTGCATAAAATCTTCCTAGACATGGTCTAGGATAACATTTATATATATGTAAAACATATAAATTTAAAAGCATTAAAGTAAACAATTTAAGTAAACAGTTTACGCATGCTTCTCAGCCCCGCGTTTTAAAACAAAAATGTTAGTAAAGGGGCAATGAACTCACCTGTGTTGATGTCTAATGTACTATCACAGAATGCGCACTCTTGTTTGTAAGCTAAGTATCTTCGGTTCTTGAGTTATTTTATAAGAATTCGAATATAATAAGTACGCGTAATAGTCGTTGTGCCTACGGTTTGGTCTTGTTGTGTGTGCAACTAAGTGTCTTAATACTAGGTGCATCTAAGATCTAACCTATCTTAGTTACCCTTGTGTGACCCCAAATCCCATGTTTATTGTAATAACTTACTTTTATATTTTAGAAAATTTCGGCAGAGTTTCCTTTGTTTTTAAAGCAATTCCAGACAATTAAATTGTCTATTTTACAACAAAATCCCAATCAATTAAATCAAAGTAAGTAATTAAATCAAAACACTACAATTCACTTCCAATTAAACCAATATTAAGTCAAAATCATTTAATGAAATTTAATAAGTTAAAAATAAATAAATGAGATTTTATTAGAATCTCATTACTTGAATTTAATAAATCATTTAATACATGATGGGCTTACTTAAGCCTCATTGGGCCCACTTAGGCCCAGTTGAACTTCTTTGATTTCTACTTGATTCCCAACTTGTGTTTTTGATTCCCATGAGCTAGTAACCCTTTTAACCTAGTTGTTAAACAATTTTATGTTCAACATTTATTTCTACATGCGCATGCATGACTAGGGTTTCCTCCTTGTTTATGCAAACACACATGTACATATGATTGATCCACATGCACTCATTGCATGCAACTTATATGATCAACTTCTCATGAAATGGCTAGATTTAATGGTTCACTATCCGTTTCCTAAGTTATAGCATTTATCTCCTTGATCCTAGTCCATAATAACCACATTAAACAATCCCTAAGTTCGACAGATGGCCCAGGGCAGCGAACCTATGCTAAACCGGCCAAGGGTTCGGCTCTAATGGAGGTTAAACGAACCTATGTGTTCCAGGTAGGGTTCGGCTAACACTTTGAATCCAACGAACCCTTAGGGTTCGGCTCATAGTTCGGCTAAGTTGGCGACATATAGGTTCGGCCATGCAAGGTTCGCGTATCCTAGGTTCGTGATGCTATGGTTCGTTGCATGCTACTAGATTCGGCCTAGAATGGTTCGTTCACAGGTGGTTACGGGGTTCGTTGCAGGCCCTGCAGGTTCGTTGCATACAAGACAGGGTTCGGTGCCCAGAAGGCCACAGGTTCGTTACAGGCCCTGCAGGTTCGTTGCAGGGTTCGTACATGGTTCGACCATCCATGAGAAGGTTCGGCTGGTTCCTACCCTCTCAAGAAGGTTCGGCCGGCTGTATGCATCCACGAACCTGTATGTTCAACTCTTTTCTCGATCAAATCTGTTACAACACAAGTCCCTAGCTTCTTCTAGTTGCTCACGTGATTTATCTAGGTGTTTTAAGTGTTTAATACCGGTTCTAATCAAGGTACATCGTGAGTTCGTGAAAACCCTATAAAACCGAAAATAAAATGAATATTTACCTTAGATTTTGTGGATGAAAGCTCACAATACTTGTACTCTTGAAATCTACACGATGAGAGGAACGTCTTGACGCCTAGAACACTTGAATCCAACAAGATTTAAGCCTCCAAAACTTAGAAAGAAGATGGTTTTCTTGTGAAAAAGTAGAGAGAGAAGGGGAAAAACGAGTTGAGAGAGAGAAGAGGGTAAATGGTGGTGGTTGTGGCATTTATTGTTCCCATTTAATGTGGAGACAATACCCGGTCGTTCGATCTCGTTTGGTTTCGCGTAACGTGTCGGTTTCGCGTGGTTTTCGCGGTAAACGATACGATTATAAAAATAGAATTTATTTAACTATTCCAGGTTGTGATTCCTAATAAATTAACTAATATCTCCTATTTATTAAAAATTTAAAACAAAATTAACTGTTTAAATCGAAATGTACGGTCGTCGCGCGTATGCGTTCGAGTCGTCACCCGTACGAACACGGCGATAACTATACTTTTCAACCTTGTTTTCTAATTATAGAATATCATTCAGAACGTTAAACTTTCAGATATATTCGGACAGATCGTCACCTATACGAATAACCCGTCAATTTAGCATTCACATAACAATATTCGTGTGTTTTGTTCTATAAAACCTCACATACGTTTATACATATTAATTCCTAAGCAAATAATCACATAATGGTTCTGTGTTGCCAGATAATTATCCGACTCAAGAACCGTTGTTCTGAACTGTGTTTCTGTTAAATGTGTCTGAAACTGTTCTATGACAACTCACCATGATAATGATAAATGATATGAATATGAAAATTACTGAAATGTGTATGATTCATACCTGCTTTACTGTTCATGTACTGCAGAGATCACTGTTCCGGTAACGGTTCTGGCACTGATGTTACAACACGGGTTTTGGGTATGCCAGTTTGTTAACTAAATATACCCATCAAGAATAACTGGTTTAAAACTCGTTGGGTATGTAGCTGGTAACTATTAACAAGTTTACATTTTTCATAACCAAAATGTATACATTAAATATGGCAATAACAGATTATTGTTTACGTCTGAAATTTTGAATGTGAAGATTAGAAATCAATTATATACTCGAAACAAAAATAACTGAAAAAGAAAATCGGATATATTTATATGGTAAACAAGCATTTATAATCAGGTACATAGAGTGGGTAAGCAGGACGGGTAAAATGGTATATATAATCAGGTAATGGGTTTATGAACGAATCCTGTGCCCGTCCCATACCCGAGAAAATTTTAAAAATTAATCTAATACCCGACCCGATATCCAATAGGTTCGGATACACTCGTCCTGTACGTTACGTACTTTTGTTTTAATTTAATTATTAGTATTATTATTAAAATATAATTATTTTGATTACTATTATATATAGATATATATATCTACTATATATAATACATATTGAATGGGTTGACCCATGGATTTTAAGAGTTTAAGAGTTGTACAATAAACAAAGCAGGATATACAAGTATTTTATGCATTAAATAATCAACTGAAAGATTCGTGGATCTTGGTTAAATGGGTCGTGTATGTTCAAAACTAAAAAAGGAATGTACATCATTTTGCTTTTGTTTGACAGTCAATGAAGAAATCATGAAAGAAGAAAGAAGAAATAAGGTGAAGTGAAAGAACGCCCCAATTTCAAAAATCAAATTCACCCCTCAATTGATCTCCCGCCTTCAGATCCGACTAATCTCAAGATTAAAACCCTAAAACCATCTTTAGACGATCTCCCAACCACTATTTGAAACCATGTTCTAGCAAGCAGGTTATCGCCTCACCACCGACCCACCACTACCGGTTACTCTGCCGGTGCCGCTACCAGAAGTTTCCATTGATGCCTGATCCGGCGACAGTGCCTTCGTTGAGGCATGGAAGAAGGTTGCTCCTAACATGGATCCACCGGCAAGTTTCTGCTGTAACCCTAACTTTGATTTAATAATGTACATACATTCATCCTCATTTCAATATTATCATCTAATTGTTCTTGACCTGTTATTCTACAACAAGAAGATACACATGCTTAATGGAATTTGCCTTTTTAGTTACTAATAAACAACTAAAAAAATATGCAGCTAATATTGGGAAGATGAGTATCACATGCTTGGACTTCAAAAGAGAATTGAAACATACTGAGCTAAGCTCCCAAACTTATGAACCACACAACATTTTCAAGGCTCAAGCCAACCTCTGGTCACAGCCTCAAGCCTTCAACCATGTCAGATCTGTTTGTTTATTTTGACCTTGTTAGTAAAATAGTGATTTCTAAACTGAAGTAGTATGTGTTCATATATGAATGTGGGTTTGTGTGTTAAGAGTTATTTTTCATGGGCTTACCTTAAACTCAAGGTCGTGTATGCATGCATAAATATTTAAAATTGTTACGAGGTTCCAAGGTTGATATAACACTTGGAATTGTTATCAACCTTTGTTCCTAATACAAATCTTAACCTATAAATTCCCCAAATTGCAGGATCAGATCTTCATTTATACTTGAATGTTTTTTTGTCAAAAAGACCACATCATTGAGAGGAAGGGGCATCATCTTTAAGAGAGATTACTGATTCAAAAGCACCCACCAATGCCTCTACTTTAATCTTCCTGTCAACTTCAAGCTTGCTTGCAATTCTTGATGCTTCAATGTTAGTGTTTCGAATTTTTTTTTACTATCATCTGTTGCTTCTTAAAAAAAATTCTCCTTAAGATTCGTATTTGATTACGATTTGGATTAAACACGCATTTGATTGTGTTCTTTGATTGGAATTTTTTTTAAATCATCACAGTTCTTTGAGCATGTAATTTAATTATATTTACTTCTCTCATCTATTGTCCATTATTTTGCAATTCTTCTCATTTTTTTAAAATTTTGATCTTTTTTCTCATTTTTCTTAGGGGCATGCCTTTTGTTCATGTCATTACATGACAACAATGTCATTGTACATTCTGTTTTGGACAGATCTTTATTTTGATATATTGGCCCTATTAAATTTAGAAGTTCACCTTGAATGCTTTGTGTACATGTATCATGATGCGAACATGAAAAACATACAAAATCATCACTCATCTGGTTATCATTTTTTAAAATGTAATGGTTTTGATAATTCATGATAGTAGAAGCTACAAGTGGGAATGATGAGGAGAAGATGCTGGAAATGCTAGATGATTCTAAAGGTGGGTTTTGTACATGCCTTGTAGTGGTACTGCCTTTAGAACATGTGATTGCTTTTTTATTTTTGGCTAGAAGTTAATTATGTTTTCCTATCTTTCATGTAGTTTATTCTAATTTGGAGAATTGAAATTGTATTGTACAGATTTCTTCATATCTACAGTTTTACGCTTAGGCCTGTTAATATGGTGTTTGGAGGCTGGTTTATAACATCTTTTTGTCTAATATGGTTGTAATATGAACTTAAGTTGGCAGCTATTACATTTTTTTAGTAGCATTTAGGTAACATATTCTTGTAATTTAAGCGGGAGTCTCCTTCGAAGCAACATCTATATCCTATTTAAGGGTAGGAATAAGGCTTGCCTCCATCTTTAGAGTAACATGAACCTGTCGAGAATGAGTTTTTCATTACTTGTGAATCTTATGTTGGCCATTAAATTCCAGTTGTTACTGCCGCATGGGCCTACAAGAGAACGGAGCTAAAGAAGGAACACACAACTGTTTTAAGCTATCTCCAATATTTATTCCATCATAGAACCATATCCACTTCAATATGGTCAGCATATGTTAAACAAGAAAAAAAAACAAAAGTTTGACCTGTATACAAGTCAACAACTGCATACTGCTGAACATGGCTAATAGGTGTTTAGTTATGTATTTTATTAGTAATTTTGTGTATTATTTCGAAATATTTCTTATTCATTATTAGGTAGAGTTTCATCATAATGCTAACTGTTTGATGAATTATGAAGCAACACAAATCTTGCAAGGAATCCAAGATCATATTGTCCTACTATCGAAAGATCTCATAATTAAAAATTTCAGGGTAATAGTCTCATTTTTTGTGTTTGTTTTATACTTTCTTATTAACATGATTGTTATGGATATTCAATTATTAAATATTTTAGGGCTTATGATTTGTTTTTGCTTGTAACATTGTGATATAAGTTTTAAATGGCATGAGCAGTTCTGATGCTTATCAAACACTAAGCAAATTTCAAGATTTTAAATAGACCCAAATTGAAGCTTTTGAAAAGTTTACAAGGCCAATTTTATGTGGGAAAGAGTTGGCTAAGAATACACTAAAAGAAGCTTCATATATTGTTGATCTTTGTCTAATTAAAGTTTTCTATTTTTTTTATGAATTCAACTATTTTAAAGTGTACCTCAGGGACTATTTCTATAATTAGAAGCTATAGTAGAGAACTAGGATAACAAAATTATAGCTTTGGAGCTGATTTGGTATGTGAAGTTGTCAACTAAATAACTACTAAAATTAATTGATATTACTTTAATATATCAATGATTAGATTCATAAAAATCAACAGTTTTTTGCTACATGTATATTTTCAGGTTGAAATCGAGGATAAACCAATGTGATACAAAAGGAGTGAGGCATGATGGTTTTTGTTACCCGAATCATTTAATTAAACTTATGTTGTAAACTTTGAAATTTAATTCGATGTTACAATTTGTTATCGCCGCCGCATCGCGCGGGTTTTCTGCTAGTATATATGTATATCTATACTACTATATAATACATATAGGAAGGACAAAATGGTCATTTTATCAAAACTCTTAAAATTAAGAGTTGTACATGCTTTTAAGCTTATGGTACAACTCTTAAACATAAAGAGTGAAATGAAGGGGGATTCAGAGGATACAAAATTCAAAATCATCAGCAAAACCCTAGCCCCAAACCCGTCACGCATAATCTCTCTTTCTCTCCTACCATGGCCAGATCTCTAGATTCACATTTATTTTCAATTGAGAAAGATTTGGAGAAAAATCTCATCCATCTGCTTCCTATCATCCGCATAATCGTCACTATTCCAATTGCAGAATCTTCGGATGCATATCAGGTTTTATATCCATATCCTGTAATTATGTAATGACCTTCAGTAGATGCATGCCAAAAAAACTGCAAATGTAATGACCTTAAGATGTTTTTTTTTGGAATTTATTCGATTTGATTGTTTGATTGAAGATTTTTTGTTCGTGATCAGCGCTTGGGATAAGATACGGGAATTATTGCGGTGTTGGATGGGCCAGATGTCAAGGTGAGAAGACATGCAATGAGCTTGATGGCTGTCGTCAGATTAATGAAGAATGCGTCGAGGAAAAAGGTTTGTTTTTGAATCCAGTAGAACTCAATTGATTGTCTATTGATGTGTCTTTATATCCGTAATGTGTGTTCTTTCTTTTGATCTAAGATAATACAGGCTTTAATGGTGATTTTGTGACATAAATAGGAAAGTTTTAATTGAGCCCTGCAAGTAATGTTCACTTAGGAAAAATAAGCAGATGTAACGGAAGACCTGAGCATAAATATATTTATGATGATAAATGGTATTTGTGTGAACTAGCTCGTTTTTGTAGCTTGTAGAATCATATGGACTTCGTCCAATGCCAACAAGACACATCCTTTTCATTGTCTACTAGAGTGCAGTCCCTACATTGCTAAAAGAGTCAGTTTTAGTTCTTTTTAGTAATGATTTTGGTCTAAAACTAGGACATTTCTAATGTTTTTAAATAGTTTGGGTTGTTTGCTTTATTGTAGGTTCATTTTTGCCATTATGCTCGGTTTTCTTTTGCTACATAAGGTATGTGCAACTTTCTTATTACTAAGATCGGATGCAAACCAAGTTGTTAATAGTAGTTGAATGATTATATAAAAATGGATTTTGGTTTGTTTAGATTTCAAAATAGAATTACCTTTTCAAGACGGCTCATGCTAGCATAACCAAAACAAAATGGAGCACCATATCATAGTGGTAACATGGAGCTAAAACTGATTGACAATATTAATTCTGTAATGCTCAATAAAATCCAAACTTTGGTTAGTGTGCATGAAGATAAGTTGAATAACCAAAAGATGGAAATGTTGAAATGGATTTAGAGACATGCTTACTACTCCTCATGGTTGGATCAACTCAGGGAACATGTGATATCTCAATGCTATACTATAATCTCTTTTGTCTTGTTCTCCAGTAGTTCAGCTCTTGCAGGGTATAAGAAACTACATTAGTTTATCTAGACTAGATATCCAACATTAGCTGCTTTTGGTGAATTTATTTCTGAATTAAAAATGCCTGCTGGTGCAAGCTCAAAGGACATAAACGATATGCAAATTGGCCGACCTTTCAAACCAGCAATGTTTGAAGTGATCTTGAAGAATTTTACTGCTATGTTCCTAATATCATCTTAGAGAGGCTCAGGTATGTGCTAAACTTTTTCTGCAGTATTTTATTTATTCACTAACCATGTATTTCAATCTTAGGTTATAAAGGCACCTCATGCGCAAGGCACACTTATAGTGCTAAAGGTCTCATTTTTGTTGCTAAATTGAAGACTTTATTTTGGTCACATAATAACAATCTTATTGTGCTAAAGCTCTCTGTAGCTTGATTAAAGACCACATACTGTTTGTTAAAAAACTGAATTTTAAATTGCTAAATCTACAAGAGCACTTTTGTTGTTAATCTTCTTTTACTGCTATGTTGATTGTCTAATTAATATGGTTTTGCTTTTTACAAATTCATTATGGATTAATACAAGGTTTGACAGCTAAAAGTGATGGAAGAGACATATGAAGTTGATAAGTGGGAAAAATAAGGACACGAAGCTTATATGGTGATTTTAAGGGGGCTTTATGCAGAAAGTCTTCCATATACATGGATTAAAAGAGACATATGAAACCAAGGGCTTCTAGCCTAATGGTTACCCCTTTGGCTTCCCTGTGGGAGGTCACGGGTTCAAATCCCTCCCAAGGCGAAATAGGGGTCCTTGGAAGGTCGGGGGTTTTCCGGTACGGTTTCCTCCTGGGTTGGGTGGGGTCTCAACGGAGGTCATGGTACCTAGACCTTGGTGACATGGCCTGGAAATCAGTGGTTCACACGTTGAGATCAAATGCCGTTCAAAAAAAAAAAGAGACATATGAACATTTATTGATTTTAGTACATGTCTTTCTTTCGAGAATGTGCTATTAGCAGAAAAGGTGTGCGTGAGAAAAACCATTCGTATAGTTGCACGTACTAAATCACTACCAAATGTGGGACTAGCTTACTTGGTAGAGGCTTTCTCTCTTAGAATGGAAGGTCATGGGTTCTAACCCATGCAATGGTGTAATTAATTTGGAGTAAATTAGGAGGAGATAACATTTGCCGTTCAAAAAAAACTAAATCACTACCAAAATAGAGATATCTATATAATAATGATGTTTGATCAAGTTGCGTAATTTTATATGGTATTTTAGTTAACTTTACATGGTATTATAGAAGTGCCCCTAAAATTTACATGGTTTTTTTATATAATTTAGTTAAACTTACTTGAGTTTTGTATTAACTCTGCCATTATTACAGCCGTTAACAAGTCACAATAAATTCTAATGCGAGTTTCTCTTAATTGTGTTTTATTCATGTGACAATTTAGATCATTTTACATGGGAATGTTAAAATTAGGTTATTCTTTACCCAAACAGATTGAACAAAAACAATTTACTAAAAGGACAAACATGTCAAATTTTTTTATGATGATTGTGTTATTTAGTAATAGTAGTTCACTTATTATATAAAAATGAAATTGAGCATGTTTACATTTTGTAAGTAAATTATGTTTTAAGGGCAAGTCATGTCGAATTCTTTAAAAAATCTGGGCATAATTTTGCTTGGTTCAAAATATTTTTTAAAATTAGGTGTTGTAGTTGATGATTTGGTAATGAGTTGTTGCCGCCGCAACGCGCGGGTTTCCTACTAGTATATATATGTATATATATATAAGTTTTTATGGTTTTTTTAATATTTAAAGATTTGAGTGATAATCGCACCCCAATTAATAATATTTGTACAAAAGTATAATCAACTAAGTTATTATTCCGTGTATTACACGAAATAAGTATAAAATATTAAATAGCTAGAACTGATAATTTTAAAAATTACAATATGATATTTTGGTAAAAGATGATTAAGCTATGTATTAACAAATACTTTAAGCATTAAAACAAAAATTCGAAAATTTAGTAACTATATAATTGATATTTGATACTATTTTCGTAATTCTTAAAGTTATTTTGAACGACTAACAAACACATACAAAATGTTTAATATGAATTGAATAAATTTAGCATTTATAAACCAATAGTTTTATGAAAATTTGCATATTGAATATCATATGAGTCGTTAGTGAAATAAAAAAATAATTAAGATTTGAAAATTATAAATAATAAACACTTAAAAATTATAAAATTATATTTTAAAATAAGATATAATTAAAATCTACTTATGATTATTTAGTTACAATTAATTATTAGAAAAAAAATATTTTTTTCATTTAAGTATACAATTTAAATATGAGAAAGAATTAGTAAAATATAATTAAATGAGAGATAAAGACAAGTCTGGAAATTTAATGATGAATGAATATTAAAGTGACATATGCAAAAATTAATGATAAAGAATATGAAAGTGACAGGTGTCAAATTTGTTATTAGATTATTAGATTGTATAGATTATCATCAATGTAAAACAAATGTACTTATTTATTATTTTTTTTAAAGATGTTTATGATTTTAGTTTTCAGTTGCACAATGACACTTTTATTAAGTAGACCATATATATGCCCACCATCGGATGCAAGTGCTTGCAGATCGATATTTTTTAAGAATGTTACGACTTTATTTTATGTTAAAACGTTTTTTTTTTGTTAATTAAATTAAATATGCATGTTACAATCGTGTAGTGCAAAATACCTGATTATTATACAAGTTTCTTTGCGAAAGCATCCCTATGTAATATTAGGAAGAATTGTTGAAGATACTAGTGGAAATTGAATTAATGCTTATAAAAGTCCTATAATTCTAGAAGAGTTGTAGGTTTTATGTAGGATTAGGTTCAATTACATATTTTACTTATCGTAAAAAGTATAAGAAGAAAATATTTATAATTAGATCATAAGATCAAATTTAAGAGAAAAAATTTAAAATTTTTAAGAAAAAAGCTGTTATTTGGTAATTTAGTCATTACAACTTTCTTCTCATTTTTTAAACGTTCATAACTCTTACATACGATATTAGTTTTTTAAAAAAAAATATATCATAAAAACTAGCATATTGTTATCTTTAAAATGAATATAGTATTGTTATAAAAATTTGAAAATTTTCAACTCATTAGGTCTGATTATCGTCATTACTTCTTTCTTAAAAATTTGTGTATAATTATCCTTTTGTATTTTTTATACAAGTAATTGTATATTTTTTACAGGTAATTGTGTCTTTTTTAAAAATCATTGTGTTATTTATACCCGTTATTGTGTCATACTTGCTCAACATTGTGTATTATGAAACATCATTTTCTCTTAAATTGTTTAGAAAAACACAACATTTAAAAAACACAATGCTTATTAAAAAAACACAATAACCTGTACAAAATTGTTCATATTCGGTCAGTTTGTCATTTTTTTACAGCTAATTATACATTTTTAAAGATCACTGTGTTAATCATATTTATCATCGTGTCATCCTTGCTTGATATCAGGTTTGTAGAAGTCGCTAGACGCTAGTCGGGTGGCGAGGTACCGCCTAGGGATTAATCGGCACTAGGCGGATTGGAATTTTTATATGTAATTTTACAAATATATACTATATACGCACATCAATATCAATAATTAATATAATAATACTTCAAATAATTTAAAAATAAACTTAAACATACTAAGTCAAGTATTTCAAAGCAAACTTAAACACCAGGTTCAAAGTTTATAGATGAATTTCGATGTTAAGTGGCTGGATTCGATGTTTCAGAGACATATTAAGGATTTTGGGTTAAAAAATGGCTAAATAATCATGAATTTGGTCCCTTTTTACCATAAAAAAGTCGAAAAATTCGATAAAAAAAAAATCTGACTAGGCCGCCTAGCTCCGCCTAGGCCAAAATCGACACAGTAAATGGCCGCCTAGCGCCTAGGCCGATTTTTACAACAGTGCTTGATATTATGTATTATGTAGCATCATTGTGTCTTAAATTGTTTACGAAAACACAACATTGAGCAGAAACACAAAAGATACAACATGTACAAAAGACACAATGCCCTGCATAAAAGACAAAATAACATGTAAAAAAGAAAAAATAAACTATAAAAACAAATTTTTTATAGCAATACTGTACTAATTTTGAAGATAAAAAAATACTCGTTTTTATGATAGATTTTTTCAAAAATTATTTTCGTATGTAAAAGTTATGAACGTTTAAAATGGTGGACGAACTTGCTAAAAAGTCAAAAAAATAGTAATTACTAAAATAACCCCAACAACTTGATTTAATCATAGCAATTGATTAATGATGTAATGACTCAATATCATTTTTAGGTTTATCAGGTTAAAAGTCTTATTTAATCTAACCTAAACCTATGTGTGTATTGTCGCAAAGATGTAAAAAAGCATATAAAATCTATGGAATATTATATTAAAAAATAAACCAAATATGAAATTTTAATCTTCGCACATGCATTGAAAGGCGTATTAAAATTTATGCTAGCTTAGGGGCTGTTTGGTTGCATCTTAATAGGTCTGAATGTGTCTGAATCTGAATGGTTCAGATTCAGACCGTTTGTTTCACGAAAATAAACACGAACCATTCAGATCTCACAACAAGTCTGAATGGAAACCACACCATCTAAGGGAAAAAAGGCCATCGTCAACCACCGAAGGTCTGGACCATCGAATCTATCTCTTCGGAATCCATCTCGTTGGAACACACGCTGCACCCGCCGCACCTCCGCACCGCCGCTTCGGGGCTGCAAAAGGGTGGAGAAAGGGCCGCACGACGCCGCCGGGGGATGCAGGAGGTTATAAAGCCGAGAGGTCGCTTGTAAAAGTGCCCATAAGCCCTCCGATAGCGGCTCCCTGAACGGAGTTGGTGGCGTTGACGACGGCGGCCTCAACCGGTAACGATTGTTTGGCGAGCCAATCCTTAAATCTACTCTCCAATTCCTTGTACTTGGCTTGTAATTGTGTCATAGGATTGTGATTAATATGAGCCACCGACAAGCCTTTTGTTGTATCCATCGCTAACACCGGTTTCTTTGTTTCCCCCATTCTCGCCGTCGATGCCTGTGTCGGCTAGGATTTTTAAGAGTGGGAGACGATGGCTTTGATTGGTGGGGCTGGCTATTAGGGTTTTGAATAAAAAAAAGATTTTTTTTATTTTCATTCAGATTCAGATGTGCAACCAAACATTAATGGTTCAAACCCGCTTAACCATTCAGACCATCTAAATAAATCAGACATCTTAACCAACCAAACGGCCCCTTAATATCACCTAGTTCAAAGATCTTGTTATAAATCAAAAAAAGTCATCTAGTGATCTGATTATCAAAATTTATAATTATTGTTTTATTATTAAAAATATTTATTAATATGTAATTTAATCATTCATATCAAAATATCTTTTAAATTTTTGATATTAACTATTTAATATTTCGTATTTAATCCGTGTCCAGTACATATTAATAAAAATATGTATTTGAACATATAAATGAAAAATCAATTTAATTTTATTGTATAATTTTAGTAAATAACATCTTTAATTAGCTTATTGCCAATGTCGTAATACATGCAATATACAAAGGAAATTTACGACATATCCCACATTTCCCTAACTAGACATTTTGCTCGTGACAGGAATAGCAATAACAACATTTGACAGATCGTTAAGATGACGACGCATATACATCTATACATGTGGCTTATAAAGATAACTCTTCTTAGCACCTATTTGATGCGATTTGATGCAACCCAACATCCTCCCCGACCCAATTATCTCCTTTCGTACACAAAAAAAAAAAAAAAAAACATCCAGAATGATGCAAGTGCCAAACACCAAAGTTGATCTGACTACACTTGATTTCACGTATGAACACTCTTTGCATCTCAACTATTATATTTGAAATTGAAATTCATTACTTAGTCAAACATAGTTAGTTAATATATCTAACTTATCATTCTATTTTTTTTATATTATAAAAATTGTTTTATCGTCGAATCTTTCTAGGAAGATAAATTCACACAATGACATTATACAATCTAAATAGTTGTTATTATAATCTTTTTTAACAATAATTTCTAGTTTTCTTTAAGAAAATAGTTGTTACTAAAGTAACCTCTCCTACAATCTACATAGTTGTTATTGTGATCTTTTTTTGTTAATTTAAGACTCGAATCCATAACCTCTCCTACTATAGTAAATAGTTGTTATTATACTTAAAGTCGATTGAGAATTATATTGAATCCTAGAGAGGTCAAGAATACACATGTAACTTATTCAAGATATGAATGAAACATGGGGAGGTTTAGAAGATGTTTTGGCTTTGAGTCTCTAAATAACTACTTCTAGATGATCAGAAAGTTACCAAAGGGCTTCTAGCCTAATGGTAGCATCTTGACTTCTCTTATGAGAGGTCTTGGGTTGGAGTCTCAAATAGAGCAAATATTGCTCTGGGGTGAGCCAGGGGGTTTCCTAGTTGTAGGTTTCCTTCTGGGCAGGTGAGTTAGGTCATCACGCTCTGTTAATGAAACTCTAGAGAACTTCAAAGTTTGTTATGTTGCTATTCATTTAGAAGGAAATGTTGTTAAATGTCATCAATAATTTTTGAAGACTAAAGGGGTTCTGATTACAGAGATTTCTTGGAAGGTTTATTTGGAAGCAATCATGGCTCCATTTTCAACGATGTTGTTTAGGATGCGATGGGTATGTTGGCATCGTTGTCTCTGTCACGCCCCCAACATATGGCGGAATGTATTGAGGTGTGATTTATAATTTTCCAAAAGCTCATGGTATTATTTATAAGTTTCAATAATTAAACATCTCATTTATGTAACATTCAAATTTCAAAGTATCCAAACAATTACATCATAATTCAAATACATAAATATTGTTTATTGTTCAAACCAAGTCTCATAGTTTCTATATGATCTTCATCCATTCCTTTAACATGTTTCACATGTAAATTAATTTTGATCAATTATATGCATATTTGATGAGTGTCACATACATTTCTGTAACATCCCAAAAATTTTCTTATACAAGTTATTTGAACTTACGAATGGGTAACGGATAATTAACTTGTAGGAAGATAGGCGAGAAATAAATTAAGTGAAATACACAGATTTCTGTACTTGATATGGGTTTCTAGAACCCTAGCTCTCGAAATCTGCACTCGAAATTAACCAAATTTCGAGTATCTAGTTCGTGAACCCTGCCTATATATATGAGTGCCTTGAGAAACGTGCACACCTTTGGCTGGAAGCACAGAACATCTCCAGTACTCGAAATTGAGTTCGAAAACTTCAAGAACCAGCTGTAAATCGCCCAAGGAGGAGAAGGAGCACACGAGAAGCTACCGGTGGGATCATCTAACGACAAGTAAGTGATTTATGCGTAAAAGTTAGGAGTTTTTATACAAAAGTGAACTCATACATAAAGCTCACACCTTTATGCATAAAGTTCGAGACTTTGCGGTTCCAGTGCGTTGGTAATGCCATAAGGAACCTAGAACTAGCTCCCCAAAGCCTTAGATGGATTTTTGAAATTTTTTAAGATGATTTCGTGAGTACTCGAAGATGTACTCGAGATGAATACCCAAAATCCCTTCGAGTATGTGATTTCGAGTATGAGAGTTCGAGTATGATAGTTCGAGAACATGGATTACGTGTAGTCCATGGGTTTCGAGTACTCAAGTCCTTCGGGAACTTTATGGGATTTCAGGTAGCACCTAGTGAACTTAAAGGGTTTCGAAAACTTAGCTAAGTTTCGAGAACTTGGACTCATAAAGGGGAACTAGTAGCTATGGGAACTTAGAATAAATCCTAAGTCTAAGAATGGAATGTAATGAGACGGTGTAATGATGGAGGTCCTTAAGTCTTTGCTAAGGAGTTCGGTCAAGAATACAAGAAGCTACTGTCATGTGAGTTCTAGATGCCCTATTTCAACACTTTACGTGTACTTATGTTTTAGGCTAATATACCTGCTGTTAATATGTTTATGATACGTTATGATGCTATGTGCCTATGCTATGATGATGAATGCTGGATGTATGATGATATATGCATGAGAATATGCTAAGTATGATGAATTCATGATAAATGAGTTATGATGATGAACAGTATAATGAAATGATATGATGATAGCTGTATGATAATATGCATTATGATGATAACTATGCTGATAGTTATAGAATGTTATGATAAGATCCTAGGTTGCTAGGATGGAAGTAGCATGTTATGACTATGATGCTAGCATGATATGGATACATGATGCCATGATGTTATGATATGATGATGATGCTAGCATGACATGTGTATGATGCTAGGATGCTATGATGATATGATGATGATGCTAGCATGACATGTGTATGATGCTAGGATGCTATGATTATATGATGAAATGATGCTAGTATGACATGTTTATGATGCCATGATGACTACGATGAATGATGTTATGATGCTAGCAAGAAATTTTATGATGATTATGATGAATGATGATATGATGCTAGTATATCATGTATGATGAATGAACGATGTTCCCATCCTTGTTATGGGATATGTATGAATGATGCTCCAGTACTTGTGCTGGGTAGCTATGAGAGTCAACATGACTATAACATGGTATGAAAGTCAACCTGACTATAACAGGGTATGAAAGTCAACCTGACTATAATAGGGTATGAGAGTCAACCTGACTATAACAGGGTTTCAACGGTCAAACCTGACTAAAACAGGGTATGAGAGTCAACTTGACTATAAACAGGGTATGAGAGTCAACCCCATTATATAACAGGGTATGAGAGTCAACCTGACTATAACAGGGTA